>OX422208.1:353650607-354208107 GCA_949130495.1 Sambucus nigra | reverse complement strand
CAAATTCCAAACTTTAAACTCCCAAACTCCCAGAAATTGATTCCACAAACATAATCAACCTAAATGAGTAATAATCTACGTAAGGCATGCGAGTTTTCATCAAGAATCATGGGTTAAAAAGGGCCAAACTCTATATAATTCTCATGAACCCTAATATTTTCTTTATCTTAGTTTCTTTCATTCTTTTTCCAGATTTTCTATCACTAAAACCATGAAAATTCGTGGTTCAACCTCTACATGTGAAATGGATTTCCAGAAATATGATCTCTACTTCTACAACATGCAATTTTTGTCTCCAATTAACTTTTTTCTTCAAGAACATTAATTATAGTCAACCTAAAACTAATATAAAAGGATGCATTAACTTGATAAAAGAAAGATAGATACTTGCCTTGAAATTTATTCTTTGATTTGTGGACGAATTTGGTGTGGTTGCGTTCCCCGTCGCGCGATCTAAACGTTGGTGGTGACGGCAGTGCAATCGGAGGTGTTCTTGGCCTAGAACTCCTTGGAGAGCTTCTCCTCTTCCTCTCCAATGGTCGTCATTAGTTTTAGGTTGTGTTAACCCTAGAAGATAACATTTTTCATCTGATATAACCCTATGAAATTCGTGGGTTTAATTAACCATAATTATGAAATGTCCAAAACGCCCTCCCGGGGTACCAATTAGGCCTACAAATTCCCCGAGACCCAAACTAAACCCCCGGGTACACTTTTCTGACTATCTCGACCCTTTCGGACACTTTGGCGCACTCAAAACGACCATACGAGCAACTTATAATTTATTCACTTTTATTACTCAACATTTAGTCACGACCCGACACAGGCGCGTCCCGACTTAAATTTCCATAATTGTCATTTTATTTACACGTGACAATATTATAAAATAAAACTCATATATTACTATACTCATCCAGTAACATTCAACAAATAATAAATTTTCAATATTAACTAACTCTCGTCACGCTAGTAAATATTTAAAACAACTTTTCGGATTACAATTAAATTAATTTATCTCAATTAAATTTAATAAATCCCTAAATTTAAAAGCCATAAAAATACGGGGTATTACACACGTGTCACCTTCTGAAGTGATTTGTGTTACAAATCTTAAAACAAATACAAGTACCCACGCACCCACTAACAAAGAAACACCCACATTTTACAGACATTTTCATGGATAAAGATACACTCTTTCTCTCTTTCTCACACAATATTCAATGGATCCTTTATTTCTCCGTTCTTTTCAACAGAAAATCTAACCACATTTCCTTTAATTCGATCTTATATTGAACACTAAAATCAGTCATAGACACTTGGTTGGGGTCAGATCTGGAGTCTTCTATGGTGAGTGCCTTGGCGGTATAGAGGTCGTCGGGGATAAATTTGCATTGTGTGGAGAAAAAACAAGGTGCGGAGATAGATAGTGTTGGTAACCTATCAGGCATTTTCAGCTGAAGAGGAAACGGTGGTGAGAAAATATGGGACTGAGGTTGTGAAGTAGAATGGGAAAGGGGTTCTCTTTAATAATCTTTTTCCTAGATGCACCAATTGGCATTTTTGAAGAAGAATGTGACGACCGCTTTTGATCAGATGAGATCTTGAGGCTTATTTTTCAACAAATCAAAGGATATATGGATTTTTGGTAAATGGTCTATCCATAGGTTTAGAAGCAAGAGTCTTTACAGTGGTGGTGACAAATTTCTGTGTTTCGGGTTCAAATTCGAATTCGTATTTAGACTCGGACCCAGCGCTAGAGGAGGATTCCTCAAAGGAAGTGGGTTGGGGAACCATAGGGATTTTTGGGTTTGGTATTGGGAATCTGTTTCGGATTCAGATTTGGACCTAGATCCCGATTCGGAGCCGGAGGGTTCTTATTGTTGTGATGAAGCATCACCTTTATCTTCTGAAGTGGATATGGTTGATGCTGTTGTTTCATGACGGGGGGCAAATTGGAGATTCTGATTATTTATTTCTGAACTGAACTATAGTAAAATAAAGAAAATAGGGTTTTGAGAAGTTTCTTCCCCAAGTAAAAATGCACAAATCAATTTCCAGTTTCTTTGGCATAAGCATCCGTCAAACTGATCTTTTGCACTGATTCTAAGCACTTTAAAACCATATACGAATCACATTGTAGCCGGGGTTTTCATGGGATACCCCAATATAAAAGCCAAGGAACAAATGGGCGAACCAGACTTACTTCAAACATACTTTTTATTGAAAGTCGAAGAATAAGGAATCAGGTGACAGCCCTTGAAACCAACTGTCAAGCAATTGGTAAGTTTTATTTGCTTAAAATAGTTTATTATTACTAAAAATCTTTTTTTTTATAATTTTCTGGAAATCATTTTTTATGCTGGAATTACCTATATTTTGGTGAAAATCATTTTTTATTCCCGAAAATAATTATATTTTGCCAGAAAAAATTATTATTGCTCAAAATGATTTTTTATTTGCTGGAAATCATTTTAATATGCTGAAAATTCTTTTATATTGCTTAAAATAATTTTTTATTGTTGGATATACTATTTTAAAAGCTGAAAATAATTTATTATTTCTGAAAATCATTTATTATTTGCTGGAAATCATTTTTATATGCCGTTACGCTCATGCTTAACGTTTTTGCCCAAAAATTAGCAAAGTTATATGAAAATTTGAATTTTATAAAAAAAAAAACTTCATGTTATTTTGTGTCTCCTTTAACTAGATTATTATTTTTACCGTGTTATCGTCACAGTCACAAAAAAAAAAAAAAATAAAGGAGACAAATTAGCATGAACTTTTTTATATATATTTAGATGATGATCCTATTTTTTTGAATTTGTTAATTTTTAATCCTATGGCATTTTATCTTTTCTTCTATGTCCCAAAATAGTTAATATGTTTTTGCATTGTTGGTAGAAATATTTTTGCAATTAATAAATTGACATTGATAATTTTAAAAGGTAGAACTTCCAACTAATTATAAAATGACATGGACCTGAATCCAAAAAAATTTAAAGACATAAGACTTGAAATTAAAGGACCGTTTTTATATATAATTCAGATTTTCATATAGCAGAGTGAAAGAATAAGTAACGAGGTAACATCTTAGTCGACAAAATAAAATATTATTCATTTCCTCATATTCATTTCAATTATTTCCTCATGTTCATGCATTTTCCACCATATTAATTAATTTACATGTTTATGGTTATGGTTACGATCATTTCTTTAAATACTGATACTAATTATATTAGAATAAAATATTTCAAAATGCATTACACCCGACCATCCATCGCACGGGTCACCACTAGTATGTGTATATATATATATATATATATATATATATATATATATATATATATATATATATATATATATCAAGGTTCTAAAAAATGCGGGGTGTGATCGAGGCGGGGAGGCCAAGCCTTAAGTCTTAGAAGCCTAAGCGGGCCTTAAGCGTAAAAAAGTGTGAAAAGGCGTTTAAGCCTTTTTAATATATTTTAATATTTTTTAACCATAATAAGGCTATTAAAATACTAAAATTGTACATATCATAAAAACATGTCTGAATATATGAAAATTAAAATACTATTTGATTATTTTGGATGAGATAATGGTCCGGTTAGAAAAAAATTCTATAAAATGCGATATCGTTTCACTAAAGCATTGTTGTTTTTAGATAAAAAAAAAATGTAACTTAAGGGTTTTACCAAGAATAAGGCGTAAAAAGTTTAAGACGGGGCATTTCTCCCAAGCCTCAAGCCTAGGCGTGCCTAGGCGGGTTTATATATATATATATATATATATATATATATATATATATATACACACACACTACGTGAGAACTAATGTACTCTAATGGAGTAGACAATTGTTAATGAACCTAATGCTACGAAAATAATTATGTACTTTAATCGTATCTTGTAGGAGTACTATTATGGGCGCTAGTTTTGTGGCTATCATCGAATATATGTGGGTAGTTACATCCTTGTTATACGATAACTAGTTGCACTTAATTTTTTTATGGCAGTTTGGACAATAATTCGTTTAATCAAAAGATATAAAAACAGATAGAGTGTTATTTTATTGAGACTAAGAATATTGTAAGAAAAATATATGTGAGGGCCTTGGGGTGAAATACTATTTAGGTTATCGATAGTGTTCCTTAAAAATTATTCATCACATGATAGTTCTTAATTGTCTAGATATAGAGACTTTTAGTATAGTTATGCCTTAGGTTGGGACATGCGCGTAATATTACACATAGTTGAGAGGTGGGATATGTATTGAGAATTAATTGTATCATTATTTATTGGTACTGAAAGTTAATTATTGGAAGTTTACAGGGTTGACCCAAATTATAAAATATTTTCCCCCGGGTATTAATCTTGTATAAACATATTAACAGGACTGAGCGGTCAGACTTGTGGTTGTGGTGATCCATACTGGTATTCGCAGAGTTGGAGTCGCTGGTTCTTCATACTTACCAGTACATTCAGAGTTACGAAGAAGGGTTGCCTTTGTACTATATTTGTATTTCAGTTGGGATTCTGTAGTTAGAGGAAGTTTTAGTTGTACTCGTTGGTTGAACAATTGTAATCGGAGATTTTTATAAAGTGGATTTAATTTTCACAGTTGAGTATTTATGTGCATCATCGCTTATTAAAATCTTTATTATGTTGGTTTTGGTTCACCATGGATTTTAGTTTACATTGATGATAAGAATGATGTAAATTTTTTTAGCATCCCCAGTATTTCATGTACGCCCTGATCCACTAGGCGTGGAAAATCACGGGTTGTCATAATTGGTATACGAGAATCCAAATTCTAGTGTCCTTAGGATCTGTTGCGTGCGTTTCATTTTTGACTTAGTGTTCTTTGATGTGTCTAGAGCCTGTTATATGATCTTTTATTCTAGTGTCGCGATGGCGTGTGTATCGACATCGTTCGTTGTCGTTTGAGCCTTGGGAAGACTTCAGGAGTATTAGAACTTAGAAAAATATGAGAATAATGATTGTTGCGACTTAGTGGTCAAGTATAGAACCCAAATGGTTAGACAATGTTGTTCACTGTAGCTGTGAGGATGATTATGGGAAATTATCGTATCTGAGGGTAAAATATGAAACTTAAAGACTTATGCAGGCACAATATTAGTGAATGTGTTTCACGTTGAGTCCAATTTTGGAGATATTAAAGAATATGAATTTTAAAGAGCCTATTATTTTTTTTTTGTTCTTTTGGAGACAAATGTTGGGGTTTAAAGAAAAAACATGAACAAAGGTTCCATCTTAGTGAGATGAGGATGCTCCGATGGATGATAGGAATTTCTAGAAAGGACAAGATTAAAAACCAGCACGTGAGAGAAAAGTTAGGAGTAGCTCCCATTAGCGATAAATTAATGAAAAGTAGACTTAGATGGTATGGACATTTTTTGCGTAGACCATTAGATGCACCTATCACAAGAGGAAGATTATTATAAATAGAGGGTAAAAGAGAAAAGGGTCGCCCTAAGCTATCGTGGGAGGAAATTATTAGGAGAGATCTTTAAGGCTTTAAACTTGAATGATAATATTGCTTATAATAGACTAGAATGGAAAAGGAGAATCCATGTGGTCGACCCCATGTGATGGGATTAAGGCAATAATGATGACTTATGGTAATATGGATTACAAGAGAAATTTAGTCTAATAGAATGACCTTATGAAACTTTCGCACCTAAGAGAGAGAGAGAGAGAGAGAGAGAGCAATGTATTAAGGCATTTTAGCAAATATAAGGATTTTGATGACAAAATTGTGTGTGGATTAATTCCAATTAGAGAGTGGAATGCGATGTTGCGCTTAGATTTGAGAAAGTCTCATTTATGTTGTTAAACTATTTATGATTATGGTGATGATAATGTGAGAGTGTATAGACATAGGAGTAGGTTCACCTTATGGTTATGGAATATGAATTATAGACTACTTATAAATAATTTGTAGTATACCTGAGTGAGTGAAAATTGAAGAAGAGAGTATTGATTTTCTTGTTGGTTTGAGTTGAGATAACTCAATTAGAGATTTGAATGAGGATGGAGTTGCTTCTGAGTTATAAGCATGCATTTTGTTGATGTATTATTTATGAATAAGGTTTAGGAACAAGTAAGTTCCAAGGGGCTCAAAGAAAAAACATTTTTTATTGAGGGTTAAAATTGCAAAGGTGAGATTTAGAGTATGTAACACCCCAACTCGGATTCATAGGTTACCCATAGTCAACCCTATATGAACCGAGCATTAGGTGTGAAGTTCAATGAAACAACCTACATAATGTTGCTAGTCCAGTTTTATTTTACGTAATGTTTCACTTGTTTAGCATGCGATTCCAATTTCAAGATAAACTACGTGCAGTTGCTATGGGGATCACCGCGAATTCCAAGTATGAAGAGCTACTAATGTAAAAATAAATAAAATATTTACCTTATAACGCCCTCAAAATACAAAACCACTCCAAACCTGTCATAACAAAGCGGGAGTGTGAGCCTATGCCCATTGGAAAATATACAAATGATGCATATAAACGACAGAAAGAAAACTCAATACGTTATGCCTACATGCACATGAAATTACATAGTATATATATACAATGCATGAAGCGGTTTTTACTTCCAAAAACCTTATTTATTCAGATTAATGTATCTTAATCTTGTAAAAGCATTCCTTTAATCATTCTTAACATTTCTCAGTTTATTTAACACACTCGGTACAACACTTGAAACCATTACATTTGTTTATTCCAACACATTCCTTTACCGAAATCACCCTTTTAATTATTTTAATTCACTTTAGTATTTTGTTGAAATTTACCCTTTCAAAAGACGCAAACATCGTGTGGAAAATACTTATTTAATCCTTTTCAACACATCCTTGTATTAACTATGGGTTTAACGACTTAGGTTTCTTAATCACCCATTTACTACTTACTTTAACCCCTTTTCTCACTTTATGGACATTTATCAATTATACATTTACCTGTCCATTTGAATATATTTATTATCTCATTCAAGTTAGGTTATACTAACACATTTGACCACACAACCCATTTCTCGAAAAGTTTCTTATTCATTTTATCTTTTCTTGGAATCTTCCAAATATCGTATACTTCAACAGGCTCCACACCGTCGGCTATGCGCACCATATGCTATGGCCAATGTTTAGGGCTTTTTACCCAAGGGCTATGTGCCCTTCTTTATTTTTTCGATGTTATTTGAGTTTCTTTTAATGTGTTTTCATATTTTACAAATGTACACATTACCTACCTTTCCCCCTTTTATCCGGCCAAAGCCAAAACCCGGTACTTTACCGCCCCATTGTCTTACACTTTGAAATTTTTCATTTCATGTTCTTTATCCTTTAACCTTGATTTTTATTCCAAAAATCATATTCATTTAGGAAAATCTTGTGTAACACCTTTCTAACATTTTTATTCCATAACAATGTTCCACTTTAAGTAAAATTATCATTTTACCCACTTGTTTCCAAAATCACTTTTTACTCCATTTTTACAAGTGTTAATTTCTAACAAAACACTATTAAGTTACCCGTCATAACTCCTAAAGTGTTTTGACATCTTAACACCTTTTATAACATTAGAGTATTATTCTTCTTATTTGGAAACACATTTATCCCTTTAGTTATTTCCAACCTAGTAAGTGTTAATATTCTTCTACCAAGTTTCCATATTTGGCTATTAACACTTTATTCAATAACTTCATTAGCAATTTATCAAACCACACATTTCCTTACTTTCTTTATTTAAGAAATCAATTTACACTAAGAGTATTTTTATAAGAAATTGCCATTTCTTCCATTTTACATGTAAGCTTACACTTTTACCTTTGTTTCACACACTAAAATTTCTAATTTTGTCATTCCATGTGTAAACTATGTAATTCTTCCTTAAACTTGTTCCTACACTTAGTGTTAAATTACTACAAGTTTATATGCATGAGGGAATGGACCTTAAACCTTAAAATCCTATTAAATGGTTTAAACACATATTTCATTCTATAAATTTATCATACTTTCAAAAATACATTTCGATACATAAAAAGGACATTTAATAGCTTCAAATTCACAAAATATCTATCTTTCATAAAATCTCCATTTTTGCAAGAAACATTATTTCACCAATGTTTACCCAAAATAAGTCATTATTTTCACATATTTTATTTTATAAAATGTTTAATATGAACCTTTCAAGAAAATACACCATTTTTACAAAATACCAACTTTTAATATTTCAAAACTTTGAAATATTTACTCATCTATTATTTTCAACAAATTATCACTTCTCTAACATTTTTATTTCATAAAAATGTTTCTCATTCATTTGGCATGATTTATCATCTAGTCATATGCATACACCTCATGTAACCTAGCTTACAAGACTACAATAACACAAAATAGAATCTTAATAATAAAGATAGATTTTCCTACCTCAAATGAAGTTCAATAATGGTAGGCATGAAATGTCAAGGAAGATGGCAACCTTCCACCTCCTACGGTCACCTCAAAGATGTTTCCCTACCTTCAAAGCTTGCTCCACCAAGTATTCAAGATAGGACCTCCATCAAGCTCCCATCTCAATCTTCAAAACCCCTAACATTCACTCAAAAATTCGTGGTTCTTTTTTGTCAATGGTGGAAATGGGCATTGTGGGATGAACACATCATAAAAATGGTGGGAGAATGGTGGTTTGGTGGTGGGTGAAGGTGGAAGATCACTCACCTCTATCTCTCTCTCTCTCTCTCCCCTTCTAAAATAACCCAAATACACCCAAACATAATCTGGGCTCGACAACTCAAAGATCCAATGCCCCATACCCAAATACACCCAAACATACCCTTATAAAACATTCCCAAAGCCTAAATTCCCATTTTCCCCTTTCTGGGATGATCTGGTCTCAACAACTAAAAGATGCAACACCCTAAATGTGATAGCGCACAAAGGGAACTGAGATTAAAAATCCATCTTACATCGTTCGAAAGACTTCCCTATGTCATTCGAATGACTAATACAATGTCGTTCCTTCCCAGGTTCGTGCACCCCTTTACGTGTGTAGACGAGTACACACTCAATAGCCCAAATAATTGGGCGAGAAGCCCAATTGGTGAGGGGGGCTCACCACGAGCACCCCCAAAAGAAATGCTTTGGCCGAAAGTTCACCGAATTAAAACTTGGTCAAGGAGGGCCTCAGAAAGGGATCCTCGCCCCAATTTGTACCAAAAGTTCACAAAATTAGAACTTGGGCGAGGAGGGCCCCAGGATGGGCTCCTCGGCCCAATTTGTCCTAAATTTTCACAGAATTAGAACTTGGGCTATAAGGGCCTCAGGAAGGGCTCCTCGCCCTAATTTGTCCCCAAAGTTTAAAGAATTAGAACTTGGACTAGGAGGGCCTGAGGAAGGCGGGATCCTTGCCCCAATTTATCCCAGAGCCCACAGAGTTAGAACTTGGGCGAGGAGGCCCCCAGGAAGAGCTCCTCAGCCCAATTGATCTAAAGCTCACAAAGTTGGAACCTGAGTGAGGAGGACCACTAGGAAGGGCTCCTCGTCCCAATTTAGTCAAAGTTCACAGATATTGAACTTGAGCGAGGAGTCCCACCAGGAAGGGCTCCTCGCCCCCAAAATCTCCAGAACTCAAGGTGGAATTTGGGCGAGGAGGTAGATCAGAAATATCTCCTCGTCCCAAGCAAATTTGAAAACACAGAAATGAAGTTTGGATGAGAAGGACCATCATAAGTTGCTACTCATCCCCAAATGGTCAAAAGTCACAGTAATAAAGAACGAACAAGGAATCCCACCACAAGGAGCTCCTTGTCCCTAGAAATCCAAATTCCCTACATAATATAATCGGTGGGCAAGGAAGTCCACCTAGAGTTTCCTCCACTCCAAGATTTGTTACTCACAGGTATGTTAAAGCACTAACATTTCACTTTCTTATACAGGTAGCCTGGTTGACTAAGCAGGGCTCAAAAAGGCAAGTTGGGATGTCTTGAGAGTTTTGTCTTAGTGGCTGAAGAATAAGGTTTGTTGAGAAAGCTCAACCATTTAGCATTTTAAGATTGACATAACACTAGTAGATAGAGCCTAAGGGACACCTAACCATTTCACAGTCACACCCAGTCATAACTGAAGTGATCAACTAGGAGGATGCTCACAAGATAAAATGATTTTAGAGGAGGTGGTCCTTGAGACCTCTCCTCAAGCTTATAAAATGATTTTAGATGAGGTGGTCCTCGAGTCTCCTCCTCAAGTTTATAAAAGATTTTATAGGAGGTGGTCCTTAAGATGTTCCTTAAGTTTACAAAGTTTGTATAGCAAGTTACTATTTTATAAGATATATACCAAATCAGATATTTTGTCTTCGAGCGCAGACATATTTACTTTTTGACTTTGGTTTACACTAGGTGGCACATGTCAGAGGGGACAGGTGGTTGTACACAGGTGGGGAAAAATGTACAATGCAGACCTTGTCCCAAACCAATCCCCTCAGTTTTGGCACCCAAAAGGTGCCAACTCAACCCTGGTTCCCAAGTATAAATAAGACCCTTAGGAAAGGTCAATTAATAATCATAACTCAAGTCATACTGTTACTCAGTCAAAATCACCCCAGATACCTAGTGTTCTCTCCCTACTCTCTCTCTATGTGCTGAGTGCCTTGTTCTTTCACTCCACACTAACAACCATCATTCTCAGGAGTTTTTCTTGAGAAAATGTTATTATTATTATTATTATTATTATTATTATTATTATTATTATTATTATTATTATTATTATTATTATTATTATTATTATTATTGTGAAGTTCATCTTCTTGCAGGGAGTAGTTCTTACTTTGGTTCCATTTTTACTAAAAGGATAAGGTTTTACCAAGAGTTGGTCCAGAAGCTCTTGAAGGACCTTAAAGGTGGGGTCCATTGGAGTGGGTCACGCCTCACCCTTTTTAGTTATTCATAGACCCCAGTACAACTACCCTCTTATATTTGGCGACTACACTGGGGACGTATCCTCACTTCCATGGACAAATAAGGTTTCAACGTTTATAAGAAACTAGTTTTTTAAGACATTCCACCTAGGAATGGAACCCAAAGTGTCCAGACCACTCAGAAGGATGTGGTGGTGATCGGAGCAAAGACACCTGCTCCTCAGGGAGGGAAAACCAACTCATCGACAACAGCACATCAGCCTTATGGGAATGTTTTTTGACTTTATGAAGAAAAACAATGCAGACCTATTAAGCTTGGGTTAAGGCTACGTAACACCAGTGGTTGCCCCTTCTGGAGGGGCAGCCACCCCAGTAACAGTTTCGACAGAGATGATTTCATCATAAAAAATGGTGCTAGAGCAGGTTGTGTCACCATCAAGCTCACCCATAGTAAAGGGCATAACTTTGGAAGAATCCCCTTCTAAAGCAGTTACTATGAAGGAGGTGAGAAAGCTACTTTCCTCCACTCAAAGAGAAACACCTCATTTATATGATGAGATGCATGATCCTTATCCTCAATTGTGAATGAGAAACCATACCTAGAGGGGTATATTCCACCAAAATTCATTAAGTTTAATGGAAAAGGAAAAAACCCAACAGAGCACGTGAAAAGGTTGATTAAGTACCTACGGGTGCATGGAAATGACAAGAACTTGAGGTTGAGGGAGTTCTCCAAGAACCTCAGAGGAAAGGCCTACATGTGGTATTCCCACCTAGCGCCCAAAGACATTCCCTCATGGGAAGAAATGCACAGGCAATTACTCCAAAAGTTCTTTGTGACAGAAGATGAGTTCATAATGAGACACCTAACATAAGAGGTGCAAAAGCCCGGGGAGGAGTTAATGCAGTATATCAAACACTTTTGCGAGAGAGCACTTGATGTGCATGAGGAGGTAGTAGAGACAAGGTTGCTTCAAATCTGTGTTGAGGGGCTCTTGGAGGAATACAAGCTCCATTTGGTTAATGAGACTAGAGATCGAACCTTTAGAGAGTTCACTAGGGCTGCGAGCAATATAGCCATGATAATCAAGACAAGGACCTAGGGTTGGAGGACACAAGTGACACTGAATTCTGAAAGATTTAAAGTCTTGAAGAGACAAGTAGTCAACTATGCAGATGGAAATCTGATAGGAAAGAAGGGAGGTTTCGGATCTAAGAGCAACAACTCGGGTAACAAGAGAAAGACTGGACAAGATGCTCCACCCTCGCTACCTTACAGGGTTGCAAAAGCTATAGATTATTATCGTACATTGGTATGAGCGGGGGTAGCAGGTCCCCCTCACCTGAATGGAGAAACCCCAATGGCTGCTGACAAAGACAAAACTATGTATTGCGAGTTACACCAGCGGGTGCAACACTCTACCAAGGACTGTTACTATTTGAGGAGGATCATTGGCGAGCAGGTGGTGAGTGGTACTTTGCAGATACCTCCTGTGGATGTTAATGAAAACACACTTCCAGCTCATCATTATGCCATTGCCAATATATTAGTAGCATATGATGAAGAAGAAACCCAATATTTGATGGAGTGGGAAAGTGATGAGATAATATGTGAAGAGTTAAGAAGGCTATCACTAAGCAGTAAGCAGAGAATTGAGCTAGAAGGAAAGGGCGAGGAGTGGTTCTTCACCCCAGACCAAAAAGATGAGGGAGATGAAGAACTCGAGCAGGTCAATCTCCTAGAGTGCCAGGTGGATGTCACCCTTGATCTGGATGGGGGGGACATATGAGGAATAATACATTTGCAATGCCCAGACATATGAAGTGGATTTAGATTCTGAATCCGAGGCCATAGCGAGGAGCCCCTTGTTTAAGTGTTTCTTCGACCAAATAGGAGTAAAATATGACACCCTGATGGCCATAACAAGAAAATTATTATAGGCGGTACAACAGAGAGCAGATCCCTCATCGAATTGGCAGGGGCTGATTGGCAGGCTAATCAAGAGGTATACTTATGAAGTGGAATTTTTTTAGGCAGATAGGTAGGTGCCTTACTTCCACAACCTCCCGTTATATGTCACAACTATGCTCAATGGAGTTTTCTTTCCCAGAGCATTAATGGATAGAGGAACATCCATTAATATTATGCCAATTGACACATTATATGAGACGAGGATTGATCAAGAGAAGATAGTGCCTGTACCACTAGTGATATCGAGATTTGACTGTGCCGAAATGAAATCCCTCGGATATGTGAATGTAGGAGTTAAGGTTGGAAATTTCATTTACCACATCAAATTCCATGTCATCAATGCTAATACTAACTACCAACTGTTAATTGGGCAAGAAAATTATGGAGGAGGTATTTAAACCTCCTTGATCCTACAAAAAATGGTCTTACCCGATTGGAAAGTTATCTATCGTTTATAATGGTATGCGTGGGCGGTGTTCGGGGATGATAGCACCGACCCGATGCCAAAATGTTTTATTGTGGATGAATACCATGTTATTTAGCCGATGAATCCCATGCTATTGAGGAACCAGAGGAATCTCCAGAATGCATGCATGATGGAGCTAGGGAGCAACTACAAGAGTTAGAGGAGAACAACCTGGGATTATAAGGGGTTTAAACTAGACCCATTCTAATTTCCAATAGTTTGAGACCAAAACAGAAGGAAGAACTCATTGGCCTTCTCAAAGAGTTCACCAATGTGTTTGCATGGAAATACATGTAGATGCCAGAAATATATCCAGAGGTGAGCTCTCACAGATTGAATGTTCTTCCTAATGCTCTCCCAGTTAGGCAAGAAACACGCACATACAAAGCTGACCTCGACCTGAAGATAAAAGCAGAGGTAGAGAAGTTATTGGAAGCGGGGTTCATCAAGCCTATTTAGCATCCTATGTGGCATCCAGCATAGTGCCAGTGGCAAAGAAGGACAAAAGCCAAATTCAAATTTGTTTGTATTTTCGCAACTTGAATCGGGCATGTCCTAAGGATAATTTTACTCTGCCAAGCATAGACATCTTAGTTGGCGCTACTACGGATCATGATATGTATAACTTCATGGATGGGTACGTTAGCTATAATTAAATTATGACGAACCCAGAAGATGCGAAGAATATTGCCTTCTACAGGCCACTAGGAAATTTCCACTACACAGTCATGCCATTCGAATTGAAGAATTTTGGGGACACGTACCAAAGGACCATGATGGAAAATTTTCATGATTTATATCACGATGTACTAGAATTTTATATGGATAATCTAGTGTTGAAATCCAAGAAAAAAATCAATCACATATAGGACCTCCGAAGAGTGTTCGAGAGGTGTCACAGGTACAAGATGCAGATGAACCCCCGAAGTGTGCTTTGCGGGAATTTTTTTAGGGTTTGTTGTGAATAGGCAGGGGGTGCAAGTAGATGCAGAGAAAAATAAAGCCACCATGATGATGCCACCTCCAAAGAGTCGAAGGCGGCTTAAGATATTCTTAGGGATGGTGTCCTATCGAAGAAGATTCATACCTGCACTAGCGAAGGTGATCCACCCATTCACACCCCTTCTAAAAGACAAAGGCAAGTGGATTTGGGGAGATGAGTAGAATAAGTCCTTTGAAAAGATCAAAGAAATATTATCCTCCCCATCCACAATGATTCCGCCCAAAATTGGGGCGCCGCTATTGCCCTACCTTACTTCAACAAAAAGATTCATAGGAGCACTACTGGACCAATAAAAGGAAGGAGTAGAAAAGTCGTTGTACTACTTATCAAGAGTGATCTCAGGTATAGAATCTAGATACACCAGTGTAGAGAGGCATTGTCTTGCCCTGGTCCTTATTGCTCAGAATTTGAGACATTATCTACTAGATTTCACAGTTCACATAATCATTAAGCATGACCCCATCAAGTACCTCCTCACATGGACGGTGCTTGTGGGACGAGTAGCAAGATGTTTTTTTATTTTGTGAGAATATGATTTAAAATGCATAGTGCCCAGAGCCATTAAAAGTCAAACGATAACAGATTTGCTCGCCCATTTTCCAAGTGGGAATTTAGAGCCCCCTAGTGAAGAACTACCTGGGGAGAAATTTTAAGAATTCATGATGGAAGAAATGGAAAAGTGGGCGATGGAGTTCGATGGATCTAGTGCTCAAGGAAGGGGAGGTGTCGGTATTATATTGACAAATCGTAAGGAGAAGATCACCCTCTCCTTCAAGTTAGATTTTAAATGCTCAAATAATGAGGCTGAATACGAGACCCTCATTTTAGGGATGTTGGAGGCACTCAAAAGATGGGTCAGGGTGTTGTGCATACGAGGGGAGTCCAACATGGTAGTAAAATAGGTTAATGGGGAGTTCTCCCTCAAAAATGCCAACCTATCACCCAACAGATACATCATTCAGAGATTATTGGGAGAGTTATTGGAAGTAACTGTGGAGAGACATGCAAGAACAATGAATAAGTATCCTAACGCACTAGCCACTATAGCACAAAAGTTAAACATGAATGATCCAGAAGAAACAATCATAGTACGGTGAAGAATAGTGCCTACTACAGTAAAATCTTTGTTTCCAAGCAACGAGCCAGAAGATTGGAGGCACCTAGTGGTGAAGCAGCTAGAAACCAAGAGAGGGGACAATGAAGTTGTTTGAGCTAGCTAACTACCACCTGCTACAGGGAACACTTTATTTCAAGATCCCTGAAGGGTTCTTAGAATGATGTGTTGGAGAACAAAATCTAAAGAAAAGTTGGTAGAGATGCACGAAAATCATTGTGGGGCCACTGATATTCCTCTTTACCGTCGATTGCAGTGGGTGGGGGGGCTACTATTGGCCCACCATGAGTGCAGAGGATGCTCGTCTGCAATAAGGTTGTTTAAAGTACCAGATCCATTTTGACGAGCCAGTGGATGCTAACTTTGTGGAAGCCTTCAAAGATTGGAAGCAACCATATATAGCATATCTGAAAGATGGTGAGTTACCCATAGAGAGAGCGGATGAAATTTATCTACAAAAGAGGATAGCCTATTTTTACTTGGTGGAAGGAGAGCGTTACAAGAAGGGGTACAATGAGAAGGAACTGAGGTGCATATCTAAGGAAGACACATGGAGAGTGCTGAAAGAAACTCATGAGCCCTCTCACATGAGGGATGCCAAACTGTATGATCAGCTGATGACGTTAGGGTACTACTAGCCAACTATGGAGGCTGACTCCATTAGTTATGTGAAGAAGTGAAAAGCATGTCAAGTACATGACAACATGGTACATGCCCCTTTAGTCAAATTATAAAGCCTAGCAGATCCCTACCCCTTTCACACATGGGCATTTGACCTAGTTGGAAAATCAGACCACCTTCTCATGGGAAAGCTTTTATCATTGTGGCTATAGAATGGTGCACCAAATGGGTAGAATCCATACCTCTAAGGAGAGTGACTGCCCAAGTGGTAACCCAGTTTATCAAGGAGTATATCATATGCAGGTTTGGTATACCCAAAGTAATTTTAACAGATAATGGGAAGCAGTTCATATGCAAAGAGATGGCCCTCCTCACAAACAAGTACAAAATTGTGCACAACAGCTTAACCATCTCCTACCCTAAGGGTAATGGTCAAGAAGAAGGAACCAATAATACCCTGATCAATATCTTGAAGAAGATAATGGAGGATATGCCAGGGCCATGGGATGAGAAGCTGTCCATGGTGTTATAGGCTTATCGTACCCCAAAGAGAAAACCAACTGGGTTCACCATATTCTCATTAGTATATGGGACTGAAGTTGTATTACCAGTGAAGTTGGTGGTACCCTCAGCCAAAGTTTTTCTAAGCAACAGACTCATCCCTGACCCACGAAATGTACATCCAGAGGTGCTGGACGAGCATAGAGATAAGGCAAAAGAGAACATTAAAGTCTACACTCAACAGTTGTCCAGTGCCTACAAAAATTTGGTCAAGCCTAGGGAGTTCCAGGTGGGAGACTTAGTCCTATGAGCATCCACTCACCATCTCCGCATCATGTTAGCATCAAAGTTAAAACCTAACTGGGAAGGGCCCTTTATCGTGAGAGGGGTAGGCTAGTCAGGTTATTGCCAGATTTTAGAACCAGAGAATGATTGCCTCCAGTCCATCAACTGCAAGTGGCTGAAGAGGTATTATTCTTAGCATTGTTAAAAAAATCATTTATGTTAAAGAATTTGAGCAACTTGCTCTAGCACCAGAACAATTATTTTTTTGTAAAAATGGTAGAGCAGTACAATTTTGTAAATGATACAGAAAATGAAAAGAAATGAATAGTAACTCTTTTTTTAGTATTGCACGGTGATTCTTATTTTACTTGTTTACCTATGGCATAAAGTAGATCATCAGAATATTTTTTTTATTTACCCTCTACTAGACTAGATGAGGGTCTAAGATAAAGATAACTTTGCTCATTACACATGGGGGTACATCCATCTCGATAGAAAAGTATATTGAACAAAGTCTCTCCAGGCATGTTAGACAAATGATTTTGATCTTGTCACCAGACTAGGAGGAGGACATCCTCTAAGTCATAATAAAAAAAATATAGCAAATATTTTTTTAATTTCCTATAGAACAAGTTTTAACTTTTGTTCTCAAAGAAAATGCCTTACTTGAACAATCCATAGAAAATATAGAGAAAAGGAGACTTACACTCCAATGCTTTAATTTCTTAAAAAAAGTTTGAGGGAAGGAGAAGAGATAACCCTTTATCTCCCAGTTATTCCCTAAGAAATAATAACCATGATAAAATACCCCAAAGTTAGAGGGGATAGTTCTAAAAATGATAACTTGCTCAGATAATATGCAAGTACATCACGGTTAGAGGGGACAGTTCTAAAACTAATAACTTGCTCAGATAATATGAAAGTACTCCACAGTTAGAGACGACAGTTCTAAAAAAAATGTTACTTGCTCAGATAAAATGCAAGTACCCCACAATTAGAGGGGACAATTTTAAAAATGATAACTTGCTCAGATAATATGCAAGTACCCCACTTTTAGAGGGGACAGCTCTAAAAATATTAGTTGTTTAGATAAAATGCAAGTACCCCACAGCTAGACATAATAGTTTTAAAAATGTTACTTGCTCAGATAATATCCAAGTACCCCACAGTTAGAGGGGACAGTTCTAATATGAAACTATCCCACAGTTAAAGGGGACAGTTCAAACAGATGAAGTGGCCACAAAATTAGAGTAGGCCATATTAAGTAGATATCAAAGTCCACATAGAAGTAGATGAGCAAGATGATAGAAACCAACAAAATACTTTTTCATTAATAATGACAAAGTTCTTTCCATATGAAAAGTGTAGAAAAGAAAGTCTACACAATAAGACTATCTACCCACTAGACAACATGAAAAATAAATCCTGGCGGGAGCGCAGGTCTGTGTAAGAAGGACCAACCTCCTCAATAAGTTTATCCTCTACTCTAGTCATCCAAGCCTTATCCTCAGTAACACAAGCCTCTAGCTTAGCCAAGTTGGCCTGGAGGGACTGAATGTGAGAAGCCTCAGCCTGACGCTACTACTCTCTAGTATGCCTAGAAGTATGGAGCTTCACCAGCTTCCTAAAGGTGGTACCAAGAAAATGACAAACTAAAGCTTCGAGCCAATCCAGTTAGAAATTATAGAAGCGTTGAAGATTATGAAGAGCCTGGAGAAACAGGAAACCTTTGAGTAGTCATGTTAGCAGGAGGGGTAGATAAGAAGTCATGCAGATGGTTAGATAGGGCCTTCAAGTTGAAGACCGTAAGGCTATCAATATTGAGGATGCTCTAGGAAGCAAAAGTCTCAGGATGATGCTCCAAAAGCAGCTCCAACACCTCGCGCTCATGTGCATGGAATCGAGAAGGCAACTTTGAACGCCACAACTCTCTCGAAAAAGACACACGAGCCTCCACCTATATACCATCATAGCATGTGTTATGAGACTCAAGCTCTAAAAGAGGGATAGAAGAATCCTCGCCAGAGCTGGTATCACTAGTGGCCTCAGAACTCTTATCGGCCTCAATAGGCTCATCAATCGGATCCTACGGCGTGAAAAGAAAAAGGAGATAAGTCATAAAGAAGAGAAGTAGCAGGAGGTGGATTACCCATGATCAAATTGAAACAAATATCATGGAAAGATTACCCCAAAGTCCATGGGAGTTAATATGTTGTCACCAAAGCAAGGGGGAACCATATGACCTTGAGCACCAGCCTAACAGAAATAGATAAGAGTTAGTATTTTTCTTTTGGCTAATTAAACTGAGAAATGTGATAGCTTTAATAAATAATAATAACCCAGGTATGACAGTTTAATACCTGGGGAGTGCATAGTATAACACTCACAGTAGGTCCTGCAGAACTAGGGACAGCCGCCTCACTAACTTGAAAATAAGGAAACGGGATCGTGAATGTGAGCCAACTTCCACAGTAAGAGCAAGAAGAAAAAGGGGAATAAAGAAAAGAGTAAGTTATGACAGTATAATACCTGACTCACAGTATTCCCCATGGTTGTTCCACAATCAAAGGAATAATCGTTGCTCTAACCTAAAAGGAAACAGGTAAATGCCAGCAAGTATTTACATAGAAAACACAAGCTCAAAAGATCCAGGAAGATTAAGTATTTTGGTGAGAGCTCCCCACTGAAATACCTACCAGAGACTCCTTAACAGCCGGAGAAAGAGTGGTACTAATCAGAAGGGTGACCAAAGTCTCCTCAAACACAAAAACTGGTGGACTACTAGCCCGCGAGTCCAAATATAGGCCTCGCAAGTAAAGGGACCACATCTAAAGATATGTTAAAAAAATGCAGAATACACAAATGTGTAACTAAGCTAGTAGGTAGAGGTTGCGAAGATCGAACATACCACTGAAGATGGTCCTACGGAGCTAAGAACAAGTCCCCCAAACAAGGGGACTTCGGGCAGGCTGTTTGAAGCAGCTTACCCTACAGAAGATAAGGGGAAACTTACAGGTGCTACCTCAGGAATTGTCTCTAAGACCTTCACCACAGACACTGCAAGTGAGGAGGTCTCACTATCACTACCCTGTAAGAGAAGAAATATACGAATATTTTTATGTCTTTCGGAGTAATGAAAAAATAAAGGCATAAAAGATAAGTAAAGACAAGTCGAAATAGTTATGGGGAGAGGTGCTATAATAAATCCTCCCACAGATACGATGGATGTAGGAGCTTCCCCGGATGTAGCGGGGACTACTAAAGGAGGAACTAAAGAAGTAGATGAACAAGTGGTAGTGCCAACCAACTGGCATAAAAACAAACAAAAACATAGTATGAAAATGGAATCCCAATGATAAGCATACCTGAAGCCCCTCTAAAGAAGAAGAAAGGAAGATAATCGGCAGGATAATAGCAGCGGATACAATGGCCTAGTTATGGAAAAATGGTCAGAAAACCAAACATAAATAAACAAATAGATGAAGCCTAATGAGAATAAGCAATACCTGATAGGTGGATCTAACCTGTGTAAGGGGCTCGCTAGATGCAATAGTGAAAATGGCTTGGAAGATATAGGCTGAATGTGAGGCCTATTGTCCATGGGCATGAAAACCCGGGAGATTCAATCCTCTAAGAAGGCGATAGACCTGGGGTAGTGCCTCTCGTAAGTGGGGCTATTCCCCTAGTAGATGAAGAGCCACTGGAAGAAGGTCTCTACAATAAAAATAGATAAAGATAACACAGTCATGGATGTAGAAAATATGACAAAGTAAAGAAAGACCATAAAGAAGACTGACTCAAAGTACCTCAGACAATCCTATAGAGGAACCTCTCACCACTAAGGAGGGGTAGGTAAATAAAGGCGGCTAAGAGAAATAGTCACCTATGTGCGTAACAATGGGAGACTTCAAAAGATATGCCTCAAAATGTAACAAGTAAAAGTAAGAGACTTAGGAGAGCTAATGTTTACTTGGACTGAAGAGGAGGACACATAAGAACTCCTCGTTATCGTCGGTAATACAGTAGATAACTGCAAAATAGAGACAAAGATAGAAGACATAATAGTAAAATAGAAAAGAAACGGAGAATAACGATTGAGCAAAGGGAAATGACATACCTCCCTTATTAGGCCCAAAGACGAGACTAACATAGAACTCGGGGCCCCGACAGGAGGCGGAGGCGACGGATCATTTGCCACATTGGAGACACTCTACTAATGCCACAAAGATAAAGACAATTCATATATGAACTATGTATATGAAAATAGAAAGTAAAACAATAATATAGAAGTTAAGAGAAAAGACTTACAGCGGTAGAGCGGGCAATCTTCCCATATAGTAGATGTCCAGTAATGTGACTGTTGGCAGAAGAAGAGCCTATCAGGGCACCTTCGCTAGAAGACTCTCCTAAAAATGGTAATAAAGAAGAAGTATCAGGGTATTGATCATCATAAGGATTAGTGACACTCATCTCATTCGCAGAAGGACCGTCATCATCATAAGAGGGAGTGCTTCTATAATTGACTAGTTCCTCTTCAACTGATAGATAAGGGGAACCAACAAGTGAAACCTCACAAAAGTCAGTTTCACTAAGTAAAAAGGAATGAGGTGTAGTACCTTCACATATGGGAATAGAAGTAATAGCAGGCTACTCAATAGATAACCCAAGGGCCTCATATCCCTGCTCTCGCTCTGTCCTATACGTCTCCTCCACCCCAAGGTCATCAGTGTTAGACCTCTGGTCTGGTGCAGGAGAAGGAGCAAAGGTCCTAATACTAGCCTTCTTCTTCCTACTCTCCCTAGTTCTTACTGGTGGGGGGGAGTAGGGGTAGAAGTGGAAGTAGAAGTGGTAGTAGGGGAAATGGTAGCTGGTATCAAGCTAGAAACATCCACATTAGGATGCTTCCTCTTTAAAGCAGCAGAATCTCTTGACTTGCCCCTCAACTTGGGCCTAGAAGGTTGAGGCTCAGGTTGCTTGGAATAAATAAACTCATCGAGCAGAGGCCTCACCAAGATTGGAGTGAGTTGATCGGGAGGAGTCTTAGGGATGGTACTACGGTGCCATACTGACTTTTGGGTCCTCTTACCCAAATACCTATCATTGTTGGGAATTTTTGTATAAATAATCTCATAAGGGACATCCCTCACATAGTTTTGGATTAACATAACCTACTTCTTCCATATGGTGAACCACGAGCTAGTGAAGGAGGGTAGGTAATCTTGAGAATGTATAAATAGGTTGCCTAGATGACCAACCCTATTAACCACCCCTTAAAATATGAGATTGGAAAAAGCCTCAAGGTATAGCTTGGAGGTGGAGGTGATTGAAGGATAAACAGGGGTATAAATCTCCTGATCATAGCCAAGCTTCCATCTCACTCTCTCAGAGTGATAAAACTCCACACCTTGACCCAAGTCAGTCAGAGAAGGTAAGGTGCAGGGAAGAAGCATAACGACCACAGAAATATGGTGGTAGGTAGGAATAGACTCCGCATCAGCAGGGCAGTAGAAAGTGCCCCCAGTAGCTGAGAAGGAATGCCAAGAAAAAATACCTCCAACAGTCTTGCAATAGGGCTTGAAGGAAAACTCACCGATGTTGTCTATCAAAGACCCTAGAGGAGTCTTTTTGTGCCATCTCGCAGCATGAGCAACTCCACTGTGTCAAGATCTAGCATTTGAGGCAAAGTTGGCAAACCTCTCAAATAAGAAAGACATGATTATAAAAATGTTGGAAAAGTTAATAGAGCCATAACCACCACAAGAGCACTCAACATCCACATGGCCCCTATCTAGCCAAGTGTATAAAGATCCCAAAGTCAAATCTGCGAGGGGGAATGCCCTCCCCCGAGAAAGCCTCGCAGAAATATTGAACAAAAGCTCATGAAGAAAGTCATCTAGCCTCCCAGGAAGAAGAAACCTACTCAGAAAAATGACAAAAAAATGCTTCCAAGTATGAGGGGGAGTTAATCTTTGAGCTGTTCTGGATCCTTAAGGACCTGCTCGAGCTCTCTCCCTTGGGTGGCGGCTCAAAATCCTTAAACTAGTATCTCTTCCATTTGGTGAAAGAGTGTTTGGTGGTCCCAGTCAAGTTGATAGATACATATATTGTGCAATCACCCAAAGCAGAGTGGAGCTCCCCCACCATTTGCTCCTCGACCTCATCCTCAAAACCATCAATAAGAATATGGTTCCCCAAGTAGTGTAGAGCGAGCAACTCATAGATGTCTTCCAAAGTGATAGTAAATTCTCCCCAACCAGTAATACAGGTATGGGAATCCCTACTCCAGCGAGAAGTCAACAAAGTAAAAGCATGTTCCTGGTTAGCAATAGAGCAAGCCTTGAGACTGCTAATAGTGGTCAGAATACCTATCCCCTCAATAATAACTATGTGCTTGGGGATGGATAAGATATGATCCACCCAGAGACCCCATTTATCTTTAGCACCCCCACATGCCTTGACTTCAATACGGGAATGGGGAAAGTCACCCCTGTCTACTCGTACCCTAAGTATTGAATCAGGTAAAACAATGGGAAAGTCAGAAGACTCACCTAGACCCACTTGGGGTCGCTCATTGATCTTGGCCCCAAATTCCTGCCTGAAATTCGCAAGAGAAGTCACGAAAGTGTCCTCCTTGACAAAGTAGGGTTCTAAATGATAAAGGCTAAAATCCTTCTGTTGGCGAGCAGCTAAGTATTACCTTTGAGATTTGGAATAAACCACAAGCGAGGAGGACGTGGAGGTCCCTATAACAAAGGTCCCTCTAGATGAGGAAGACCCTATTGGGACGAGCATCTTGGCAGGAGAGGAGGCCCATATAGCGAGGGGTCATCTAGATGAGGAGGTACCTGTGGTAAAAATGGCTATAGACGAGGAACCCCTCCTCACAGATATCCCAATAGATGAATAGTCCCCTATTGTGGGCACTCTAATAGGCGAGGAGACCCTCATAGTGGGTATCCTAATAGATAAACCGCCAAAGTTTTTAGAAGAAGAATCCAAAATCTCAGAAGTAACAGTGGTGGCTCCGGTGGCTAAAACTGTAAAGATAGTGACGAAAATGGCACCACACCCACTAGCACCTCTCTAGTGGTAGTGGTGATGGTGGAAGTAGGGTTTTGAGAAGATGAAGAGGCCATTTGTAGTGGTTTTAGAAGGAAGAGATGACCATCACTATGGAAACTTTAGACTTCTTTTCTTTATCTCTCTCTCTAAAGAACTTAAGTTTGAAAGCAAATGCCAAGGTAAAAAGAAAGAGAAAGTTAAAAAGGGATTTTTATACCCTATTAAGATACACGCAGACTGCCAATAAAAAGGGGACTAAATATTTTCCAATGATGAGATGTATGTTCCCCATGTGACACGTGCCTCCTCGAGACCATAAAAGCAGGCTGAAGTGACATGCCTAACTAATGCAACAGTGTCATCATGAGACAGAGTTAGACTGTTCATATTCCAAGATATAATGAATCATTCCGTATAAAAGCCTTTGGTATGCCCAACACATAGATTTTTCTATACTACACAAAAATGGTAAAATTGTCACCTTTTTAGCAGCTAGGCTTATCACGGTCAATGACCGTGACAATTCGGTATATTTGGTGTAGTGTTAAGAAAGGACTAATGTAGATGGGTACATACTCAATTGCCCAAATAATTAGGCGAGCAGCCCAATTGGCGAGGGGGCTCACCACAAGCATCTCCAAAAGAAATGATTTTTCCAAAAGTTCACAGAATTTGTTTTTGGGCGAGGAGGGCCTTAGAAAGGCTCCTCACCCCAATTTATCACGAAAGGGCATAGAATTAGAACTTGGTCATGGAGGGCCCCAGGAAGGGCTCCTCGCCCTAATTTTCCCAAAAGTTCACATAATTAGAACTTGAGTGAGGAGGGCCTCATGAAGGGCTCCTCACCCCAATTTGTCCTAAAATTTCACAGAATTAGAACATGGGTGAGGCCTAAGAAGGGATCCTCACCCTAATTTATCTAAAGCTCACAAACTTGGAACCTGGGCGAGGAGGCCCACTAAGAAGGGCTGCTCGCCCCAAAATGCCCAGAACTCAAGGTGAAATTTGGGCGAGGAGGCTCATCAGAAAGAGAACCTCATCCCAAGCAACTCAGAAAATACATAAATAAAGTTTGGACGAGGAGTCCCATCATAAGTGGCTACTCATCCCCAAATGTTCAAAAGTCACAGGAATAAAGTATGAACCATGAATCCCACCATGAGGACATCCTCTTCCCCAGAAATCCAAATTCTCTATATAATAGAACCGGTGGGCAAGGAGGTCCACCTAGAGTGTCCTCCTCCCCATTATCTGTTACTCACGGGTATGTTAAAGCACTAAAATGTCACTTTATTGTATAGGTAGCTTGGTTGAGCAAGCAAGGCTCAAAAAGGCAAGTTGGGATCTCTTGGGAGTTTTGTCTTGGTGGATGAAGAATAAGGTTTATTGAGCAAGCTCAACCATTTAGCACTTTAAGATTGAGAGAACACTAGTAGATAGACCCTAAGGGTCACCCATCCCTTTGAACAGTCACACCTAATCATAACTGAAGTGAGCAACCAAGAGGTTTCTCATAAGAAATGAACAGTTTATAAAATAATTTTAGAGGAGGTTGTCCTTGAGACCTCTTCTAAAGTCTACAAATGATTTTAGAAGAGGCGGTCCTTGAGACCGCTCCTCAAGTTTATAAAATAATTTTAGAGGAGGTAGTCCTTGAGGCCCCTACTCAAGTTAATAAAAGATTTTAGAGAAGGCGATCCTTAAGACGCTTCTCAAGTTTACAAAGTCTGAAGAGAAAGTTACCATTTTAAAAGATATTTATCAAATTAGATATTTTGTCTTCAAGTGCATACATATTTGCTTTTTGACTTTGGTTTACACCAGGTGGTACCTGTCACAGGGGATAGACGGTTGCACACAGATAAGGATAAAAGGTAGATTGCATACCTTGTCCCTCAACAACCCCCTCAGTTTTGGGCCCCCAAAGGTACCAACTCAGCCATAGTGCCCAAGTATAAATACGACCCTTGGGCAAAGTCAAGTAATAATCAGAACTCAAGTCATACCGTTACTTTTTCCAAATCACCCCAGATACCTAGTGTTCTGCCCTTGCTCTATCTCTAAGTGCTGAATGCCTTATTCTTTCACTCCAAACTTACATCCATCATTCTTAGCAGTTTTTTTGAGAAAAAGCTACTATTATTTTTGTGAAATTCATCTTCTTTTAGGGAGTAATTCTTACTTCGGTTACATTCTTAGTAAACGAAAAAGATTTTACCAGGTGCTGCTCTAGAAGTTCTTCAAGGACCTTAAAGACATGGTCTACTAGAGTGGGTCCTACCTCACCCTTTTCAATTATTCATAGACCCCAGTACATCTACTCTCTTACATTTGACGACTCTGTTGGGGAGGTATCCTCACTTTCATGGACAAAGAAGGTTTCAATGTTTCTAAGCAGCTACATTTTGAAGACATTCCGCGTGAGAATGGAACCCAAAGTGACCGAACCACTCAGGAGGATGTGGTGGTGACCAGAGGAAAGACACTTGCTCCTCAGCGAGGGAAAACCAGCTCATCGCTAACATCTCTGATCATAGGTATCAACCTTATGGGCATATTTTTTGACTTTTTGAACTAAAATAATGTAGACCTATTAAGCTTGGGTCAAGGCTGGCTGTGTAACACCAGTGGCCGCCCCCTCTGTAGGGGTAACCA
The DNA here is from genome assembly GCA_949130495.1 of Sambucus nigra. Lineage (NCBI taxonomy): Eukaryota > Viridiplantae > Streptophyta > Magnoliopsida > Dipsacales > Adoxaceae > Sambucus > Sambucus nigra. The sequence goes on along the minus strand of OX422208.1, from coordinate 354,181,480 downwards.
CCCCAATAGTAATTCCGGTAGAGACGATTCTATAATGAAAAATGGTGCCAGAGCATGTTGTGGCACCATCAAGCTCACCCGTAAAAAAGGGCATAAGTTTAGAAGAATCCCCTAACAAAGCAGTTACTATGAAGGAGGTGAGAAAGCTATTTTCCTCCACTCAAAGAGAAACACCTCATCTGTATGTTGAACTGCAAGATCCTTATCCTTAAGATGTGAATGAGAAACCATACCCAGGGGGATATATTCCATCAAAATTCATTGAGTTTAATGGCAAAAGGATAAAATCCAAGAGAGCACGTGAAGAGGTTCATTGAGTACCTAGAGGTGTATGGAAATGACAAGAACTTGAGGTTGAGGGAGTTCTTCAAGACCCTCACAGGAAAGGCCTACACTTGGTATTCCTCCATACTTCCTAATAGCATTCCCTCGTGGGAAGAAATGCACAGGCAATTCCTCCAAAAGTTCTTTATGACAGAAGATGAGTTCAGATTGAGACACTTGGAATAAGATTTGAAAAAGCCTGGGGAGGAGTTAATGCAATATATCAAATGTTGTCATGAGAGAGAACTTGATGTGAATGAGAAGGTGGCAGAGGAAAGACTTCTTAAAATCTTTTCGAGGGACTCTTAGAGGAAGACAAGCTCTATCTCGTTAATGAGACTAGAAATGGAACCTTTAGAGAGTTCGCTAGGGCTACGAGTAACATAACCATGATAATCAAGCCAAGGGCCTCGAGTTAGAGGATATAAGTGCCACTGACTTCTGGAAGATTTCAAGTCTCGAGGAGACAAGAAGTTAACTACATAGATGGAAATCACAAAGGCTAGAAGGGAGGTTCCGGATCCAAGAGTAACAGCCCGGGTAATAAGAGAATGTTTAGAGGAGATGCTACACCATCGCTACCTTGCAGCGTAGAGAAAGCTATGGATTGTTATCATACAATTGTATGAGAGGGAGTAGCAAGTACCCCTCACCTGAATGGGGTAACCCCAACGTAAGCTGACAAAGCCAACCCTAAATATTGCGAGTTACACAAGCGGGTCCAACACTCTTCCAAGGACTATTACTATTTAAGGAGGATCATTGGTGAGTAAGTGGCTAGTGGTACTTTGCAGATACCTCTTATGGATGTTAATGAAAGCCCACTTCTAGCTCATCATTATGCCACTGTCAATATGGTAGTATCATATGATGAATAATTAACCCAAGACTTGATGGAGTGGGAAAGTGATGAGACAGTATATGAAATGTTGGTAAGTCTATCACTAAGAAGCAAGAAGAGAACTGAGCTAGAAAGAAAGAATGAGGAGTGGTTATTCACCCCAGACCAAGAAGAGGAGGGAGATGAAGAACTCGGGCAGGTCAACCTCCTAGAGCTCCAGGCGGATGTCATCCTTGCTCTGGATAAGGGGGGCATCTGAGGCAGAGTACGTTTGCAATGCCCAGAGATATGAAGTGGATCTGGATTCTGAATGCAATGCTATAGTAAGGATCCCCAAGTTTAAGTGATTCTTCGACCAAATATGAGTAAAATATGACAACAGGGTGGTCATAATTAGAAAAGTCTTAGAGGCGGTACAATAGAGAGGATATCCCTCATTGAATTGGCAGAGGCCAATTGGCAGGCTGATCAAGATATATACTTCTGAAGTGGTATTTTCTGAGGCAGATAGGCAGGTGCCTTACTTCCACAACCTCCCGTTATATGTCACATCTATGATCAATGGAGTTTCATTTACCTGAGCATTAATGGATGGAGGAGAATACATTAACATTATGCCAATTGGCACTTTTTATGATATGGGGATTGATCAAGAGAAGATAGTGCTTGTACTAGTGATATCGGGATTCGAAAGCAATGGAATGCAATCCATCGAATATGTGAATGTTGGAATTAAGTTGGGGAATTTCACTTCCCATGTCAAATTCCATGTCATCAATGCTAATATTAGCTACTAACTGCTCATTGGTCAATAGAAAGGTGGATGAGGTAGTTAAATCTCCTCGAGCCTACAAAAAAGTGGTACTACCCGATGGGAAAGTTATCTACTGTTTATGTAGTTGGCAAGTGAGAGAATTTGGATTATGTGTATGGTAATGTAGGACCAAGGATGGTCCTCTTGAGGTTTTATAAATTTTATATGGTGGGTATTTCTATGGGCATTGGGGTTATAGCTGCGAGTTTGGCATAATTTGGGAAGTATCACATTATCAAGAGTAGGTGCAACGATGTGGATGTTGTAGGTTGGATATTGTCGTAGTTTTTGTTTTAGGGATATAATAAAACGTGGTGTGAATAATACCTATAAGTTATATAGTGATGTATCTTCTTTAGGCATAATGGTTTTCCTAAGAGCTGTCTCTTTATAGGTAGATTGAATGTTGATGGAATCAAGTGGATTATGGGTTAGTGTTCATTAGGATATGGTGTTAGTAGTGAGAGATGTCATTTCCATATGAAAAGTAACTATGTGATTGATTTTGTATGGGTACATTATGTGTATATTTTTCCCTAGATGTCAGATGGTAGTGTAGATGTGAACGTCTACACCATTATCACATATTTGTGAGTTAGCAGAACACCGAATGGTTGATGGGTTTCATAAATGCCTTATGCATTCTAATAGTTATTCTTGGGAGAACATGAGGCCCAACTATGGATTTTCATAGTGAATGCGGTGATGATATTAATTTTAACTTACGACATGGGTATGTCTATTGGAGACGAGTTTCAAGTTCAGAGTACTTATATAGGATATGTGCTAGTGGTGGCATACTTTATATGATGGCTATGTGGACGGTTAATTGATGATTGGTTTATCTTAGTATGTAAGGATATGCGTGATGAGAAGCATATGTATTGTAAACGTTTTAGTTATTTTGAGAATTTTATAACTAGTGATTGCCTCGATTACATGAAGTTATATATGGTGTTAACATAGAGAAGTTGTTAGGTAAAATGATGATAGTAGACCCTTATTGGGATGGTTAGATGTTTAAAGGTTTAGGAGTGATTAATAACTATATTAGATTTAAGGATGGGCACGAGGTGTCCTACTATATGTTTGAGAAAATCATGATGTTTTTAGCATTATTGGATCGATTAACATAAAGGGGTTTAGTATCACTATTGGAAGGGGTGATCCTTTTGTTGGAATTATCGCAAGTTGAGATTTGCATGGTTAGTACATTGTTTTATTTTTTGTCTTAGGCTAACGAATCTCAATGACCGACTGGACTAGGCAACAGTGTATCGGGAGGGTTTCTTGTTTGGATTTTGCTTACGAGATGTCCCACGTATGAAGCTTAGTAAGTGTCGGGAGTTGATAGGCATTTGGTCTCTATAAAATGAGTTTAATACATTCACATTACTTGTGTGTAGATATAACTCATTGAGTGGCGAGATATTATATGACTTAAGGTTAGAGGGGCCAAGGAGTGCAGCATCGAGAGCTTAGATTGCATCCATCCCATTGCGGAGGGATCATGCAGAACCCAATATGCCACGAGGTCCTTAGTTAAAAAAGTATAAATACAAGGTTACTATTGGACCACGATGAAAGAAGATTTTGAGGAATATGTGAAGAAACGTGATAAATCTTTTCGGCCCATAGTTATGAACCGTTGCCCAGTTGGAGTCTTAATGATAGTAACTACATCTGTTGTTTTCACAATGGGGGATAGATTTGGTGGGGCCACTGTGTAAGAATAAGGGTAGATTTAAATAATTAGTCATTGTGATTGACTCCTTCACCAAGTGGGTTATTGATGAGTGGATGATTGAGAGATCATCCATCGAAAGACATTCCAATTCTTATGAAATAACATCATCCATAGATACGAAATATGAAACTCCTTCATCACGGACCACGGGATGTAGTTTGACAAACAATGGTTCAGTAACTACTGAATCAGATACCACATCAAATGCCTTCATTCCACTCCTAGTAACCCACAATAAAATGGATAGACTGAGGTAACTAGAACATTCATTTTTATGGGATTGAGAAATGACTCAAAGATGCAAAGAATCATTTGATTAATGAGATACATAACGTCTTTTGGGTGAATTGAACCATCCCAAGGACCCCCAAGAAAGAGACTCCAGTCATGTTGGCCTCTGAATAAAAGTTTGTGGTCCCAATCGAGGTTGGCATACCTAGACATCGTATGATGAATTTTAACTCACTTGTTAGTGATTTCATGAAGTAGCTGGACCTAGATCTAGCCAAAGAGGTGAGAGACTAGGTTGAAGTTATAATTTATTCCCTATTAATGGATAATGGCTATGTAATATAATAAAAGGGTAAAACCCATGATATTGAGGGAAGGAGACCTTGTTCTTAAGAATGTCATATAGAAAGGGAACAAGATTGAAGATAATTGGAATGACTCATATCAAATTACCTCTGTAGTCCGACTAAGATCCTATCAAATTTAGACATTGGAATGAAAATATCTCGAAAACCTGTGAAACGTTGAGAACTTGCAAAAATATTACCATTAGTGGTATGTTATGATATAATGGGGCCATAAAATCCAATAAGATCATTTTTACTATCAATGAAAAAATAAATATTATTTTCCCTAAAAAATGTTATAGTGTAGCTTTGCTTATCTATTTTTATTTTCTAGTAGCCAAGCCCCATGAGATTGGAAAGAAGGTGAGGTTTAAGGTATCTATATGGGTTGGTAAAAGAAAAATAAATCTTAGGCCATTATACCTAAAGTGGAAAGCCTTCCCTAAAAATTTATCATGTCCCTACAAGATAATGTCTGACCTTTTGGGTTAATATTTTCTCAAAGGGAATAGAAAATATCTAAGTGAAAGACCCAGGCCCTTGCTAGGGTCAATGCATAGGTACAACAAGATGAGGTGGAAATAATTGGAACGAGTTTCATGATCAAGTATACCTCTAACTTGGAAAAACCCAATGAGGATAAAATTTCATAGGACATCTCATCCTTAGGATATAACAAGGCATGAAATTCCCTCATCCATTTGCAGATAGTATAGTCACAAGACTTGAATGTTCGCAAGATGACCTCAAGACCAAGAAATGGCTAAGACATTAAGCCTTCCATCAAAAGATATATAGTTGAAGAGGTAAGATATTGGAATAATTAAAAAGCCTAAGACACACATGCAATTCATTCTGCAGAAAATTAATATGCTAGTTGAGTCCCCAAACATATAATGTGAAGGGAAAATAAAATTAAAAATTAAGAGAATGGAGAAAAGAAAAAATGAATTGAAAGGCACAAAGGCCATTGTAACATTGATAAAAAATTATAAACACCCCCTTACAGGTGATGATACTTAGATTCATCGTCACCAGATAAGTGATGAAAAGCGCACACAGTAGTAACAATGGCAGCCATAGAGATGTATATGTGTAAGTGTATAGAAGGGGATGAGTGTAAGAGGAATAAGACAATGATGTATAGTGGTTCAGCTAATTAGGCCTACATCCACTGTGAGTGTGTGATCCACTAAGTGTGGGTGGATACAATGCACATAATTTCACTTTCTCTCTCTACTGTGTGTACAAGTAGAGTTTTAGCTAGGTTTACAATGATCGATCCCTTTGCTGAGTTGTAAGTGACAAGTATATATAGGTTTAGGGGGTGTAGTGTACCCCCCGAGCATGCATGGTGCATGTGAGTTATGATCTAGCCAATCCCCTGGTGACACCTAGAGGTGCCACCTGTGATTAATGATGACATAATATTCCCTCACGCGAGGGGATGATATTGTTATAACAGTCTTCCACGTGCCATATGAGCCCCACGCGCACTGTTCCACGCGTCTCCAAATCACGCGCTGTGATGATGTCACCCTCGGCCGATGATACGAGGCCAAGGGCAAAGTTCCTGCTGGCAGTAAGCCAAGCCTTGTCCGGTCCTCGTACTGTCGGACCCTCGTAGGGTCGTCTGGCCCTAACGAGGGGTCGACCCCTCATAGGTTCGTTTAGGCCTGATGAAGGGTCGGCTCCTTGAAGGGTCATCTGGGCCTGATGAAGGGTCCGACCCTCGTAGGGTCGTCTGGTCCTGATGAGGGGTTGGCCCCTTGAAGGGTCGTCTGATATTTGGTTGAGGGATCATCTTGGCCTTGTCCATATGGAGTACGCCCTCGTCCTGGATGAGGGTATATATGGGTATATCAATCACCCCCAGCCCTTAGCCATCGATGTTGTTGAGATGGCTGAGGGATAGTGTTGCCTTATGAGTGTATGATCAGTTTAGTGAGTGACACATGTCAAGTTAATATAACACCTAGACATATATCCACTGTCGTTCTAGTTTCCTAGGCATGACAGCTGTACACTTTGCTTAGGACTTTGTACCATAATGATACCCTCCTCGTGGGCTGTGTTCTGCCTTGGTTAATGGGCCCACTCATTAGCAACATATTTAAATAATTTTTGAAGTCATTTCCTTTCTTCTTCTTCGCGCCTTAACTATCTCTCTCTAGCTTCTCAACAGCTCCATAGCCATTTCTGCAACTTAATCATTTTGAGCTTTGGCAGTCTCTCTTGTTCTTTATCAAGTAATCCCTCTGCCCTAGTGCCCTTTATACTACATTGCTTTTTACACTTCGACTGTTTTAGGCCTGTAGGGCTTGATTTTTCTTTGGCTGTTTCATAACTTTCTACTTGTTCTTGAGTGTTCTTGACTAAAACCCTTGCTTTCCTTAGTTTCAATCCAAAAGTCCAGCTTGGTCAACTACAAACTTATTTGTAATTATCTTAGACAAATTCTTTTAAGTGTAGGGTCCTCCCCTTAATGCTTAGGAGGCTTTATGATTTAGCTGAGGAGTTCCCATCCCTAAGAGAGAAGTTCTTCGTGGAGATTAGATGAATAGAGGAAGAGGAGGAGAGAAGACGAGTGGCTGACCCTAATTGGGTATGACCCATTTTTCCCATTCCATTAGCCACTATTGTACCCCCTAAGTCCTGCGGGTCGTCTGGTTGTCCAGTCGAGAGTCAATCGTGCGAGGGAGAAATGGATCAGAGAGCATCGTCGTCGTCAGGTGCTGGCCCTTCTGGGAGGGGGGAGACATCCAGTCTCAGCCCAGGCCGAGGGCACCGTACCTTCTGAGGTTGTCCCCGTAATGGCGTTGTCCCCACTTGCATTTCAAGTAGCCTTTCCCGATAGTCCTCCAGGGGTTTTGGGACCTGATAGATGAGGACGACAATGAGGGATCCTCTGAGGGTGATGATAGTCAAGTTGACACTTCAACTGCTTCCACATATGTATCGTCAGTCAAAGACCGTGACCTCTTAGTATGGAGGCATATATTTGGCATACAAACCAACATAAATATGAGGGTTCCCTCTGAATCTGAGAAAGTCTTCGAGGGTGACGTGGGAGAGATCGCTGTCTATGAGAAAATGTTAAGGGTCGGTGTTAGGTTCCCTCTTCACTCTTCCATAGTCAATATCTTGTCTGCCCTTGGGGTTGCCCCTTCTCAATTTCCTCCCAACTCATGGAGGACTATTCTCTATTATGTCTCCTTGTGGAAAAATTCATTTACCGACGAGCCCTCGACCGATGTATTCCTTGCCTGTTACAACATCACCTCATCGTCTAAACAGCCTGGGTACTTCCATTTGGGGGCCAGGAAATCTGACAAAAAACTTCTCCACATGGCTCAGACTTCCAATTATGACTGGAAGAAGAGGTTTTTCTTTATCTCAGGGGATTGGGAATTCCCCGCCGAGGCAGAGACCATGGAAGATGGTCCGAGGGTACCCAGGGTATGGTCCAATCCCTCAATAAAAGCGCGCTCAGACCCTGGATTTAGCTTGGAGGAGAGGGTCATTGTTAACTATCTGAGAGAGCGAGGGAAAGAGGGTGGACTTCTAAAATTTAAAGATTTGATGACCCCTCGCCTCCTCAAAGAATCTGGTCCGAGGGTTGTCCCCTTGACAGAACTATATGAGTAGTTGTTTGCTCAATTTTTGATTTTTTCCAAGTGTTTCATCTTTGCCTCTGTATCTTTCTGATGTGTTGTCTCCTTTTCAGGTCGTCCTGTAGGTATCTCTGACCAACTTTGGGAAATGACTTCCCCCAGCTTATTGTCTGGTCTGGGCAAGAAGAAAGGCAAAGAGCCTCAGCAGGCTCGGAGGAAGTCAAAGGCCGTGGGGCCGACACCTGTTAAACCATCTGTCGATAGCCACAAAAGAAACGGACCAGAAGTTCCTACTAACCCTCGACTGGATTCTAGGACGAGGGCCAGGGTGGAGGCGTTTGAGGGGACTGGCTCCTCTTCTAGCATGGGGGCCTTTTGGTCCCAAAACTTAACATTTTTTAAGGTTGAGCCGTCCTCCCTTATAACCAATTTGAGGGCGGCCAAGGCTTCTATGTTCTCTGCCCCCTCGGCCGCTGACTATGACTTCTTATCAAAGATGCCCCTGGAAAAGGTGTATGACTATGGTCTGCACACTCTGGCCCAGGTATTTGTTTTTACTTCATTTCCTTAGTTGAATTTTTCACTAACTGTTTCCTCAACACCTTACCAAGTGTCTTTTTCTATGCAGTCTGTTTGTGCCTTCACGTCAGCTACCAAGTGGATGGCTGAGAACCAACAAAAATTTCATGAAGCTAAGAGGGCCATTCATCACGAGGATGACCTGTAGATCGAGCTTGAGATTGCAAGGGCCGAGTTGGAGAGTGCAAGGACCGAACATGCAAGGGTCCTGGACGAGCTGACGAAGCAGCATGATGCTGATCTGAAGATGAGGGATGACCTCTTGAAGGTGAATGAAGAAGCCTTAAACGTCCAGTTCAAGAGAGAGCTAGCCGAGGTAGTGAAGAAGTCTGGGGCCGATGCTGTGGAGGCCTACAAACTCTTAGACGAGTTTGAAGGCTTCGGTCTCGAATACTTGGAGAGGGGGATTAGGACGGCCTGTTGGTGGGTCGTCCTTAAGTTTGCTGACGCAGTATCATCTGTCCGCCCCTCTCTTAAGGCAGTTCAATTGGACGACCCTCTTATTGCTGAGACCTTAGCTCAAGTGGAATCTCAAGTGTATGTAGAAGGTACTGGCACGTCTGAGGATCGACCTGTCTTGGTCGTAGAAGAAACTCCCATTGATGTCGAATCCTTGACCTCTGATGCAGCTCAATAGGGTGGCTGTTTGTAGCCCATACCCTCTTTATGTAACACATTTTTTACTCTTGTTGGACAAACATCTATAACACTTGGTAATATAAGGCCTCTTTTTGTCTTTTGTGCTTGTCTCTTGTATGATTTGCCTTGTGATGTTTTTAAATTAACAATCTCACTAACCCCTCCCTCGTCTTACTTGAGGGTAAATGAGGGGTCATCCCCACCATTTTCCCTCATCATAGCCGAGGGTGGTTCCCACCAACTTAATGGTTTTAAATTTCAAGTTCCCCCTCGTCTTACTTGAGGGTGAATGAGGGGTCGTCCCCACTATTGACCCTCATCATAGCCGAGGGTGGTTTCCCACCAACTTAATGGTTTTAAATTTCAAGTCCCCCCTCGCCTTACTTGAGGATGAATGAGGGGTGGTCCCCACCATTGACCCTCATCATAGCCGAGGGTGGTTTCCCACCAACTTAATGGTTTTAAATTTCACGAGCCCCCTCGTCTTACTTGAGGATAAATGAGGGGTCGTCCCCACCATTGACCCTCATCATAGTCGAGGGTGGTATCCCACCAACTTAATGGTTTTAAATTTCAAGTCCCCCTCGTCTTACTTAAGGGTGAATGAGGGGTCGTCCCCACCATTGAACCTCATCATAGCCGAGGGTGGTTTCTCACCAACTTAATGGTTTTAAATTTCAAGTCCCCCCTCGTCTTACTTGAGGGTGAATGAGGGGTCGTCCCCACCATTGACCCTCATCATAGCCAAGGGTGGTTTCCCACCAACTTAATGGTTTTAAATTTCAAGTCCCCCCTCGTCTTACTTGAGGGTGAATGAGGGGTCATCCCCACCATTGACCCTCATCATAGCCGAGGGTGGTTTCCCACCAACTTAATGGTTTAAATTTCAAGTCCCTCTTCGACTTTCTTGAGGGTGAATGAGGGGTCGTCCCCACCATTGACCCTCATCATAGCCGAGGGTGGTTTTTCACCAGCTTAATGGTGTGAAATTTCAAGTCCCCCCTCGTCTTTCTTGAGGGTGAATGAGGGGTCGTCCCCACCATTGACCCTCATCATAGCCGAGGGTGGTCTTAACGAGTATCACTCCAATCACACTAGAATTAATCAAGCACAAAATGAGGGACCAATGTGACATTCTCATTAACATTCCAAGTGTTCTGTTGGAGCAACACATTCATTATAATTGTGGTCCGATAGGACTTTACAAAATTATTGATAGCATTTCTTCAAATGATCTGCATTCCATGGGTTGGAAAAGGTTTCCCCTTCTAGGTTTTATAGTCTATAGGTCCCAGGGACAACTTCATCTATGAACCTATATGGACCATGCCAGTTTGGATGGAGCTTGTTGGGCTTCTGCCAAGTCTTTTTGAGTACTAAGTCCCCCACTGCAATTGGCCTCTGTTTCACCCTCTGGTTGTAAAACCTTGCAGTCCTCTGCTGGTAGGCGGCTTGCCTTATCTCGGAGTCTTCCCTCCTTTCCTCAATCAGGTCTAAGTCAAGTCTCCTCTCTTCCATATTTCTCTGGGGGTCATACATTTGGACCCTGTGAGTAGGTAACCCAATCTCGGTGGGGATGACAGGTTCTGAGCCATAAGCCAGCATGAATGGGGTTTCCCCGATAGAGGTCTTTGTCTTCGTCCTGTAAGCCCACAGTACAGCATATAACTCCTCAACCCATCTTCCTTTTGCCTCCTCAAGTCTCTTCTTGATCCCACCTAGGATTGTCCTATTTATAACTTCTGTTTGCCCATTAGAGGTCGACCTGGGGTAGAGTAGAATTGTTTGATACTCACCCTTTGACAGTATTTCTCTAGAGATGAATTATTGAATTGAGTCCCGTTATCTGAGATGAGGGTGTTGGGGAGACCATATCTGCATATAATATTTTTCCAGATGAACTGGAAGGTCTTCTGCTCGGTAATCGTGACCATCGGCTCTGCCTCCACCCATTTTGAAAAATAATCAATTGCCACGATGAGGAATAGATAGTTATTGATGTCCCTAGGCAAGGGGCCTACTAGGTCGATCCCCCATACTGCGAATGGCCATGGGTACGTAATAGAGGTAAGAGGCTGATGGGGTTGGTGAGGGAGGTGGAATATCTTTGATATTTATCACACTTTTTTACATATGCTGTGGCATCTTTCCCCAAGGTCAGCCACCAGTACCCCTAGGTGACCACCCTCTTCGCCAAAGACCTTCCCCCGATATGGTTTGAACATGACCCCTCATGCACGTCTTGCAAAATGCGTGGGAGGACTTTAGATGGGTGCACACACCTAAGTAAGGGGATCAAGAACCCCTTTTTGTTCAAGGTGTCTCCGATGACAGTGAATTTCGTAGCTCTGTGTCTAAACTTTTTCCTTTCTTGCATTGCCTCTGGCATCTCCCCCTCTTTAATGTATCTGATCAGAGGGTCCATCTATGAATCTTCCTTATAAACATTTAAGCAAGTGCCAAGTTTTCCCTCAGCATCTTCAATAGTTGGTCGAAGCAAAATTTCCACTGGGACTGTCCTCTTGATATTTTTCCTAGTCGTCGAGGCCAACCTAGAAAGTGCATCAGCTCGATCATTATCGAGTGTAGGTATCCTTTTCAATTTTACTTCTCTGAAGCTCTTCAACAGTGACTTCACTTTTTCAAGGTACTTGACCATCCTCTCGTCCTTGGCCTCGTAGGCTCCTAGTATCTGATTCACTACTAGCCTTGAATCACTATGGACCAAAATTTGGCCGACACTAAGAGACTTGGCCAAGGAAAGCCCTGCTATCAAGGCCTCATATTCAGACTCTCTGTTGGAGGCTTTGAAGTTGAACCTCAGGGCGTACTCAATGTTTGTGCCATCAGGTGCTGATACTATCAGTCCAGCTCCACTTTCGCTGTCGCAGGAGGACCCGTCGACGAAGAGGCTCCACATATTATGTTCTTCTGAGAAATTTCCCTCTGTGAGGGACCCCTGTCTAAAGAGATATCTTCCTTCTTCATTTTCGAGCACTTTTCCTCTAGCGGTGCTTGTCTCAGCCTTCTCCGCGGGTGTGTCGGTGAGTTTGCCTTGTAGGGTATCTGTCTTCCCGAGGCTCTTATCTTCAGCTTCATCATCTTCCTAAGTAAATTCAGCCACGAAATCGGCCAATGCATATCCCTTAATGGTCATCCTAGGTTGATACATAATGTTAAACTCCCCCAACTCTATAGCCTAGGTCATTAACCTCCCTGATTTTTCTGGCTTGTGCAAGACCTGCCTAAGAGAAAAGTCAGTGAGGATAACCATTGTATGGGACTGGAAGTATGGTTTCATTTTTCTTGATGCATGGATTAAGGCATAAGCTAGCTTCTCCATTCATGGGTATCTTTGCTCTTCCCCCTGGAGTGCCTTACTGTTGAAATACACAGGCTTCTGTACCCCGTCTTCATCTCTGACGATTGTTACACTGATGGCTGATTATGAGATAGCTAGGTACACATAAAGTCGTTAACCCTGCACTGGTCGTGACAACAGCAAGGGAGACCCCAGGTATGACTTTATCTCCCTGAAAGCCTCATCACACTCCTCACTCCATTCGAAGGCCTTTCGGAGAAGTTTGAAAAACGGCAAACACTTGTCCGTGGCCCAGGACACGAACCTATTCAAAGCAACCACTCGCCCCGTGAGCCTCTGAACGTCTTTAATGGTATTGGGCATCTTTATTTCTAGGAGGGCTTTTATTTTCTCAGGATTGGCCTCAATGCCTCTTTGATTCATGATGAACCCTAAAAATTTCCCTGCTCCAACCCCGAAGACACACTTGGTCGGGTTGAGCTTCATCCGATACTTTTCCATTGTATTAAAGGCCCTCTCAAGGTCAACCACATGATCCTCTGCCTTCAAACTCTTAATCATCATGTCATATACATAGACCTCCATATACTTCCCAATTTGATCTTCAAAAATTATATTTTCAAGGCGCTGATACGTTGCCCCAGCATTCTTCAGGCCAAAGGGCATGACCCTATAACAGTATGTCCCCTTGTCGGTAATAAAAGCCATTTTCTCCGAGTCCCCAGGGCTCATAAAGATCTGGTTGTAACTTAAATAGGCATCCATGAAACTCATTAGTTCATGGCATGCAGTAGCATCTACCATCTGATAAATGCGGGGGAGAAGGAAGTCGTCTTTGGGATAATGCTTGTTGAGGTCTGTGAAGTCTACACACATCCTCCACTTCCCGTTGGCTTTTGGGACAATGACTGCATTGGACAACCATTAGGGATAGATGACCTTCTTGATAAACTCTTCATCTTCCAACTTCTTGACCTCATCCCTAATCACCTCATACTTCTCTCGAGAATAAATTCTCCTCTTCTTCTTTACTGGCTTTTCACCCTCTACCACGTTGAGCTTGTGGCTCATAATTTCGGGGTCGATACCCAGCATATCTGTGTGACTCCATGTAAAGACACTCTGTCTTCTCCTTAGCAGCTTGACGAGATCTTTTTTTACGTCTATCTTCAGAGCTTTGCCGACTTGTCGGTTTTTTCGGCTCATCCTCATTGAGGATGATGGATTTTACCTCTTCTGCGGTTTCTCCTTTCTTGAGTTTTTTCTCATCCCTGGGGTCAAGGGTGTCAATATTGTATGTGGTTGTCGCCTTCTTGTGCGCCTCTCTTTCTTCGGCGAAGTTAAAATAACATTCCCACGCTGTCGTCTGGTCTCCCTGGACTTCCCCTACTCCGTAAGGGGTTGGAAATTTAATCATCTGATGGACCATAGATGACACAACTTCAAACCCATTGAGGTCTACTCGCCCCAGTATAATGTTGTAGGCCGAGAAAAAATGTTCATCCATCACAAAGAAGCTGACCTTCTTGGTAAGCCATCTCGGCCACTCGTCCCCCATCCTGACATCGGCCTCATACACTCCCAGAGGGTGAACTTTTTCCCCGTTGAAGCCAATCAATGGGTTATGGTATGGGATCAGTCTATCACGGTTAAGGCCTAAGGCTTTGAAGCACGACCAAAACATCACATCTGCAGAGCTACCCCCATCTACTAAGATCCTCGGCACCTCACATTCGTGCACCCTAGTAGTGATGACTAGAGGGTCATCATGCGGGGCTAAGAGGCCTTTGAAGTCAATTCTTGAGAATCCCACTATCAGAGTATCCATATCAACCTTCTTCCTCTTTTCTGACTTTGCCTCAACAGAGGTTGAGTGTACAGACTTTGTCACTGCCTTGGCTTCAGCTACATGGGCCTTCCTGTCGGCGACCTCTGACCCTCCTCCTTCTAGACCCCCGGAGATCATCCCAATACAAAGAGAGATCATATTAAGTCTTTTTATAGGACCGTGGTCATCTCTCGGGGGGAGGTCTGGGTCGTCCTCGTCATTAGAAGGGTCGTCCCTTCTATTTGGAGGATCTTCTCGGCATGCATCACTTCTCTTCTTTATGGGGTCATCCCCTCGGCCCCTCTTGAAGGCAGATTTGTCAACGTACTTCCTAAGCTTCTCTTCTTTTAGCATCTTCTCGATTTCATCTTTCAGAGAAAAACACTTGTCGGTGACATGGCCATGGTCTTGGTGAAATTCACACCACAGATTCTTGTTCCTCTTGTGGGGGGCTGCCCTCAGCTTCTCAGGCCACTTCAGGGACCGGTTACTCTTTATCTCATTGGGAATATGTTCACAGCTGACCGTTAGAGGGGAGTAATCAGCGAACTTGTCGTCCATAGACCTCTTGTTCCCCTCTTTGTTCTTCTTATGGTACTTACCCCCACTAGTGCCTCCTTTTTCATCTTCGTATTTTGCAGCCATCACATCTTCGACGTTCATCACCTTTCCTGTTGTCGACAGCAATTCAACCATCGTTCTCGGAGGGTCTTCAGCAAGCTTCCATAGCATCTTACCCCTATAGAGTCCTCCAATGAGGACGGTCATGGCTATGCTCTCTTCATAGTCTTCAACCTTTAACTTTTCTTTGTTGAATCTGGTAATGTAGTCTCTTAGGCTCTCATTCTTCCCCTACTTAACATAGAGCAGGTGTGTGGTCTTCTTCTGTGGCCTCATTCCCAAGCAGAAGTTATGGATAGATCGGTCTTCTAACTGCTTAAAGTTTTCAATGGAGTTTTTTAGAAGAGACATATACCAGACATGTGCATCCCCATTCAAAGTTCCAGAAAAGGCACGACACCTCGTCTCATCTGAGATAGAGTATATGTCTGTCGCTGATTGATACATCTCAATATGATGGACAGGGTTGGTACTCCCATCATACCTTGGGGTGACCACGGGTGGCTTAAACTTTGATGGCGTCGGGAAGTTGACTATCTTCGCCACAAAGGGTGAGCCTATGGAGTATCCTCTCTGAAGGGGGTCCCAACTCTTCAGAATATCACCGATCTTATTCCCCAGTCGTTGGATCGAGTCATTCTAGGGCCTTGTAGGGCCGTCTTGGCCGATGTTATCCCTTGTCGCCTCTTTGAGGTGGACGGAGGGTTCTGCTACGGCAGGCTTGTGTTGTCTATTTACTTCCCCTTGACCGTCGTCCCGTCCTAGGGGTCAGCCCCCATGGGGTCGGCCATCTGCTGCCTCCCTTTAGGACCTCGCAGCACTCCTTGATTTGGACAATTTTTCTCGCAGGTCATTTACTGGGCCCAACCTCTCAAAGGCCGCCCCCTGCTCAAACGATCAAAAGCAGAGCCTCTCGGGCGATCGTCAGGATTTTTCCTCCCACACTTCCCTCTGCTCTCCTGGAGAGGTCATACAGTATTGTTAGAGACCTAATACGTCTCCCAGCATTCTATGGGGGCCTCCTCTCCCTCCATATCATCATACCCGTCCTCTGGGCAAGGGTTTCCTTGCCTCCCCATGCGTAGACGCCGGGGGTCAGCAACATCCCTCCGCCGCTATGGAGGTGGCAAGTCTTTGCATGGTACCTGGGGTGGTCCTCTGGCCTCATGCTGTCCTGATGCCGCTGTCGGAGTAATCATCTCAGGTGAAACCCCTGGTGGTCTTAGTATGTTTTGGCTTAGAGTTGTGAACTGCTCCTGCATGATCTGCTGGCTTGCTGCCAGAGACTTCAAGGTAGCCGCCACATCAGCCATCTCAGACTGAGGTGGTGCTTCACTGGAACTGGGTCCCACCCCACTATCCGGTGGAGGAAGTGGTGGTGGTGGCATCTCTGGTGCCATGTGTTTAAGCTATGAAGAGCTGAACCGAAGAAAAGACTGGTGAGCTTGAGAACCTTAATAGGTCTCTTTCAGTGGTGAAACATCTCCTCACAGGGGGGAGAATTGGTTCACCACCAGAGTGCCCAGTGAGGTCAAGTTGTACAAAGGAAGATATGTCGTCTCGTTCCCACAGACGGTGCCAAACTTATGAAACTTAGATTCAGCGTCACCAGATAAGTGATGATAAGCTCACACAGTAGTAACAATGGCAGCCATAGAGATGTATATGTGTAATTGTATAGAAGGGGATGAGTATAAGAGGAATAAGACAATGATGTATAGTGGTTCATCCAATTAGGCCTACATCCACTTTGAGTGTGTGATCCACTAAGTGTGGGCACTAATGGCCTTGGATACAATGCACATAATCTCACTTTCTCTCTCTAATGTGTGTACAAGCAGAGTTTTAGCTAGGGTTACAATGATTGATCCCTTTGCTGAGTTGTAGGTGACAAGTATATATAGGTCTAGGGGGTGTAGTGTACCCCCCGAGCATGCATGGTGCATGTAAGTTATGATCTAGCCAATCCCCTGGTGACACTTGAAAGTTCCACCTGTGATTAATGATGACATAATATTCCCTCACATGAGGGGATGATATTGTTATAACGGTCTTCCACGTGCCATATGAGCCCCACGCGCACTGTCCCACGCATCTCCCAAATCACGCGTTGTGATGATGTCACCCTCGGCCGATGATACGAGGCTGAGGGAAAAGTTACTGCTGGCAGTGAGCCAGGCCTTGTCCGGTCCTCGTACTGTCGGACCCTTGTAAGGTCATTTGTCCCTGACGAGGGGTCGGCCCCTCGTAGGGTCGTCTGATCCTGATGAAGGGTCATCTGGGCCTGATAAAGGGTTGGACCCTCGTAGGGTCATCTGGTCCGGATGAGGGGTCGTCTGATATTTGGTTGAGAGATCATCTTGGCCTCGTCCAGGTGGAGTACGCCTTCGGCCTGGATGAGGGTATATATGGGTATATCAACAGGTGTTACAAAATAAATCCGTCTAAGCTACACAACATCTATGACTTAGGGGAGGTGTAAGATGGGAGATTAGTTGTTCAGATTTTTGGACAGGGCCTGCTCGACTGCAATGTTCCCCTCTTGGTTAACAAGAGGGTCAAACTCCATTGCATTAGTCTCTATTAATGTCAGTGCTTCTTTTTCATCTCCCCCCAGCCTAATGTCCCTAACAATGTCAAGATAATTCTTGGCCACTATATTGTTTAACCTGACATATCCATTAGTGAAATACACGATTTTCCTCGTGGTTCACTCCATGAAACCTTCTACATATTGACATTATCATACAAGCTTTGGTTAAATCATACTTTAAATTGATAATGGTAGGGTTTTCCTCTTTTCGCTTGATCATTAGATTGGCCTCCCAAGCTTTCGCATTGGCTAGTTTCTTCTCTAGATAGTCCTTTTCATTATTTAGAGTCTGGATAGTCCTATTCATTATTCATATAGGACACCTTATCCTTGAGCTCTAGGTTCTTCTTTTTGTGATTTTCAGGTAATTTCTCCTTATTCTTCATCACCATTACCATCCCCTTCCATAATGTGGCCAACATAAATTGCTGAAATAAAATAAATAAAGATTCAAAAATCGTGAAGTTATGGTTTGGAAATATAAAAAAATAGGGAAAAGTCTTATGTTACCTTAATAGCTCAATGCTAGCAGTAAAACATAGTGTTTTGGTATCCATAGATCAGAGATATCTATAATCAAGGTCATATCATGTGTAACCCACGTGATATATGTCATTGTGAGCATTGGCACAGATGGTCTTCTTTTCCTTACTTAGCATATTATAATTAAGAAAGAGAGAGAGAGAGAGAGAGAGAGAGAGCTTTGATGTACGGAGGATAATCTTCAGCCTTGACCTCATCAGAAGTTTTTACCATGAACTATTTCTCCTGTCATCTTGGTTGACCACCCTCTATAAAGACTGACACATGACTGGTCTTACCCTTCTCATAGGTAACATTGGATTTCCTTATTTTAGTAGTAGAGTGGACTTATAATCCCTTTTTTTTGGACTCTTCTTAATTGTTTTTAGCGTGGCAATAGCACCCATTCTATAACTTTAGGACCCATCTCCCAATTGGAATAGGTATTAAACTAAGAGGTGGAAGGAGTAGATAATACAAAAGGAAATACTAAATATTAATATAAGATAAACTAAAATTAGATGAGAAAACACTTGGGAAATTTTCACTCGCTCTATTCGGCCTCGCTTTGGACGGTGGTCGAATGGTAGTCGGACCTGGTAAGCTTCTCCAAATAAAACATTCCCTCAATCACTAGAGGGTCAGGTCAACAATACTTTTTTACAATCTTTTCTCAGTGGGGGAGAGCCGAGGATCCGCCTTATCTGTCAATAAACAGGACAAAAGTCACAAGTAATATATGGAAAGCAGATAAGTTTATTCCAAATAAAAAAATCATGCAATACCAATGGAAAAAGGATTTCCCCACTTATGAGGGGACTTCATGGCCTTGTTGGTCTCCCAAAGGATAAACTCATAATTATATCTTGAAAAGAAGAATTTGTTATTCTAAAAAAGGTTACTTGTCTCAGCTAACCTAACAAGTTTCTCATGAGGTTGTATATGGCGAAAGCTAGTGGAATTTGGGGGGGGGGGGGGGGGGGGGGGGGCTGAGCATTATCCTTCTGGATGTTGATGAATATAAGAATCCTTGTATGATGTCTTGCCCTAACACCTCTTTAAAGTAAATTAAACTCCCTAAAATATTCCTATAAGAATTTGGATCATACTGAGTTAGAGATATAACGTATTCGTTTAAGATTACCCTGATAATGGGGTGAAAATGAATACGAATGCCAATTGTAACGGTAGTTTAAGAGATGGTTATTTCTCCATCATAAATTAGGTTATAATATCTTTCATTTAGTTTTGTCCACTTACAAGGGATACTAATGGGAGTACGATAGAAATTAATGTACTCTAACAACTTAGTCGCAGTAATGTCATATGGGTAATTAGCCATGTTAATTTGAAGGGTCATAATATCTCATACCCTCCAATCCTAATTTAACGGGAATAACTATACGAGAGTTAGAAGAGGATGAATGGGAACAAGAGTACAAAGTCTCTTGGGTTGAGTAACCTAAAAAGGAAGTAGTATACTCAAAATTGGTCTCATCTCCCCAACTTATGCCTCTATTGTCACTCATAGAACTTGAATCTAGGTTAATAAATGACATAAATTGAACCTAATATATTAAATTTCTAGGGGAGAAGGATTAGATCCAATTCACACTCTGTTGTGATTTTTGGTATATCTATTCGTGTGAATTAAATACACTCAACAAGCCCTTTAGCATTCTGGTAAAGTTTGAGGTTACTTTAGTTGAGGTCATGGGTTCAAGTCCCACTAAGAGCATTTAGGATTATTTGGTGATAGTTATACCTAAATATATATATAAATACTATATTATATATTAAGACTTAGGACATGGAGCTTGGGGTATTGGGTCCAAAAATCAGTTAATTTTTAAATTCGTCTTATTTAATTTTAAATTTGTTTTTTATTAATATTAAAACACAATTTTCAATTTGCATTAAAATCTTCTACTTTAATAGAGCCATTGGAGAGTGGTTTGGTGGAGAGGTGGTTACCCCCTTTATGGATAATGAGGGGTTATTTATCCATTTATTAAGGGGCTATGTAGATTATATTGATTTTTAATTTTCTCTTCTCTCTCTTTCTCTCTCAAAAACATTTTCTTCCATATTCCAACTTCTGGCCAATATAATCGTGGTTTTAGAGTTCTATATTGAGTGCTTGAATCAGATGAACTACGTTGTTGAATCCTAGGGACGGATATCTGAGGCACGAGGCATCACTCAACAAAGGGCGGGCCATATTTCTGTCTTAGGACTGTGTATCTAACACACACCTCAGCATCCAGATAAGTTGTTATAATTTGATTATTTTAAGGATATTCCCGTATAAATATTTAGCATTCGTATAATAGAAATTTTTTATCCTGTTGCAATTACCTCTACTAGGCCTGAAAAATTTTCCGGTTTGGATTTTAAACGTTGGCAGCACAAAATATTATTTTATTTGAATCTATTTGAACTTGATCATACATTAGAAATTAAGGAAGATAATTATGAAGAGACCGACTCTGCAAGATCTTCTGTTAATTTACTGAAGGAAAAATCTGATTTCACATGAAAAAATCATATTCTGAATAATTAGGATGATGCTCTATA
Organism: Sambucus nigra; assembly: GCA_949130495.1. Taxonomy (NCBI): domain Eukaryota; kingdom Viridiplantae; phylum Streptophyta; class Magnoliopsida; order Dipsacales; family Adoxaceae; genus Sambucus; species Sambucus nigra. Next base: position 354,160,881 of record OX422208.1, on the reverse strand, counting down.
TGATGTTTACTTCTCTATTCCGACTACTAGAGAATTATAGTTGATGTTAGATAAGAAATATAAAACTGAAGGTGCTGAAAGTAAGAAATTTATTGTTAGTCATTTTTTGGAGTTTAAAATGGTTGATGAAAAATATGTTTTATCACAATTAGAAGAACTTCAAGTCATTATTCATGAAATTTATACTGAGGATATGTCAATTAATGAGGGTTTTCAAGTTGCATATGTTATTGGGAAACTTCCCTCTTCCTGAAAAGAATTTAGAAATGGCCTTAAACATAAACATAAAGATATGATTATGGAAGATCTCAGTGTTAAACTTAGAATTGAATAGAATAATTGCGTTAAGGAAAAAAAGGATGCTACCACGGCTATAACTACCAAATCAAACATTGTTGAAAGTAGTGGGGGGACCAAAAATCAGTTTAGTCCATATAAGTACTACCATAAATTTAAGGGGAAAGGAAAAGCAACAAATAATTCTACAAAGACTAAAGGTGGGGTTAAGAAATTTGGAGGAGACTATTTTGTTTGTGGTAAACCTGGACATCGAGCCCAAGACTGCTATAAAAGAAAAATCAATGACAATTGTAAAAAGCCTAATAGGGGTGAGCAAGCTTCAATTGTTGAAACTGATAATTTTTCTGTTGTTATTTCTGAAGCACACCTGGTTAGAACCATTAAGGACTGGTGGGTAGACACTGGGGCCACCCTATACATATGTGGATACATGAGTATTTTTTACTACTATGAGGTGGTGGGAAGTGATTAAAAGCTTAACTTGGGCAATTCTTCGATGGCTGCGATTTCTGGGAAAGGTAAGGTGGACTTAAAATTCACCTCTAGAAAAGTCCAGATGTTGAACGAGGTGTTACACGTTCCCAACATTAGGAAAAATTTGGTCTCGAGCTCGCTGTTGAGTAAAGAGGGTTTTGAAATGGTTTTTAAATCTGATCAGTTTCTTATTACTAAAAATGGGGTGTTTGTGGGAAAGGGTTACATGCGTGAGGGATTGTTCAAACTAAATGTAACTGTTGACTAAGTTTTCAATGTAGTTCACCTTTAGTTTATCCCTCTGATCCCTTTAATTTGTGGCATAATAGACTTGAACATGCTAATTTTGCTTCACTTATCAGATTAATGAATTTAAGATATATTTTGAAATTTCCTGCAAATGTCTGACACAAATGTGAAATATGTGTTGAATCAAAATTCAAAAGAAAACCTTTTCAAAGTGTACAACGCTCTACTCAAATTTTAGGCTTAATTCATACAGATTTGTGTGACTTAAAAGGAATTCAAACAAGGGAGGAAAAAAATATTTTATCACTTTTATAGATGATTACACTGAATTTTGTTATGTGTCTCTATTGAGATCTGAGGATTAAGCCCTTGAGAAATTCAAACTATATAAAACATAAGTTGAAAATCAAATTAATCAAAAAATAAAAATTGTGAGATTGGATAGAGGAGAAGAATATTCCGAGCCTTTTATTGACTTTTGTAAATTGCATGACATAATACATCAAACTACAACACCATATTGTCCACAAAAAAATGATGTGGTGGAATGTAAAAATCAAATGCTAAAGGATATTGTAAATGATATGTTAAACAATTCAGGTCTTCCTCATAACTTATAGGGTGAAGCAGTAATTTCAGCATGTTATATTTTAAACAAAATTCCCCTTAAGAAATCTGATAAATCTCCTTACGAATTATGGAAGGGAAGAAAGCCTTCATACAAATACTTAAAAGTGTGAGGGTGTTTAGATAAGGCAGTCTTGCCTACACCTAAACGAACTAAACTTGTGTTGGAGCGAAAGTCCAAGGGTTTATTAAAAATGCATATAGATCGAACTACACAAACCATTACACATACATAAAATCCTAAAAGGCAGATTTAGGATTTACCTGGGATATCCCTTTGATTCGATCTCATCTTATCACTAACAGAATATGATGACAATGGATCTAGAATGCTAGCCCAGATGCACCTCACGTTCTTCTACTATATTTCTGATATGAATAGTTATGAGTAGAGTGTGGGCTCTTTCTCCGTGACCACCTTCTTATCTCTTTTTCCTCTCTTCTGCATCTCTGCCTTACAAATATGTATTAGGGTTTATTGAGTAGAAAGAGTTACGGCTGGGTTGGGGAAAAAATAATCTTTAGGTTCATATATATAGGCTATAGTAGGGACCCTAAGGAGACATAAGGATGTGGCTCCTAATGGGCCTGAGAAAACATAATCCTTCCCGGATTCTAATCATACCCCTTAATTGTAATTAATGCCACTAAATATTTATAATTATAACTCCACTCCTTAACTTAAAATTATATTTCGATCTCCTTATTATTAATTACTTAATTCTCCCCACGTTAAGATTACAAAAACCGATTAATAAAATAAATTACGGATAATTTATTTGATTAATGTAATACCCCGTATTTTTATGCTATATTAATTTGGGGATTTATTAAATTTAATGTGAATTAATTATTTAATAAAAATCCGGAAATTAATTATGTTATAATTATTAACGTGATGAGAGTTAGTAATTATGGGAAAATTTGTTGAATATTACTAATGAGCAAAGTAATATATAATAGTGGTCATATTAAATGTCACGAGTGAATAAAATGACAATTTTAGAAATTTGAGTCGGGACGCGCCCGTGTCGCGTCGGGACTAAATATTGATAAATAAAAGTAAATATTTTATAAGTTGTCCATATGGTCGTTTTGAGTGCGCCAACGCGTCCGGAAGGGTCGAGATAGTCAGAAAAGTATACCCGGGAGTTTGATTTAGGTCTCGGGGCATTTTTAGGCCTAATTAGTACCCCGGGAGGGCATTTTAGTCATTTTGTATTTTTGGGTAATTAAACCCACGAAAATTAAAGGGGTTATATCAGATGTTTAGGTTATCTCCTAGGGTTAGATAACTCAAAACACTAGAACGGCCATTGGAGAGGAGAGGAGAGAGCTCTCAAGGCATTCCAAGGCTCAAAACTCAACCGTTTGCACCGCCGCCACCGCCAACGCGTAGATCGCGAGACGGGGAACGCAACCACACCAAATTCAACACCAAACCGTATTTTTGAAAATCCCAGGCAAGTGTTTATCTTTCTTATTTCGTTGATGAATCTTTCATATTGGTTTAGGAATGATTAGGATAAATTGTATGGAAGAAAAACCCAATTTGAGATAGGAAATTGCATGTAGTGATGACTTAAATGATATTCTGGAAACCTTTTGTGATGTAGAGGATTAAACCACGAAATTTTGATGTTGTATAAGAAGGAAACCTTAGAGCCAACCAGAATAAAGGAGAAAAATCGCGCTTCAGGACCCCCGAACCGGTTCGCATGTTCCTCGAACTAGTTCGCCCCCCAAACCGGTTCGCCCCTGGGTTCGCGAATGTTTACTGGTCTGGGGTGCTTCTTCTTCCATTCAACACTTAGAATTTTTTTTCTTGTTTTCTTTCCTTTCTTCCTTGGACTTTTTGTCAACTTCAACGGGTCATAACTCATCAACCGTAGCTCGGATTTGGGTGCCGTTTCTTCCAGTGTTATCGTTGTTCCGAGCTCTTCAACTTTCCAGTTGACTCCTCCTTCGGGATCTGGCTGCAGAATTTCCAAAATGCCCTTGAACTTGCCTTCTTAGCTTTTCTTTCATTGTCTCGCTTTCTCTTTTGCGCTGCTTGCATAATTAACCTGTAAAACCAATAAAAGAAGCAAGAAACACGAAATACTTGCCAACGAAGATTAGTAGCATAAATGTGCAATAAATCCATATGGGTTACATCACTCGGGTCACAAATGCACTGAAATTAGGGGAATAAATATACAATATTTATGTCCAATCACGTAGTAAGTTGGAAAACCCCTTCGAATTAAAGTTAGAAACGAACCATTATACTTGATATATAATAATGGGAAAATAAGGATAAATGTTGTGAATGTGGGTTATGGGATAAACCTAAATTGATATAATAAAAGTGGCATATTTATATGATTGTGTATGCATATATTATATACTTGTGAAAATCATGCCCATGCTACTTGCTATCCCTGAGGTTGCCGCGCTGGGACGATCTTATCCTGTGTTGCCTTATGGGGGATATTGACTCGTACCCTAGGAGATAGATATCCTTGGTACAAGCTATCGAATTGATAGTTCAGACGGTCCTAAGAGACGCGGGTATGTGCCATCCTCTTAAAGACTTGGAATCTATGCTTCGCCTCAATATTGTTTGTGTATGTGTTAATACAATTCGAGAGTGATTCCGAATTTGTATTCCCCTTAGTGCGAGTGATACGGGGATTGGATAGTAGAGTATGCCCGCACCATAGTTTTTATTTGGGGTGCTGTTATAATATATATATATATATATATATATATATATATATATATATATATATATATATTATAGGAGTATTTTAATATATATATATACGAAATTCTGGAATTTGGAACTGCCTACTGTGATATGGTAAGTACGACATGGTTGATGACTCATATTGTAAATACTTGTTTTGAGAAAGTATGATATGACAGTGGAAAACTTTATAAATTAATAAAGTTAAAACGAGAATTTTGGATACTAATTGAAATATTCTTTTCAATCAATTGTATCGTTCAATTTTAAATCTTGAGAGTCACCTAAGATAAGTTAAATCCTTGGGGAAAAATAGTGTGATATATGACGAGATAAACCATTGGGAAGGTTAGTGCGATAGGAGTGCACATTAGAAGAGAGGTGAGAATTTCTCAAGAGAGTGTCGCACTAATATGTTGTTGCATTGGCCTGTATCAATTTAAATACTTGCTAAACGAATTTTTAAATCATATACACTATCGGGCTCTGACTCGTTTCTATTTCTCTTTCTCTCTTGTATATATATGTATATATTACAGGTGCCCAGTCACAGGGGCGTCTTGCTTAGGATCCCTTGGGAGGAACGTGCTGCAGCTTAGGTGGGAGTTGCAGGCCACTTGCTTAAATGATTTCATTTACTTGATTCCACTTCTATCATTCTTAGTTATTGGGCATGTGTCGCCCTTTCCACTATTTATCTGTTTTATTGGGATATTTGTATTTCAGTTATTTCTAGTACTGTTACTTTGGGATTTATTCAGCAAGAATGTTTTACTCTGAGTTTTAAATGTTGGGATTTTGAATGTTAAATGTTTAAATTAATTGGATTATATGTTCCATGATTATTGTGTTGTGATTCTTTAAATATTGAAGTGTTGTAGATAATTAAATCTTTATTTTCAAAAATAAAATTTGGAAAGTAATGTTTAAAAATGGTTTTGACACTTAGCTTAAATTAAATAGGGTGTTAAATTTGGAAAAGTTATTTTTACGACAGTGATGCTAAGAATGAACCAAATGTTCACCTTGATTTTAATTTAATAAAGGAGTGATCGCCCGGTATTTAATTAGGCGGGGTGTCACAGGTGGTATCAGAGCTTCAGGTTCTAGTGTCCATAGGATCTGTACGGCTTATTTTCGCTTTCAGCTTAACGTTTTAGCTATAGAGCCCTATTTTTAGGATTGTTGTATTTATGCTTTTACGTTACGTCTTCAGCTATTTGAGATTTGATAATGACTGGAGACTAATAAAATTCTTCACGTTTCAGATGCCTCCGAGACGTGCACCGAAGGATAGGCGTGCCCAGGCCGAGCAGCTCGCAGCTCCGGCACAAGGCACTATGAATGCTAATGAAGTAGCCACCATTGTTGCTCAGACGGTGAATGCCGCGCTAGCGATAATTCAGCAGGCTCCACCCCAGATTCAGGCAGTGGCGCCAGTACCAGCACAGCTTCCATCTGCATGGGAGAGGGTTAGGGATGCTTTTCAGAAGGCACATCCCCCTGAGTTCTCTGGTAGCTTAGATATAGTCACAGTCAGCCAATGGAAGAAAGACATCCAGCGGCATCTTCGTATGTATGAGTGCACCGACGTGCAAAGGCAATTATTGGCTTCCTTTAAGCTGGTGGGGGCCATTTTGCAGTGGTGGGAGTCCACTACCACCTTGGAGGAGAGGGACACGATCTCTATTCAGTCGTTCTGGGAGCGGTTTGACCGCAAGTACTTTCCACCCGCCGTGCAGACTAAGATGAGGCAGAAATTACTGAATTTGAAACAGGAGAACTCTACCGTAGCTGAGTATGAGGAGGAGTTCACGAGACTTCTCACCATTATGCCAGATGAAGCACCTACTGAGGGTAAGAAGATAATGTTGTTTGTGGACGGGTTAGCTTGGAGGATCCGCCATCACCTTATAGGGAATTTATCTCAGATTACTTTCACTGATGTACTCAATGCTGTGTTACTACATTGCCAGGATCACCGCTTCCATCTGCAGGGAAGCACGAGAGCAGGAGAGTCCATCCAGTAGGGCAGGACCGGGGGTAATAGTGCTAGTGGGGCACCATCTCATGGATAGACTCGTCAGCACGAGCAGAGTTCCCATCAGGGGGACCCTACTAAGTGATTCCGTTCAGGTGATTCCAGGCAGGTATTTGGGGGTTATAGGCAGGGTCAGCAGGCCAGCCCAATCAACAGGGCCAGCAAGGCCAACACCGACAGCAGGGTCAACAGCAGGGCTAACAGGGCCAACATCGTGTTCATCAGGGCCAACAGGGCCAGTGGCGTAGTGGTAACGGCCAACAGGGCCGTGGTCAGCAGGGTCAGAGGGGAGGCATCTTCAAAGGCCGATGTTTTGGGTGTGGTAAGCACGGCCATAGGCGCTAGGATTGTCCGAAGGGAGATAGGGCCCCACAGCACTAGGGTGCCCATAATGAGCCACAGAGGCCACTTTTTCCAGCTGCCCTCCCAGCTCCAGCCCAGGTGCCAGCCCTACCAGCCATTCCAGCAGCTCCAGTGCAGCAGGGGCAGTTACAGTACGGACGTGTCTATAACATCCACCAGGCAATAGCTCCACAGGCACCACCCGCGATTGAGGGTATGTTTTCTATCCATGGTACTATGGGTAGGGTTTTGTTTGATACTGGGGCGACGCATTGTTTTATAGCTACGCATTTTGCGAAGGACTTAGGGTTGTTAGCCACAGCAGAGAGCACAGTGACGTGTGTAGACTCACCACTAGGGAGTGGGTCGCTTATTTTCTTTATATTCCGGGGAGTGGGGGTAGAGATTGGTAGTTTGGTATTACCTGCAGACATGTTAGTCTTAGATATGCATGAGCACGATGTTATTATCGGTATAGATTGGCTCGCAGCTTATAGAGCCATGATTGATTGCTTCGGTGGGAGCATTGTTTTTGCCATTCCGGGGCAAGAGATGTTTGTAGTGGCGATGCCTCGCCCAGAGGGAGGTTCGACCGCTCATTTGTATTATATAGAGGAGGATGCCTCTAAGGAGGTTGTGATTCCTTTAGACTCGATCCCAGTCGTTTCTTGAGTATTCCGAGGTATTCCAGGAGATACCAGGCCTACCCCCCAGTCGAGAGATAGACTTTGTCATAGATTTATTGCCAGATACGCGACCTATAACACGCGCTCCATATCGTATGGCTCCGGCGGAGATGCGAGAGTTACGAGATCAGATAGAGCAGCTGTTAGGTCAGGGCTTCATTCGCAGGAGTACATCACCTTGGGGCGCTCCAGTCTTGTTTATGAAGAAGAGAGATGGTTCACTGAGGTTATGTGTGGACTACCGGGAGTTGAACAAGGTCACGATACGAAATAAGTATTCGTTGCCTCGAATCGATGATATGTTCGACCAGCTGAGGGGAGCAACTTTCTTTTCGAAGATAGATCTGAGGTCGGGGTACCATCAGCTACGTATTAGAGAGCAGGACGTTTCAAAGACTGCCTACTTGACGAGATATGGGTCTTACGAGTTCAGAGTGATGCCATTTGTTCTCACAAATGCTCCAACCGTATTCATTGACTTAATGAACCGAGTATTCAGAGAGTTCTTGGATCAGTTTGTCATCGTCTTTAAAGATGACATTTTGATATATTCACACTCCGAGGAGGAGCATGCCGAGCACTTGAGGCAGGTTCTTCAGACTTTACGAGAGCATCAGTTGTATGCTAAGTACGAGAAGTGTGGATTCTGGTTGCGAGAGGTACAGTTCTTGGGGCATGTTGTTTCTGAACAGGGGATAGCAGTTGACCCGAGTAAAGTGTCAGCGGTGAGGGAGTGGGGACAGCCCACGACACCGATGGAAGTGCGTAGTTTCTTGGGGTTAGCCGGATACTACATGAGATTAGGGGTGTGCAAAAAAACCGACCAAACCGACAAACCGACAAAACCGAGCCGAACCGAAAATTTTCGGACCGGGTTTTTTTAAGGGTCGGTTCGGTTCGGTTTGATCAGGTATAAAACCGACAGGGTCGGTTCGGTTTTCGGTTTTGGCATAAAAAACCCGATTTTGAACCGAACCGAACCGAATTAATTTTTATACTTTTTAATTTTATATTTTATATTATATTTATATTAGTGTTGGCATATTATATTATATTTTTTAATTTTATATTTATATTAGGTATTAAAAAAAATATTTTTTTTATTAAAATAAATGAAAAAACCGAACCGGCCCTGTCAAAAACCGGCCCTGTCAAAAACCGACGGGTAAACCGAACCGGCCCTGTCAAAAACCGACCCTGTTCGGTTCGGTTCGGTTCGGTTTTTCACCAAATTCGGTTCGGTTCGGTTTTTCTCCCCCCAAAACCGACATGGTCGGTTCGGCTCAAAAAACCCGCCCAAAACCGAACCGACCGACCCGTGAACACCCCTACATGAGATTCATTCGGGGATTCTCCAAAATAGCAGGTCCATTGACGAACCTGACTCGTAAAGGGGTACCATATGTTTAGGATGATGCTTGTCAATTATCTTTCGACGAGCTGAAAGACAAGCTTATTTCAGCACCAGTCCTTGCTTTACCGAAGCCGGGTGTGGAGTACCTGGTTTACACCGATGCCTCTTTACGGGGACTTGGGGGAGTACTTCAGCAGGAAGAGAAGGCTATAGCTTTTGCCTCCCATAAGCTTAAGCCGCATGAGAAGAATGACCCCACCCACGACCTAGAGTTAGCAGCGGTCGTCTTTGCATTGAGGATATGGAGACACTATTTATTGGGGGAGAAGTTCCGTTTGTTCACAGACCACAAATCACTGCAGTACCTGTTCACTCAGCGAGAGCTGAATATACGTCAGCGCAGATGGTTAGAGTTTATGAAGGACTATCAGTTCGACATACATTATCATCTGGGGAAAGCCAACGTAGTTGCTGATGCGTTGAGCCGTAGACCGGTAAATGATGTAGCGGACGTCTGGAAAGCGAAGTGGAAGGAGTTGGGTCACCAGGACGCAGTAGCCCGTTCCTTCATATCTGTTATGACAGTCAAACTCGAGATTGTTACGAGGGTGATACAGGCCCAAACCACAGACCCGTTTTGCCAGGAGCAGATTGTACGACTTTTAGCCGAGGGTGCTGAGTCCTATTCTGTTAGTTCTGATGGGGGTTTGAGGTTTAATGAGAGGTTAGTGGTTCCAGAAGGGGTAGAATTGCGTCATGCAGTGATGACCCAATCTCACGGGTCCCGATTTGCGGTACATCCTGGAGGAGAGAAGATGTAACAGGATATGAGGAGGCAATGCTGGTGGAGTGGGATAAAGAAGGACATTGCTGAGTTCGTGTCCAAGTGTTCTACCTGCCAGCTGGTGAAGGTGGACCATCAAAAACCGTCAGGGTTGCTTCAGCCATTGGAAGTACCTGCGTGGAAGTGGGAGAGTATTTCCATGGATTTTATTATAAGGTTACCTACATCACAGCGGGGCCACGACTCCATCTGGGTGATTGTAGACCGTTTGACCAAGGTGGCTCATTTTCTGTCGGTGCGGACAGATTATACCACGGGTCAGTATGCTCAGTTGTTCTTTTCTGAGATTGTCAGATTACATGGGGTGCCCCTGAATATTGTGTCAGATAGAGACAAGATTTTCGTGTCACATTTCTGGGAAAGATTTCAGGAGGCTATGGGTACTGAGTTGAGGTTGAGTTCAGCTTATCACCCACAAACAGATGGACAGACAGAGCGTACTAATCAGATGTTAGAGGATATGCTACGCATGTGTGTTCTTGATTTTGGAGGTGGTTGGGAGCCACATCTTCCACTAGTAGAGTTTGCTTATAATAACTCTTATCAGTTTACGATTGGTATGGCTCCATTTGAGGCTTTGTATGGCAGGCCTTGTCGTTCTCCAACTTGTTGGCTCGAGGTGGGGGATAACAAGTTGCTAGGACCAGAGGTAATTCAGGAAACCTCCGCGAGGATTGAGATGATTAGGAGTCGCATTCGAGTAGCCCAGGACAGGCAGAAGAGCTACGCCGATGCGAAATGGTTCTTCCGGGAGTTTAATGTGGGGGACCAAGTGTTACTGCGTGTATCTCCTATGAAAGGAGTGATGAGGTTCGGGAAGAAAGGGAAATTGGCCCCGAGGTACGTGGGACCATTTTCCATTAGCGAGAGGATTGGGCCGGTAGCATACAGATTGGGACTACCAGAGCACTTACATCGCGTTCACGATGTATTCCACATCTCGTCGTTGAGACGGTATCTTCGGGATGATATGGCCCATACTCACATCGCGATAGGTGAGATATACTTACATCCTGACAACTCTTACGAGGAGAGACCGGTGGCTATCCTAGACTATAGTGAGAGGAGACTGAGTTCGAAGATAGTTTCACTTGTACGGGTCCAGTGGGAGCATCATAATGTGGAGGAATCCACTTGGGAGTGCGAGGCCGATATTCGCGAGAGATATTCGGATTTGTTCTTACCAGGGATGCCTTATCTTTCGAATTTCGGGATGAAATTCCGTTATTAGGGGGGAAGTATGTAATACCTCGTATTTTTATGCTATATTAATTTGGGGATTTATTAAATTTAATGTGAATTAATTATTTAATAAAAATCCGGAAATTAATTATGTTATAATTATTAACGTGATGAGAGTTAGTAATTATGGGAAAATTTGTTGAATATTACTAATGAGCAAAGTAATATATAATAGTGGTCATATTAAATGTCAAGAGTGAATAAAATGACAATTTTAGAAATTTGAGTCGGGACGCGCCCGTGTCGCGTCGGGACTAAATATTGATAAATAAAAGTACATATTTTATAAGTTGTCTGTATGGTCGTTTTGAGTGCACCAACGCGTCCGGAAGGGTCGAGATAGTCAGTAAAGTATACCCGGGAGTTTGATTTAGGTCTCGGGGCGTTTTTAGGCCTAATTAGTACCCCGGGAGGGCATTTTAGTCATTTTGTATTTTTGGGTAATTAAACCCACGAAAATTAAAGGGGTTATATCAGATGTTTAGGTTATCTCCTAGGGTTAGATAACTCAAAACACTAGAATGGCCATTGGAGAGGAGAGGAGAGAGCTCTCAAGGCATTCCAAGGCTCAAAACTCAACCGTTTGCACCGCCGCCACCGCCAACGCGTAGATCGCGAGACGGGGAACGCAACCACACCAAATTCAACACCAAACCAGATTTCTGAAAATCCCAGTCAAGTGTTTATCTTGCTTATTTCGTTGATGCATCTTTCAGATTGGTTTAGTAATGATTAAGATAAATTGTATGGAAGAAAAACCCAATTTGAGATAGGAAATTGCATGTAGTGATGACTTAAATGATATTCTGGAAGCCTTTTGTGATGTAGAGGATTAAACCACGAAATTTTGATGTTGTATAAGAAGGAAACCTTAGATCCAATCAGAATAAAGGAGAAAAATCGCGCTTCAGGACCCCCGAACCGGTTCGCCTCCCAAACTGGTTCGCCCCTGGGTTCGCGAATGTTTGCTGGTCTGGGGTGCTTTTTCTTCCATTCAGCACTTAGAATTTTTTTTCTTATTTTCTTTCCTTTCTTCCTTGGATTTTTCTTCAACTTCAACGGGTCATAACTCATCAACCGTAGCTCGGATTTGGGTGCCGTTTCTTCCAGTGTTCTCATTGTTTCGAGCTCTTCAACTTTATAGTTGACTCCTCCTTCGGGATTTGGCTGCAGAATTATCAAAATGCCCTTGAACTTGCCTTCTTAGCTTTTCTTTCATTGTCTCGCTTTCTCTTTTGCGCTGCTTGCATAATTAACCTGTAAAACCAATAAGAGAAGCACGAAACACGAAATACTTGCCAATGAAGATTAGTAGCATAAATGTGCATTAAATCCATACGGGTTACATCACTCGGGTTCACAAATGCAGTGAAATTAGGGGAATAAATATACAATATTTATGTCCAATCACGTAGTAAGTTGGAAAAACCCTTCGAATTAAAGTTAGAAACGAACCATTATACTTGATATATAATAATGGGAAAATAAGGATAAATGTTGTGAATGTGGGTTATGGGATAAACCTAAATTGATATAATAAAAGTTGTATATTTATATGATTGTGTATGCATATATTATATACTTGTGAAAATCATGCCCACGCTACTTGATATCCCTGAGGTTGCCGCGCTGGGACGATCTTATCCTGTGTTGCCTTATGGGGGATATTGACTCGTACCCTAGGAGATAGATATTCTTGGTACAGGCTATCGAATTGATAGTTCAGACGGTCCTAAGAGACGCGGGTATGTGCCATCCTCTTAGAGACTTGGAATCTATGATTCGCCTCAATATTGTTTGTGTATGTGTTAATACAATTCGAGAGTGATTCCGAATTTGTATTCCCCTTAGTGCGAGTGATACGGGGATTGGATAGTAGAGTATGCCCGCACCATAGTTTTTATTTGGGGTGCTGTTATAATATATATATATATATATATATATATTATAGGAGTATTTAATATATATATGAAATTCTGGAATTTGGAACTGCCTACTGTGATATGGTAAGTAGGACATGGTTGCTGGCTCATATTGTAAATACTTGTTTTGAGAAAGTATGATATGACAGTGGAAAACTTTATAAATTAATAAAGTTAAAACGAGAATTTGGATACTAATTGAAATATTCTTTTCAAACAATTGTATCGTTCAATTTTAAATCTTGAGAGTCACCTAAGATAAGTTAAATCCTTGGGGAAAAATAGTGTGATATATGATGAGATAAACCATTGGGAAGGTTAGTGCGATAGGAGTGCACATTAGAAGAGAGGTGAGAATTTCTCAAGAGAGTCTCGCACTAATATGTTGTTGCATTGGCCTGTATCAATTTAAATACTTGCTAAACGAATTTTTAAATCATATACACTATCAGGCTCTGACCCGTTTCTATTTCTCTTTCTCTCTTGTATATATATGTATATATTACAGGTGCCCAGCCACAGGGGCGTCTTGCTTAGGATCCCTTGGGAGGAACGTGCTGCAGCTTAGGTGGGAGTTGCAGGCCACTTGCTTAGACGATTTCATTTACTTGATTCCACTTCTATCATTCTTAGTTATTGGGCAGGTGTCGCCCTTTCCACTATTTATCTGTTTTATTGGGATATTTGTATTTCAGTTATTTCTAGTACTGTTACTTTGGGATTTATTCAGCATGAATGTTTTACTCTAAGTTTTAAATGTTGGGATTTTGAATGTTAAATGTTTAAATTAATTGGATTATATGTTCCAGGATTATTGTGGTGTGATTCTTTAAATATTGAAGTGTTGTAGATAATTAAATCTTTATTTTAAAATAAAATTTGGAAAGTAATGTTTAAAAATGGTTTTGACACTTAGCTTAAATTAAATAGGGTGTTAAATTTGGAAAAGTTATTTTTACGACAATGATGCTAAGAATGGACCAACTGTTCACCTTGATTTTAATTTAATAAAGGAGTGATCGCCCGGCATTTAATTAGGCGGGGTGTCACAATTAACTTCTTCAAGTCTATGAGAGGTCCAAGTTAACTTATTTGTAGTGTCAGATTAACATAATCCGCTTGTAGGGTTTGACACATACAAAACTTATAAGCATCTAAAGGTGGCATCACCAGTCTCTATACCGATACGTGGATTTAATCCATACAAGACTTTCACCATATACATTAATCACCACTACCCAATTTATCAAGATTATTGATCCAATAATGAATCTCACCCTATAAGTCAAAGCAATAAATAATTAGTGTATGTGTGCATCAATCATATCCGGATTAAGAGCCTTAAGTAAACCTAATAATCACGAGGTGTACATTGTCTTATAAAATAAGTATAAAAATAATGTTCTCAAATTGTTCCTATTCAATACACACAAAGTGTACTAGCACAATAAGTTCAAAATATATGATTTTCCGTAATCAAGATAGCCCTACTAAAATATTGTGCTACAGTCCTACTGATGGTGTGTCCAGTACCATCTAAGACTGTGAACGATAAAACTTATATTACACAAGAATTGATGACCTGATCCTCTGTGTGTAAGTCGTACCCAACACACCAGAACACCTATTGAGCATAATAAAAGACATCGAGAATATATAAAATACTGCAAGCATTATGCCTGTACATGATTCTCATTAAAATATGAATAACTGATTTTATTATTACAATAAATACATAACTAAAACTATTACATAAAGCATGATTTTAGTCTACTTCTCTAATAATCTCCCAATTAGACTCAAAGCCATGTTACAATGCATTTCAGTCCCATCCCCTCTGCATGATTATTAAAAGTCTTGGTTGGTAAGCTCTTCATGAAAGGGTCTGCCGGGTTGTTCTCTGATGCAATCTTCATAACTATGACATTACCCTGCTACATAAATTCTCGAATAAGATGATACTTACACTTGATGTGTTTACCTCTATTATGTATCCTGGGTTCCTTTGAGTTAGCAATAGCACCGCTATTATCACATTAAAGTGTAATAGTCGAATGAACTAAAAGTACCCCTCCTAGATCCATTAGGAAGTTTCTAAGCCATACTTCTCCGTTGGCTGCCTTAGAGGCTACCACATATTCAACTTCCATAGTGGAATAAAAAATGAAGGATTGATTGATACTACTCCAACTAATGGCTCCACATCCTTGGGTAAACACATATCTAGAGGTAGACTTTCTAGAATCTCTATCAGAATGAAAATCCAAGTCAGTGTACTAAATGGGTACTAGACTCTCTGCCAGCTAAACTAACTTATAATCTCATGTTCTTTACAGGTACTTTAGTATATTCTTTATCAAAGTCCAGTGTTTTTCCCCAGGGTTAGATTGATATTTACTAACCATGTCAACAACAAAGCAAATATCAGGTCTAGTGTATAGCATAACATACATAAGGCTCCTAACTGAGAAAACAAAAGGGATGCCTTTCACCTTCTCTATCTCATCAGGTGTCTTAGGACACTGATCCTTAGAAAGAGATATTCCATGTCTGAAAGGCAGGAACCATTTCTTGGAATCTTTTAATTCTAAATCTAAATGGAATCGATATAAGTTGCTTGTGATAAACCCAAAATCCTATTCTTATGATCAAGCATAAGCTTGATCCCAAGGATGTGACTAACATCTCCTAAATCTTTAATATCGAATTGGTTGGACAACCACAATCTAAATGAACTCCAACATCATTTCCAACGAGAAGAATGTCATCCACATATAACATTAAAACACCACTACATTTTCATTGCATTTCTTTTACACACAAGACTCATCTGGACATTGATCAAAACTAAAAGATTTGATTTCCTGATCGAAACAAATGTTCTAAGTTCTACATGCTTGCTTAAGTCCATAAATGTACTTCTTAAGCTTACATGATTTATTCTCTTGACCTCGGGCAATAAAATCCTTTGGATGTACCATATAGATACACTCGTCAAGATTCCCATTAAGAAATGTTGTCTTGACATCCATTTGTCAAATTTTATAATCGAAATGAGCTGCAATGAATAAAAGAATTCGGATGAACTTCAGCAGAGGGAGTAATAGTATTGATTAATTTCCTGGAAACACTAGTATGAATAGCCATGGAAAATGACTCAACAGTAGTCAGGTCTTTCTAAATTTTCTTAACTAATTCCTAGTCGGTAGAGTTTTTTTCCACTTGCTTCTCGGGCAAGCCTTTCTCTAACCTCCTAAAGTGAGAAGCAATAGTATTTACTTCCTCAGAAGTGATGACTTGAGGAACCTTCTCCTTCTCAGAAGCCTTATATACATTTTATGGCTTCTTAGCATTCCCAACAGCTTTCTTGGTTGGTGGAGATAAGGCTCCAGTAATCATGTTATGTATTTTTCTCTTTCCCATGGTAGCAAGTGGAGAAGAGGGAATGGCTGAAACGTCCAAAGACTCAAAAGATGAAGAAGTCCCCAAATCCTTTTCTGCACCAGAAAACTCTTTAGAAGAAGAGGTAGGGATTGGTTCTTTATTAAGATTGATGGGGTTATCAACTATAGAAGTAGTGGACCGAGAAATAAATAAAGTTATAGAGCTCCTTTACTGCAACAGTTAAGGGGCAGCTTTGGAGTGTTCCTCACCACTTATTTCATGGATGCTCCAACGAAACTTCAAATCACTTATATTGACATCATCATCTTTCAAACACTTCTTCTTGCTGTTAACTATGTAAAAATAGACACAAGACCATAAATTATTTATTAGCATATTATCAAATAATTGGTTAACAAAAACAAAGGAGTACAACAATAAAACCAACAACCTATGCCATGACCCACTTAAGGGCACTTGGGCCAATTAAACACCTCTCCTGTTTGTAAAGGATCATGTTTTCAATTCTTAGCAATGACCCCACAATCATTGTAATCTTTATTAGAGTCTGGAAAATTGATAACTAAAGCCCTGTTAGCAAACCTAGTTTTTATATAGTATGTACAGTCACTGGTAACACATGGTAATAGAACATTAACTATGGGATACCAATATGGGTTCCATGTATTTGATTCAACCTATGAATCCCATTGACCACTCTTTAAGTATTGGGGGCTACTCTAACTGGGACAACATTAAAATATTGACAAAATTCTAAACAAAACCTATTGGGGGGAAATATGAAAACACATTCTGTAATAAACAAAGAAGGAATCCAGTGAATCTCAGGCAATGAAAACACCTCAATAGGGGGTATGGGCATTTCTAATTCAACCCAATCAGGAATATTCCTTTCATATCTAAATTCCTCTAAGGAATCCCCATGTACGATATGAACCATGTCTATAGTAAAAGAAAGATAGAAAGCGAAATTAAAGGGGAAAAAGAACGCTTACAGAGAAAATGGAGGTTAAAGTGAAGGAAGAATGCAAAGAAAAATCTCGAAAACAGAGAATTTGAAAAGAAGTAGAGTTCCAAAAAATGGAAAGGTTTAGAAAAGAAAATTCAGTAAAATCTCATCTTTATAGCTTACATGTGGAATCGTGCATTAAATGATTACCTGCTTCAACGATTGACATTTTAACAAAATTGTAGTTTTGATAAAACCAAAATACCAATTTACCCTTTGGCGGTTTGCTAATTTTCAAATTATTTACAAAAATGCCATTGCAAAATCAAAACATGGAAAAATTTTACAAGTCCCACATTTCGGCATGCACTGACCAACATTGAAGAAAATATAATCCATCCTTTCAGCAAAAGCATCAAGGATGAAGTATTGGGGGCTTCTATTGATACCCAAAATTATCCACCCATGTGGACCAATCAGAATTGGACAAGTGTCTCCAACATGGCGTGAATCCTAGTCAAAGGATAGTTTCTCGATTCTCATGCCGACCAACATTAAGAATGCATACCATCAATATAAATGAAAGTCCACCACACGAGAAGTACAACCAAAGGTCTTACTGCACGTGGCTCATATAACCAACCATCACATTCATTATGTATGGGTGTAATGCTTAAATGTATAAAGGCATTGCAACCATTGATCTCCGGGTCACTATAAATACATTGAACTCCTTTGATTAAAGGCAGGATATAACGGATTGTAGGATATTCTTATTAACAAGAGTACCTAACTTTCTGTAATCACTTAAATGAATACAATAAAAGTGGACGTAGGCTTTCTTACACAACCGAACCACTTTAAAACTCTTTGTCTTTTATTTACTTATTTCATTGCAATTATATATTTTATTTGTGATTAGAAAATTGGATCTAGTCCATTTTTTGACATCAACAAGTGTATTGATCCTCAAATAGGGAAGGTATCTTATGTTAAAAATTATATTTAAATTTGATTTATATCTAATATTGAAGTTAAACTCTAAAAACTCATAGTCTTGGCAATTATTATAAATATCATCACTAATTATTTATTATATATTATTTTTCAGGTTTCATTCAAGGCCCCTGTTAGAAGACCACGTCGTTGTTTAACATGCAATTTTACATTTTTTCTTCAATGTGAATATCGTACTACCATTGCAATATTTACAAATTATGATAGGTATAACCTTTCCTATTTATGCTTTATGGATCGGTAAGACCAAAACAAAAAAGCACGTGCACAGTTTCCGGTGAATCATGCATGCGGATAACGATCATTTGTAGTTGCGTTGTCAATCCAGGTGATGCATATATTACTTTTTATATTATTATATAGTTATCAAATTGATTTTACCCTTACTAAATTTTCTTTAATTTATGCGTCACTCCACCATCATTTGTGCATATTAGACATGTTTCACCAGCATTATCAACTAGTATGATTATATTCTTTCATGCATTAATTTTGAATTCAGGAGCATGAAATCAGCGAAAAACCGGGCATTACAAAATTCTTCAAGCCATCTCATTAGAGTAAGAGAAAGAATGATTGGATGAATGATAAGTGAAAGGATGTATCTTTCAGTTATTTCCCCCTTTTATCCTTTTTTGTCTTTTATAAGACAAACATTATAATATAAGTCTTCTTGTCTTCATATTATTTTTTTATCAAACATTGGTTTAATGAAAAAAATATTTTACCTCATATATATTTTTTACTTTTTTAAAAAATCATAAGAGGAGTTTCTAAAGCTAGATGCGAGATTGAAGGAGTTCGACCCAGTTTAGATGTCATTAGGGGAGATAGCAATTGAGGTGCTTGGGAAGAAGTCAGGATATTTGAGAGGATTCGGTGTCGGTCCAAAGCCCTCTGACACTTCAACAGTCATAACATAGTTCCGATCTCATAATGAAGAGATGAAAAACTTGAAAGATAAGATATCATCTCCCGAGGAACTAAACGCTACTTGGGATATAAGATTTGAGAATTTGATGACACTGTTGGAGCAAAACTAGACACTTTCGAGATTTTATGGCAGGGAGAGTTCATCGGGTGGCTATCAAAATGCAAATGAAATCTGGTTAGTCTCAAAGTCTCTTTAAAAATTATAACATTAAATGGTAAAATAGCCTGAAATAGCGATAAAAAGTACCCAAACGTAGAATGACTTAGTTTATGAGCTTATTTAGTTAAATTGGTGAAATGTATTTGTTGGTGGTTTGGTTGTGGAATTTTCTACTATTGTTGAGTTTATTTGAAATGTTAAAATAAGTTGTATTAGATGAATAAATGAAGGAAACTTTGTCAAAATTTTCTAAAATTAATAGACATTATAAATTTATTAAAAACATGTTGTTAGAGGGTGAAAATTCAAAACAACCACCAAATGACCTCATAAGAGGAACGAACACCATGCACAGGACAAATTTAACATGTAGGAATTAACCCCCTAGTCAGAGGACTTTAAATTTGAGAATACGAAGATAATTTGCAAAAATCTAGATTTAGGCTTAAAGCATGCCGTTAGAGGAAGAAAATCCAAAATAACCCCCAAACGGCCTCGTAAGAGGCATAAACACCTCGAACATGACAAATATAACTTATAGGAACTGACCACGAAGTCTTGGGAGCCTCAGTTTGAGAATACAATGATAATTTGCAAAAATCTAGACTTAGGCTTGATTCGTATCGAATATTACATGTTTTTGCCCTCATTATTTATGCATTTTAGTCTCCTCGAGCACCTTAATGCCTATAGTTATGATCTTCAAATATACAACTTCCATTTTATATGTTTACATGCTTTATAAGGTATAATTAAGATTTTTTAGGTATTACGGTGCTTGACGTGAAGTTTGGTTGCATATCGGAAAAGTTCCATCATCAAGGGAACATTCAAGGGCATGTTGGTCATTTTATCATTTGGCTTCTTCTCCCAATGCCTCTTTGGAATTTGTATCCCTCTGAATTATCTTCATGTAGGTTCTAACCACGCCTAATTTTGAATTATAATGAAGAAGTTACGACATTTTCCGCATTATTGATCCAAGTTGAAGAATTACAGACTTGCTTGAACCAAATCGATTCGAAAATAACCATATCGATTTGAAAATTTCCAAATCGATTCAGAATATTCCAAATCGATTCAGTTTGGACCAGTGAGATCAGTTTCCTTTTCCAAATTGATTCAAAAAGTTCCAAATCGATTCGGATTGCCAGCCCCTATTTTTTTTCCCTGGTTTCTTATTACTAGTTTGCAATTAGGGTTTTTATATAAATAGCTATTCTCCTCATTTCTATGAGATATCTTTCATTTGTATTATATTTTAGTGTTTCTTGTTTAGAGCTTTGTCCCCACTCCTTCATTTCCTTTGGGTTTACTCCTATTTTTTAAGTTAGTATTTACTATTCATTATCTTTTTGTTGTATTTTATTGTTCTAGCTTAATTTCCATTATGTTCTTCCATTTTCATGCCTAGATAACTTCTTTTAGTTCATTATTTAGTTGTTTAATTTAGTTAATTAGTTTATTTCTTGTCTTTCCTTATGTCTCGTAACTAGTTTAAGGGTCGGGGTTACGTTTCCGCCATGAATGGGTATTGAGCTTCGAAAGTTGGGTTTGATAAAAATTTGGGTTTAATTGAAACCTCGAGTATCAAAGTTTGATTGTTATCATTTAACTTTCTTTGTCATGCAACATTAGTGTTTATAGAAATACTCTGAACTTAATCCCCGTGGGATAAGTTTTTGTTAAATGTTTAATCTCGCAACTTTGGATTGGATTCCTTATTATGTGATGTTTATTCTCAATTGAAATGCTTGGTAAAATAGCTTTTGAATCTAAATTCTAACTATGCGTTGTTTATCCCAGGGTGGGAATGCGATTCCGACTCTCGTTTTAATTAGTTGTAATTTAGTTTTAACTTTTCTTTTTCCTTTTTCACCATAACCTACCTATCACCTTTTACACTTTTATTCTTGATGTAATAAATCGATTAAAATCTATATGACATCCGTTGTGGATTTCTTATAAAACCCGACTTAACACTATACTTGTATCGTAAGTTTAGTTGTAGTTTAGGTTTTTGCATTGAGGCGATGAACAGAAAACAACGACAGTGCTTATACAGGAGCACACGGTTCGCGCTCGATCAAAATGGCGTCGTTGCTGGAGACTTGTTTGCTATAGATTGTAGTTGATTTATTATTTCATAATATTTCTTTTATTCATATTTGTATTCTTTATCTCCCCCTTTCTTTTGACTTGTGCTAGATTGTTTCGAGAAATTGAAATTTTGGTGTTTGTCGCTCTATTGAATTGTGTATTTTGAAATGTCTCGCTATAACTCTTTAGATAACCTTAATTGTCATGAAAATAGTTTTCCAAGTTATACTACCAAGACTATGCGGGAATGCCTAAAAATTCTTAAAAATGAGCTCATTGAGCGTGAAATTCAAGAATATGTAAGTAATCTCTCATCGCCTTGTGAGGAGAATTTGGGAAGCGGGGAAGGGTCTAGCTATGAGCAAACCTTCCAAGAAGATGAAATGTCTTATTGTTGGTTTGATCAAGAGTTATTTTTCAAGGAATTGAATGACCATTTCGAGAGGTCTACAACTTGGTATTTAGAAAATAACACCAAACTCGATGAGATTATTTCTTTTTCACAAAGACAGGTTGAGGTTGAAACTTGCATTTCACCTCCACCCCTTTTTTAGGAAGAAATAATCGATAGTGATCCAAGCACTTTCAAATTTCAACCTCTTACTAATTCTTCCAATTGTATTGAGGTTGATGGTCCTTCATTTCCTTTATTCCCTTATATTCTTGAACCGTTAAATTTATCACAAGAATTGATTGAAAGTCTTGAGGACTTTGACCCGATTCTTGAACGGAAGTGTTATTTTGAGATGCTTCTTGTCATGGGATATTAACTTCCACTTGCTCCACCTCCCCTCCCAATTGAAAAACCTTAGGGAGGTGATTTTAATTTTCCTGAGATCAATGTGGTCTTGTCCCCCTTAGCATCCAAATCCCCCATCACCCCTCCCAAATTTTTAATTGAGGATGGTTCCTTTCTTTCGCCTTACACATGCCTTCCGTTGTTCAAACAAAATTCTTATTTTTGGGGAGGCATGCATTCTAGGGAGGGTCCACCGTGGATCTTTCAAAGTCAAATTTTTGTTTGAGTGGGTCTTCAAAAATTTAGACTTCTAGTGTATAATTAGTGAGAAGTTCAAATTATAGGTTGTAAATAATTAGATTTTTTTATTTTTTTTATTTTCCTTCTTTTTAATTGTAGTCTAGTTTAATTAGTTAAACTTTTTGTTGTTGTTTTTTTATGCTTGGTACTAACTAGTTTTGTAGATTCAATGGACTCGTACTTACCGGAGATCGCTCCATTATAGGTAATATCTTTCTTTTTCTATCTTTATGTTGCGTTCTTAATGCACATTGAGGACAATGCATCATTTAAGTTATAGGGTGTGGGATATTTAATCCATTCTTTTTTTTGTTCCATTGATTTGATCACATGTTACTACTATGCATGCCTTTTTGTTAAAAATTAAAAAAATTCAAAAATATTTTCTTTCTTTTTTCTCATTTCTTTAGCATTTTTCCCTTGTTCCCAATTATAAATTTTAATAAATGCTCCATGATGCATGTTGTCGATTTTAGAAGTTATTAGAATTTAGTCCTCAAATCATTGATATTATGAATAACTTCATGAATTAAACTTTAATCCCATGAGCACATACACTTTTCTTGTTTTATTGATTTGGCTTAAAATTTCTATAACTCGGTAATATTTTATTGCATTTCATATACTTACACCGAGTGAGCTTTGGGATTTTCTTAGCTTGTGAGTGTTGTATACTTCTCTTTCCTCCTTGAAAATATTGATTTCGCTGGTAATCTCACTATCCTTTCATTGATCGTTCATTAGTTGAGTTTATTTTTGAAATGTATTGCTTGAGCATGATTTTCAAAGTTGTTTTGGCTCAATAATTGCATAAATTTTAGGAAATCATCATAGGACCTCTTTGTTTATTAACCTTGACCTCACCTTAAATATTTCCCTAGTCAACCCCTTTGATCCTTAATATAGCCTTTCGTTTTATTACCCAAAATCCCATAACCAACTCCACATTGGAGTTATAAGCCATATATATCACCTTCACTACCTTTGTTTGGAATGATACTTGCGATTGAATGATGTTATTGTCTTGTGGTTTAACTTAAGCATATGAGAGTGAGAAAAGTGAAGAAAAGAAAGTATAGTAAAAAAGAAAAGGAAAAGTGAAAAAGCAAAGAAAACCAAATAAACATGAGAAAAACAAGAAAAGAAAAGAAAGGAAAGGTTGTATATGTTGTATTTAGTGTTCAATAACCTTTATCGCTCTCCCATTTCATATTTAATGCTTATTATGGAAATCATTTTTCCAATTTTTGGAATTGCCCGTAATTTTTTGTTATTTCGAGTTTACATCCTCGAACACTTTGAATCCATACATATTTCCTTCATTTCACAACCCGAGCCTAACCTACATTACAACCCTATAAAATCCTATGTGATCTTAGGGTGAATTTAATTTAAAGTTTAAATAGCTTTGATAGTTTGTGAAAATACATTTCACCTCCTTTAATGAGAAGTATTTCATTGAGATTACACATTTTTCATTTTATATATAGCGTTCTTCATAAGCGACATGTGCGCGACCTAGTTTCCATTTATATTTACTCTTTATGCCCGCATGTCCCGTGTATTACCTCCCATTTCAGAGTGACTTCATTTGTTGAGTGTAATATCCGTGAGGATTGACATATATTCACACTTTAATGTTATTCGGTTTATATAAGTTTTTGCCAAATCATATTTTCCATGTGCTCGCTCCCCTCCCACTTTTAAGGTTTTAATTCTATGAAGATCGTTCTATAATGTTAATAACAACGGAATTTAGTGTGAATTCACTCACTTTGCTAATAATATGTTTGAAATCTTTTCCATTATTGTTGAGCTTGTTGCATATGGTTGGGCACATTTTGAGGGAACATTGATGTTTGTGGATTTCATCCCTGAAAACCCTCACGAGACAACACTCGTCCACTAGGATAACATAGGGGTTTAAAGACTTATTGCTTATGTTAGATGCAATCGTCTACCCATGAAAGTGGCTTTTTATCTCTTTTGTACATACCACATTTCTGTTGTTTTACTTATAGTTCTTCTTTCTTTGCATTTCATTGCTAGGGATTAGCAATGAAGTTAGGGCGTGTGATTCATATCGAATATTGCATGTTTTTACCATCTTTATTTATGAATTTTATCCCCCTCGGTCACCTTAATCCATATAATTAAGCTCGTTAACTAGAAAACCTCCATTCTATATGCTTACATGCTTTATGAGGTATAATTGAGCTTTTGTAGGTATTACGGTGCTTGGCGTGAAGTTTGGTCGCATTTCAGAAAAGTTTCATCATGAAGGAAAAATTCATGGGCATTTTAGTCATTTCATCATTTGAGTTTTTGGCCCAATGTCTCCTTGAAATTTGTATCCCTCTGAATTATCTTCGTGTAGCTTCCGACCGCGCCTAATTCTGAGTTATAACGAAGAAGTTACGACATTTTCTGTATCGTTGAATTAAGTTGAAGAATTGCAGACCTGCATGAACCAAATCTATTCGGAATATTCCAAATCGATTCGGTTTGGACCAGTGTGATCAGTTGAATTTTCCAAATCGATTCACAAATTTCCAAATCGATTCGAATTGCCAGCCCTTATTTTTTCTCCTGTTTTCTTATTACCAGTTTGCCACTAGGGTTTATGTATAAATAGATTTTCTCTTCATTTTGATGAGATATATTTCATTAGTATTAGATTTTAGGGTTTATTGTTTGGAACTTTGGCCTTACTCCTTCATTTCCTTTGGGTTTATACCCATTTTTTAAGTTAATATTTACCATTCATTGTCTTCTGTGTTGTATTTTATTGTTCTAGTTTAATTTCCTTTATGTTCATCCATTTCCATGCTAAATAACTTATTTTAGTTCATTATTTAGTTGTTTAATTTAGTTAATTAGTTTATTTCTTATCTTTCCTTATGTCTCATATCTAGTTTAATGGTCGGGGTTATGTTTTCGCCATTAATGGGTATTGATCTCCGAAAGTTGGGTTTTGTGTAAAATTGCGTTTAATTGAAACCTCGCGTATCAAAGTCGGATTGTTATGTATTTAACTTTCTTTATCACACAACATTAGTGTTTATCACGATAATACGAACTTAATCCATGTGTGATCATTTTTTGTTAAATGTTTAATCTTGTGACTTTGGATTGGACTCCTTATTATGCGATGTTTATGTTTTATTAAAATGCTCGGTTAAATAGCTTTCGAACCGAAATTCTAACTATGCGTTGTTTATCCCGAGTCGGGAATGCGATCCTGAATCTCTTTTTAATTAGTTGTAATTTAGTTTTAACTTTTCTTTTTCCTTTTTCACCATAACCTACCTATCCCCTTATATACTTTTATTCTTGAAGTAATAAATCGATTAAAATCTATACGACATTCCCTGTGGATTTCTTACGATACCCGATTTACCGCTAAACTTATATCGCACACGTAGTTATAGTTTAGGTTTTTGCATTGAGGCGGTGAACTGAAAATAATGACACTGCTTCTACACGAGCACACGATTCGTGCTCGATCATTTAAAGTGACAAAGCTAAACCATCCCCCTAACTAGGGGTGTGCAAAAAAACCGACCGGCCCGAAAACCGAACCGAACCGGCCCGAACCAAACCGAAACCGGCGTTTTTTTTTAGCCTGGTTCGGTTTACGGTTTAAGGAATTAAAAAACCGACCATGTCGGT
Source organism: Sambucus nigra (assembly GCA_949130495.1). Taxonomy (NCBI): domain Eukaryota; kingdom Viridiplantae; phylum Streptophyta; class Magnoliopsida; order Dipsacales; family Adoxaceae; genus Sambucus; species Sambucus nigra. The sequence continues at coordinate 354,134,794 of OX422208.1, read as the reverse complement.
TCGGTTGGCGGTCTAGCCATGAAAAAAACTGAACCGAACCGATATCAATATTTATATTAAAAAACTTATATTTTTATATGAAAAATCCATTAACCGGCCTTAAAAACCGGCCAAAACCGAAAACCGCCCAAAAAAAACCGACCAAAACCGAAAACTAACCAAAACCGAACCGAACCGAAACCGACATAAACCGAAACCGACGTTTTTTTTCATTGTCGATTCGGTTTCGGTCTAACCCTTTCCAAAACCGAACCGATCGGTTCGGTTTGGATTGCGATCCAAAACCGAACCGAACCGACCCGTGCACACCCCTACCCCTAACGATCCCGTAAGATGCACGAACACCTCACACGGGACCAATGTAACTCGTAGGAACTAACCGCATAGTCATGAGACTCGCGATTTAAGAATATCATGATAACTTACAAAAATCTAGACTTAGGCTTAAAACATGCTATTAGAGTGTTAAAACCTAAAATATCCCCTTTAAGTGGCACGAACACCTCGCACGGGACCAATGCAATACGTTGGAATTGACCACATAGTCACGGGACTCGCGGGTTGAAAATATGACAATAATTTGAAATAATTTAGACTTAGGGTTGAAAACATGATATTAGAAGTATAAAATTCAAAACAAACGATCACGTAAGATGAACGAACACCTTGTATGGGACCAACAAACTGTGTAGTCATGGGACTCCTGGTTTAAGAATACGATAAAAATTTGTAAAAATCTAGACTTAGGCTTAAAACATGTCGTTAGATGGAGAAAACTCAAAATAACCACCAAACGATTCTATAAGAGATACGAACACCTCACACGGGACCAATGTAACTTGTAGGAACTGACTGCGTAGTGACGGGACTCTCGATTTAAGAATACAATAATAATTTACAAAAATCAAGACATAGGCTTAAAACATGTCGTTAGTGGGTGAAAACTAAAAATAGACACGAAACGTCCCCGTAAGAGGCACGAACACCTTGCACGAGACCAATGTGACTCATAGGAACTGACCTCCCAGTCACATGACTTTCGATTTTGGAATACAAAGACAATTTGAAAAATCTAGACTTGGTCTTAAAACATGATGTTAGTGGGTGAAAAACTAAAATATCTCCCCAAACATCCCCGTAAGAGGCATTAACACCTCGCACTGGGCCAATGTAACCCATTGGAACTCCCCGCATAGTCACGTGACTCCCGATTTGAGAATATGACGATATTTTTCAAAAATCAAGACACATGCTTTAAACATGTCATCAGTAGGTGAAAACCCAAAACAACCTCCAAACAACCTCTTAAGAGGCACGAACACCTGACACGGAATCAATGTAACTCGTTGGAATTGATTGCGTAGTCACGGGACTCTCGGTTTGAGAATACAATGATAATTTGCAAAAATCTAAACTTATGCTTAATACAAGCCATTAAAGGGAGAAAATATAAAATGGCCCCGTAAGATGCAAGAATACCTCGCATGGGACAAATGGCCCCATAAGATGCATGAACACATCACACGGGACAAACATAATAGATAGGTACTGACCGCGTAGTCACGGGACTTCCGATTTGAGAATACGACGATAATTTGTAAAAATTTAGACTTAGGCTTAAAACAAGCAATTAGTGGGTGAAAACCTAAAACAACCTCCAAATGGGTGAACCTTTATATCGATTAAGTTATTTATGAACTTATTTATGTTAAATTGTGGGAAGGAATTTGTTGATTGTTTATTTGTGTCTATTGTTGATGCCGTTGATTTTATTTAAATGTTAAAACAGGTTGGATTTCATGAATGAACAAAGTAAGCTTTGTCGCAAATTCTGAGATTATAAGGTATTCTAAATTGATTAACTCATACATACCCGAATTTGAAAATTGAGCGTCGGGGAGCCAAAACATAAAACGACTATCAAACATAGCAAAAAGACGCACACTTATGATAAAAGTATATTTTTTTCATATTGTTTAATTTTATTATGGTTAACACATGTTAATTATTTTCTGTCACAGATTGATGATGGATTTCTTTGGATATCGTTGGGCTAATCGATTGGATGACTCGAAGTTTCTCGCAAAATGTGTTTTATTTTTGCATTTGGTGTTATTTTAAACATTTGTTGTAATCATACATATATTTGACTAGAATGAATTTTCTTTTAATGAATAATTGTAGAATTGAATATGGCGTCATTTTGTGTGATAGTTTGGATGCTAAGTTGTTATGAATGAACATTTATACTAGTTATATCATGGAAATTTTTTATATATACTTATCTTGCCATTTTCTTTTGAAATTATTTATTAAAAACAAAACTCTTTTATCAACACAACATGGGTGTTGCTGAAAATTAAATCATATTTTGAATAATGATTTTTGGTGGTACAATAGATAACATTTAGCGACATACACTATGTTTCCTATCAGATAACATTTCTCGACATGCATAGAATGTCGCTTAAAACATAACATTCTGTGACATGCCATTATGTTGCGAAAGGTGGGGTATTATTAAAAAAATATCTCGTTGCGTCATGTTTGATTTATGTCATGGAAGGCTTTCCCAGACAAGGCAACCGCAACATCTTTACGACATGCCAGCATATGTCTTTGAAACCATATTGCGTCATAAAATAAACATCTTATGTCATGTGCCTGATGTCGCTAATCTTGTTTTTTTCTTATAGTGTGATTACACTTGGGATCACTAGTGCTAAACCCTAGTCTTACTCGCTAAATTATGCTCTAAAGACCATTTTACGCCTAGGTTTTTCCATAATACCTTAGCCTAATTAAGTTAGCCCATTAGATAATTTGGTTCATTTAATTTGTTTTACGCCGAGTTAAATTTTTACACTTCTAATTTAACTTTTACAACTTAAAATAAACATAGTCACGAATAGTATTTTAGATTAAATTCTCCCTTTTGAATTTTTTTTAATTTAAATTCCAAAATAATTAAGCCACTTATTTTGATTCTAAAATATAAGGGAATTGCAATGATGCCTAGAAAAAAATAATCACATCCAGAGAATTCACAAACACGTACCTATCTCAAAATAAATGTGGATATTGTTATCTCATAGTATCCCCCCTCTCCCACGTGGATTCTACGTCACTATGTGAGACTAAAGGAATCTCCTTAAATATCTACATTTTTACTCTACGATATAGGATATGCATAGGTTGCTTGATATATAAAGCATCTAACTCTAACTGAGTATATTCTAGGTTTATATGCTAATAGGTAGCCTCATCTCGCAAAAATCTACGCAAAATGGACACATGAAGTTAGAATTCTTTAGCAATCCAAATCGTCTTCTTCTTTATTTAATAAAATCACCTTTCTCTCCCTTCCCCATGGATGTAGACAGGTCGACTTTCCGAACAATGTATATCTTTGTGCCTTTTTTAGCATCACATTCACTTTTGTGAGTTTATTTGGGTATTTAGCACTTTTGTAGGATTGAATTGTTGTACAATACCCATCTCAATATTTTATGAAATATAATAAATAAATTTTCATGTTTTCGCATGTGTCATACTATTGTCATATCTATATAATATGGAGTACTTGTGTTTTACTATTCCATTAAAACATAAGACACTAAGGTCATCTCCAGTGGGCAGTCTAAATGTATACATTTAGACTGTTTGAGTTTACAGTGGGTCAAAGATTGTGTACATTTGAGAGAGAGAAAGTCTAGCGGCAATGTATATCTAGATGGCCAGAAGACATTGTGTAAAGGGGGGGCCCACAGCTGGGTGGACAAGTTTTAGCCGCCCAGCATGTGGGAGGTAGAGTGTCATCCGTCCAGCCTTAATTAAATATAAAACATACCTGCCCAGACTAAGAGCTACATGCAAAGAATTATTGGGCGGACAAAACATACCCGCCCAGGGTGGGCCCTGCCCTTGGGCGGTAAAGACTAAACCGTCCAGCACCTCCACCTCATCATTTACATCCTCAATTAGATAGTTCCACTGTGTGCAGAAGCCAAAAAATGCAAGGCAAAAAATATATGTTTATATTGTTTTAAACAGTCCCATTGAAGATGGCCTAAGTGTCGTGGATTGAGCCAACAATGCAAGAATCCAACGGTTCACACCTCATAAAAGTAATATGCCGATTATGAGTTATTGAAATTCTTATCTCCACGATCATCCTAAGGCTAAGAAAAATAATTTAGATTTGGACACACCATTCGATAATCATTAATAGAATGTAAGCTTTTGGCATTTGTAAATGGTATATTCGTAATAGCATGTAATATTTTGGCATTTGAAAAAAATTATATAAGGTCCTCGAGATATTCTAATCCTCACGTTTCAAAATTCAAACCCACCCACTACCCTCAACATATTCTCTCTCTACATTCTAAAAAATGTTCATAATCTCACTGCCGACCAAACCCAGGTTTTGTCTTTCTCTACTTTTTTTGTTTAACCTCAAAGGTTAAACCATTTGTTTCAGGGTCTGGGCTATAAAATAGGGGATTTCAGTCTTGAGACCAAACTACAATTAATGTTTTAGGTTCTCAAATCAAGGATATCAATCTCTTCAACATTCTTTATTTTTTGTTCTAAATTTTTTGCTATTTACAGATCTAAAAGGATGTTGCATTTTAAATCCATGGAAAATGAATGCTACACATTCATTATGGTACTATATCTTACTATCTCATTGTTCAATAGATTTGGTTTATATATTTGTACACTGGTGTTCGGCTATCTTTCCTCCTAAGAACCTGGTTGGTAGAATATGATTGTTTTGTGGGTTTTGATTACATATCTAATCTTTGACTTCTTTCTATAGCTGTGTTGGGTCTTATATCATTTATTCAAAACCTTGATTAAAATATCTTACTCCCTTTTTATTCTTTATTATCATTTCATTTAGGTTTAAATGGTTGTCTGTGTGTTTATGTGATTTCATTTTTCATTGTCAGTTGAAATATATGTTTATTTCTAGCTCGTGTGATCTTCTCCTTCTCTTATTGTTTTAATAATTTAGTTATCGTGAATTTATTTTAGTTATTTTTTAGTTAAATATTTTTGTCAATGATTCATTTCTTTGTAGGTACACTTGATACCCACTATTTTTGTTCATTTTGTTATCCTAATTTCATTCTCAATAATGTAGTTATAAAAGTCAAAGAAATAACTAATATGGACTCCAATTAGATCATTTATCGGTGATTGGGATTCAGTTTTCATAAAACAATTTGATGTTGTTCCGAATGTATTTTTAATTTGGACTAACTTTTTTAGCTTAACGGTCATGCTTCTTATTAATATTTTGTGGTTAGTTTTCACTTTTATCAATTAATATTATTAAGTATATCATCAGTAGGGGTGTAAAACGGACGGATACGGAGCGGATACCATAGTATCCACATCCGTATCCGCCAAGTCTCCACACTATCCATATCCGTATCCGCCCGGATAATAATTTCAGCTATCCATATCCGTATCCTCTCGGATTTTCCGGATTCGGATAATATCCTTATCCGTTTTTATTGTTTAAGATACATTAAGATACACATAGCGTAATAAAGACTAATTTAATCAATGAATTAAATATATAATTTTTCATTCCATGTAATATATAGAGAATGTGTAAAACATCAAATTAAATTATAAAAGAAGGCTCGAGCACAAGTACTAACCTTTAATGTGGATTTTTTATTTAATTGCGAGCCATTGAAATTTATATTCGCTTCAGTTTCTCCAATGATTGAACAAAAATGAAGTGAAGCATCATCTTACCTGAAAAGTATAACTCAATTAAAATATTAACGGAGAAAATAAAGAATATATTACAATAAATAAGGGACTTTATTTTTTACCCCTTAAGTTTCCGAAGTGTGTCATTCTCATCTCCTTTCCTTTGTATCATTGTCTAATTAAGCATTAAGGTAATCACAACTCGCAAGTTAGTAGTAATGCATAAAGATAAATTAAGACATTAATTGTTTGAACATAATAATTCACCCAAATAAAACTTCACCAATATATTGTACTAAAAAAAGAAATCCATGAGTTTAATAATACATGTAACATAAGTTTTTCATATACATAAAAGTTTCACCATAATTTTATTTGGCATCACCATACATAATTTTATTTGGCATCACCATACATTCATTCATTTACAAAATCTCATTGCAGGTCACCATACATTCATTCATTTACAAAAATAGTAGGTCACCATACAAAATCTCATAACAGACTAGTTGAGATGGACTTTGGCTTTGTTCATTCATCACTTTAATCTTATGAAACCTATACACTTTTGAATTATCTTTCATAGGGTTTGCAATTAAAGTTTATTAGATTTGTTCTTGGGGATTTCATAATGGGGTTTCGGGCTCCAAAATTAGGCATTCTCGGTTGGATTTTAGTTAGCTCACCTGGTTCATCTTTTCGATCTAAAAAATAAGGTTTTTTGGGTTATATATTACTCTTTATTGGGTTCAGTTTATGGGTTTTAAAATAAGTAAATTTGATGGCTATTAGTTCACTGATGTGTTAAATTCGTATTTATTTGTAGATTTCAAATCGTTCTCCATATATGTATTTAAGTTTCTCCCTGTTACTTGGATATTAATGAACGCTCTTTGGGGTATATAAATTATTAGTAATTCTATATTTTATATGCTTTTATACTAAGAAAACTATATGTCTGACGAAATGTCGTAATGATGAAGAAGTGTAAATTATCGTATTTTTTGTAGAGTTTGTAATAAACATGGTTGGTAATGCTTTAAGTAAATTTACTTCAACCTTTCCTCGCGGCTATGGAAAACTAATCCTAATATATTTTGTTTTATTAGTTCTTTTTAGATTCGGATTTTGTAAAATACTAACTCTTGATTTTTCCTTATTTTTGCAGTAGTCATAAAAATAGAGTTCGATTTAATTAGTTGTTGTAACTTTTCCCCTTTTCGATTTACTCAGTTACTAATTTTCTATATCACTTTGTTAATTTTCTATCATTTTTTAAAATCGTGATTAATGAACGTGGTTACTTTTACAATTATTGATGATTATTATTGGATATATTGTATCAGGCATTGACATTTTCTTATACCGATTTGTCATGTTAGTTTCCAATACTAAGTATGACTTTGGGGTGATATTGGTTTTGAGATGGAGCATATATAATTGGGATACCATCCATTCTGGATTGTTTGCATTTGTTGGATTTGGATTTGTTTTTTGCACGATGAGTTATCTATACTTTATAAATAAACGATTATGTGGTGAATGAATGGGTAAGTAGGGTCATTGGTGTTTGTTTAATTAAGTTGTGTAAAAAGCTTAATTTTTCACAGGCACAAAAAAACTGTTTCGATTAAACTATTAGAACCTCATGTAGTTTATTCTGGATAATAATGAATACTAGAGTTTGGGCACCGACTGAGACAAAAAGTTACTTAAAGAAGCTGAACTTACTAGATTTCTAACTTCATTTGGATTAGAGATGCTCAAGTTTCTAACTTTATATTGTATGCTATTTTTCTGTATTTTACTTCTTTTCTAATAAGTGAAAAATACTTTCTTACTGTAAACATAATATCAGAAAATTTGGTACAGAGACATGTTAGTCAATGTGAATTTTCTACAATTTTTTATTTCATGGTGTGTGTTTTACTTTTTGCAACTTCAATTCCTTAAAAACTATCTAATTTCTTGGACTAACATACATTTCCTATATTTTAAATCAAACTCTTCATTTTAAGAAAGATTTTAGAGATTTTAATGGGCTTGTACATAAGAAAGCCATTGAGTTGCTATGCAGTGTGTAGTGTTGTGGGTTATTCCAAATTATACGAGGATTTATATCTAATGTCTCAAAGCCACTCACCAAATATTGAGGCTTAATCACAATGTATTTGTTGATCTCTTTATAGTTCATTTCATTTATGTATTTTATTTTCATCGTGAGTTTGTTATCCTACCTTGTTTTTAACTTTAAAACAGTGTATATGCCTTTTTAATTATTAATATTAAGCTTGCCATACCATGAAAGAAGTTCAAATATCCTTCAAATTCAGAAGTATAAAAGAGACAATTTTAATGTGATATCTACCACGACATTCGTCAATTTTACAAGATATTGTGAGTGGTGTTGACGCTATTGTTATTACTTGTACCGTTACTTTTAAAACTTGTGACATGGTTAGATTTCTAATAACCCTTGCAAGAAACCATATTATTGTTTTTTTCTTTAACACTACACATTACTTTCATTTTGTAAGTGTACAATTACAAGTTGAAGTTTTGAATTGGTTGGTTCTCATACTTTCTTATACCATTTAATTAGTTTTATATTTGACTTGTGTATGTGTTTATGTATGTCTTGGAGAACCTAAATTGGAGTGAGTGTGCATGGCACACTCCTATTTTAAAATTTGAAGTTTAATCCACCATGTCTATTGAGATAACCAATTGAATTGATATTTTTTGTATCGTTTGATTTATATTTGACAAATTACTTCATTGAATGAGAAAATTATTGGATTTAGGTTAGGTATTACTTTACTCTGTTAGGCTGGTCATTTTTTTAACCTGTTTGGACTTTTCTCTTACATCTTATTCCACTGTATATATTTTTTAATAATAAATGTTTTATAAAAACCAACCTCTAAGGGAGCGGAATCCGTGTACTGGGAGTATACGAAACAACCTATAAAATGGACAAAGAGAGGCCCCTATTAGACAACTACCACACCTACAGACCTCTATGGAGATTCTTCACAAACTTTAAAACATTAAAATTAAAGACGATGTGTCTAAAAAGGTAATAAATCCTTGAAGGCACAATATCCACCCCTTCAAACCATATCACATTCCTCTTTTGCCAAATAGTCCAAAAGACATAATGAGGGATAGTCCCCACACTTTGCACTCTTCCTTGCATTTCTTAGGAGGGTTCCAAGCCTCTAATAAATAACTACCTCACCGACTCGGGCATAACCCGCCCAATTTGGCTGAGGACAAGAAATATATCCCACAAGCCGCTCGTCCCTCTACAATGTAGATTACGTTGTTTCTTTTTCTCTTTTACCTCCTTACCTAACCAACGTCAGCTAGCCATAAATTGAATTCTCTTCTTCTCTCCCTCAGTCATCAAAATTGCTTGCTCCGTCGCGATCCATACAAAGAACATGTGACACCCCGCCTACTAAAATACCAGGTAACTAGCCCGTGATCAAAATAAAACGTTGGTCTCAAATGGCTCATTCTTAGCCTCACTGTCGAAAACTTTTTTAAAGTTATTAACCACCTAGTAATTTAACCAGTATCGAATTTTGTCTTTCATCAATTAGCAACATGCGGAAATAATAATTAAATCTTCCTCAAAACTTGGTAACTGAATACAACACATATGAATAATATAAATAAAGATAACCGAATCAACTATCGGTTCAACAAAAAAATACAACAGTAAACTGAAATAATATCGTGGATATAGAAGGTCAAATAAATAAACTGAATACTAAATTTGAGGGTGACATGCCTAAATAAGTGCTGAAGTAAAGTTCATACACTAGGAATAAATGAATGAAGCATCTATAGAAAAGTCCTGCAACTTCCATACGAGCTGCAGCTCCGCATCCCTGGATAGAATCCTCAAACTGGACGTCCCTGTGGTTGGACACCTAAAATGTTTTAAAAAATATTTTGACATGGGTTAGAGAGCCCAAGTAAAACATTTTGAAAATATTTAGCAAGTAGTTAAATTGCAATAATTAAGTATGCATGCACACTCTTCATATTTAAGCTACCCTCGTCTAATGTGCATACCTAATGCTTGTCTTCTAACCTTCCTAGTTAAGCTACCCCACCTAACTAGCCGTATCACACCTCTTCCTACCACACTAATCTAACCCAAGTACTCTTACTTTGATTATTAAGTTATTTACTCATTCACTTATTTTCACACTAGTTATAGATGTAACCTATTTTTAATCATATAACTTTCACACTAGTTATGTAAGAAACCCCTTTTTAAATCATATAACTTTCACACTAGTTATATAAGAAATACATTCACACTTATGTATTAATCGTGTATATAATTATCTACACATATTGGATACGTACTAGTATACTACAACATTCACTCACATGTCGTGTATAATAACCATCCATTCCCGAGTAATAACTCACCGGATGTTTTCTCTAAAATGGTCTCATGTCCCATGCATGCTCATTCAAACCCGATCACGTCAAGTCAGATTAGATCACACCGAACTTGAGCAAAAATATCGCAAACGCAGTGGAGGCGGTGATATTTTCCCCGAAGGTGAAACCGAATCATACCCAAAGTGTCTCACCTCGAAAAAGAAATCACGCAATAAAAATAGACGATATGACTCGGGGACTATACTCTCTCTGCTCCCCAAGACAGGGGAATCACCCACATCGCGCAACCTCCTATGATAGTACTAGAGGGGTATGTATTCCTATAAATATCATTCACACCGATATCTATAATGCACACACACACACACACACACACACACACATATATATATATATATATATATATATATATATATATACAGAATGTCTCTTGTAAGGACTCCTTATGGTACAAACCCCGGTACATACCATTTTTTTAAAATAGTAAAAAAATGAATTTTTTGATAAAACTTCATGGATATGAGCTCCACATTGACAAGATCATCTCCAATTTTTTCGTCAAAAAATTCAGTAAAAAAATCGTTGAGATAAGGTGATATAAAAAAAATGGTATAAATATGCATTTTCAACCGTTGAAATGTTAGGTAGATGTCAACCTCTTTATTGATTGAATTTTTTTATGAAACTTTATGGATGTGATCTTCTTACTATCGAGATCATATCCATGAAGTTTCATCAAAAAATTCAATCAAAAAATGGGTGAGATGATCACCAATATTTCAACGGTCAAAAATGCATATTTATACCATTTTTTTTACATATCACCTCATCTCAACGATTTTTTTTATTGAATTTTTTTATGAAAAAAATTGGAGATGATCTTCCCACCATGAAGATCATATGCATGAAGTTTAATAAAAAAATTTATTTTTTTACTATTTTAAAAAAATGGTTTGTACCGGGATCTGCACCATAAGGAGTCCTTACAGGAGAGGGTCTCTCTCTCTATCTCTATCTATCTATCTATCTATCTCTCTCTCTCTCTCTCTCTCTCTCTCTCTATATATATATATATATATATATATATATATATATATATATATATATATATATATATATATATATATATATATTACATTAACCGCATACATAAATTTAATAAAGTCCAGCTAACCCGTCCCTAACACCCGTAACACTTGCCCAAAAATACCCAAGTCTATATCTCAACTTGTTATTTAATCAATCACACATTAATTAATTTTTCGTTGAAGTAATGTCACCCAACTACAATACCCAGACTCACTCATTCGGTTTATATCTTCACCCTTTTGAATTTGTTACACGAATTCCCACTATTAGGTTTAACATGCCTCATTAAATTTAATATTCGATAATTTATTATATATATATATAATAAATTAAATCGGCTACTCTGTGCCTAAGTCCCGTTGCACTAGCCTGAAAAATATCCGAGTCAAATTTTCGACCCCTAATATAATTAATTGCACCTTAATTAATTTATTAAAGTGGTGCCTCACAAATATAATACCTAGACACATTTACTCGGACCGCAATTTAGACCTTTTTAGAATTTATCACTCCAAATTTTACGAACAAATTTCACCCTTTTATTTTTCCTTCCCAATTTTCGCTATTGGATTGGCACTCTAAATAAAATATATCTTAAAACCCCATTTCCCAAGTCTCTAAATATTTTTCTCCCTTTAATCCTTCAGTACACTAATTGATCCAATATTTTATCCCAACATAATTCCAACCCGAGGATGAAACTGAACTGGCGAATAATCCTCACGTCACTCAAACGAATTTTCAATCACTCGAACGACTTCCAATGTCGCTTGAATGACGTCTGTAGTCGTTTGAGCAACCTCCTGGGTTCCATCCCCTCCTTCTTCTTCCCCGAAACACTACTGCCATTAACGCTCCTCCGAGATTAGCTTCTCTAACCCAAAGTACCTACAACAATTCCTTCTTTTAAACAGGTTATAAACACGGTTAAATCTTTAGGCATCATTGATTTTTCCTCAAAATTTGTTAACTCTTCAATTTGGATTTCCTACGATTTCGTTAATTCGTCATCCCCATAACCAACATCATAAACTGAATGCTTAAACCTGTTATCGGGTTTCTACATGGTTTTAATTCTAAAAGTTTTGACTCATGCTATATCATCAATTGGATTCTTAATACACATCACATGTATAATTTCTGAAAAACCCATTTCGATGTAATAACCCACCCCCAAAACGAATATGATTTACACCCACCATGATATGAATCGCAATACCGCAATTTAAATTGAAATCAAGTTTAACCACTTACCTAAATAAATTCGCAAGGTCTGATTTCCTTTGTTGTAGACGAAGGTTTGATGAAGAACACATCCCTCTTCTCTTAGTTTGGGCCCCCAAAAGCTCTTCCAATTTTTCCCACTTTTCTCCTATGCAAATCTATGGTTTTATTTTTGAGTCTTGTCTGTTACAAACTCCCTAATGTAGATTTTATATTGCTAATTCCGAAATTAAGCCTATGGGCCAAGCCCAAATGACCCAAACACCTCCGTGTGAGCCCGGTTATGCCTAAAAATAACCCGAGATTCAGTTACTACCTCTGGGTACTCTTTTTCGACTATCTCGACCTTTTCAGAATCAACCGAGCACTCAGAATCGTCATCCGAGTTACTTTACTAAAATTCTCCAAATCTCAACCTCAAACTAAGACACGTGTAAATTTTAAAAATAACCCAAATTAATTAAATCTCAGTTCACTAATTTAATTAAATCTTCGAGATAATTTAAATCCTTGTCTCTAATATTTAACTCCTCTCCCCCTCGGGTAGAACACCAGCCTGCCAAACCCATCTCAGCATGCACCTGCCCATCTCCATGCAAACACGCCTCCGCCATACTAGTCCCGACATGCTCAACGCCCAACACATCTTCTGCCTCAATGCCCTCCTTGGGCTACACTGGAAGCATCGCCGGTAAGGCAGCCAGGTCCACCCTGGTAGTACACAGGCCCACTTGGGTCGCCCTAATATTGTTGATATGGGATGGGGGCGTCACTTGACGCATAACAACCACCATACCCAGATGGGATCGCCTCTTAACTGCGACGCCTGATCACACTGGAGAATCATCGTCACCCTTGGTCCTCTCCTCATTTCCTGCTTTCAAACCACTCAAAATGTAACGAATAGCCTCCACATCGCAGCGGTCACCTTCCTGTTGCTTCAACAGCCTTAAAGGATCCTTCTCCACACTGTGAAAACCCTTTCCTCCAAAATAGCACGTCGGGGGTTCTTCCCACACCGTTAACTCAGCCCCCCCCCCCCCCAGACCTACTTTTATCTTCAATGGAAACTCATCATTTCCATACACAAGGATTCTTATCCAATCGATCTCCTCTCCCGTCAAAGTGGCATGATCCACTTTAATAAACCCACCACACTTCTCTCCAATAACTTTAAACACCTCTTCCCCCCATAGATGCATTGGCAGTCCCACCACTCGTATCTACCGGGCATCTTGCGTTCCTGGAAATGAAGAGAAACCCGCTACTGGATGCCATCGTTGAAGAAATACCTGGTTACCACCATACTTCCATAGCTTTTCCCCCAACACCCTATCTGCTTCTCCTGTTGTAGCAGCAATTAAATAATTAAATGCAGAATCAAAATTAGGAACGAAATTACCCAATTTTGGAGCAAATAAATCTGGGGCAGAATAAATATAAGAAATTCCGAAATCCCGAACTGGACAGTCAAGAACACGGCTGAGTCGCGGACAATGTCGCTCTCTTTAAGGTATTTCGCGGCTCTGCCCAAAGTGTGCTGACAGTGTACAGCCCCGTCACCCCCAGGATAAAACAGCCTCCAAAATTAAATTACGGATTGATAAAGCACAAGAATCAATCCGGTCTGTATACACCCATTCTATATTAATTGCTCGATTCTATAATTAATCTGTACACGAACGAGATTAATTATTCTGGAAAAAGTATTCTGGGAGAAGGAAATTTTTTTCAGAACTGTAGAGGAAATTCCGTCTTGAAAACTGTTAGGAGATAACTAGTGTTTTAGAAACGGAGGCTACAACCTCTTTTATGGGGCAAAAAGAAAAGAGACGTTGGTAAACAACGTGGAGAAAAATCTGGAAATAGTGGGCAACTCGGTTGAAGAAATCAACACGGAATAAAACACGTTTTAATTTTTCGGATTTAATTACCGTTAAAAAATAATTTTTAAAGCCCAAAAAACAGTTATGTATTTGTCCAAAAAATTAATTCTTAATGATCCCAAGCCCAAGACCCAGGACCCGGACCCGGACACGGGCACGGGCCGGGCCGGACGGACGGCAGCGGCGCGCACGCGCGTGTGTGACTTGGCCCATTGGGTCTGCCCCACATACCCACAAAAACTTGAATGCCCAAAGGGCTGAACCTTTGTTCCCAAAAAATTGTAAATATACACAACACAATATTTCTTTCCCACCGATGTGGGACACAGTCTTAAGGCTATTTCAAAGATTTGCAAGCAACAGCTGTAAGACAGAGCTGTAAAACAGCTGTTTTCCAACAATTCCCCACTTGCAAAATTTGAAAACATTTTTATCGAGCATTAATCTATAGAATTGTGCATAAGCAAAGGTGTCTTACGACTTGAACCTTTACGTAGTAAAGATGATTCAGAATATACTAGAGTAACCGTAGTTTTGAACTCTATCTCTGACAACATCCCACACACAACCCTACTTGGGTGTAAGTCTAATAGCTAGCACGTTACGGCCATGTGCTTCTATCCCAGTAGAGTGAACGCTTTAGGAATTTGCCCAAAATATCCATAGGAAGCGGCCACACTTCAACATTCACATAGGTGAGTCTATAAAGAATACTCCTGTAGCTAAGTACCCCACTCAAAATAAAGCTATAGATCTCATTAAGAGTTATCATAACTCATCCTTAACTCGCTTCAGGATATCATGCTCCTTAGGGATGGACTCGGAGTAAAACCCCGTTCTATTTTAATTAATAATTGCATGATTCAACCCATATCACTTGTGACTTGTTATTACCCTTTGAACATATTTCTTGGGATCTCCAGTCCATATGTTGGGTTACCATCAGAAATGACTCATTTATCCAAGGGCTTTAGTCCCATCCCTTTCGTGGTGTTCCACACCTTCTCCCTAGCTAGTCCTTTCGTCAAAGGATCAGCTAAGTTCTGTTCAGACCGTATATGATCCACCCTCACAGCACCCGTAGAGATAAATTCTCTAACAGTACTGTGCTTACGACGTATTTGTCATTTCTTACCGTTATAATAACGGTTCTCAACTTTTGCAATAGCCGCGGTACTATCACAATGAATCAAAACGGCTGGAATCGGTCTTTCCCATAATGGGATATCTGACAGGAGATTTCTTAACCAACCTGCCTCTTCACTAGCAGCAGTTAGCGCTATCATCTCAGACTCCACAGTGGATTGAGCCAAAATAGTTTGTTTCTTAGATTTCCAAGAAACTGCACCACCAGCGATGCTAAATATATATCCACTAGTAGCCTTAGAATCATCAGATAGGGTGTTCCAATCTGCATCACTAAATCCTTCAAGGACAGCGGGATGCTTATTATAGTGTAATCTGAGGTTCATCGTCCTTTTAAGGTACCGCATGACCCTCTCAATAGCATGACAATGCTCCATACTAGGTCTACTAGTAAATCTACATAGTACTCCCACAACATAAGCTATGTCAGGTCTAGTGCAATCTGTAGCATAACGTAAGCTACCAATAATGCTTGCATAAGCATTTTGATTTACACTGTCGCCAGTATTCTTAAATAACTTTACACTAGGGTCAAATGGAGTACTAGTAGGTTTACAGTCAAAGTAATTATATTTCTTTAGAACTTTCTCAATGTAATGAGATTGATCCAAAGAAAGTCCCTTTTCTGACCTAGTAATATTAATTCCTAATATTACACTAGCTTCACCTAAATCCTTCATATCAAAGTTGGCACATAATAATGATTTAACATTTTCTACGGCATGAATATTATAACCAAATATAAGCAAGTCATCAACATAAAGACATATGATAGTGCAAATGTTCTCAACATATTTATAATAAATGCATTTGTCACTTTCATTAATTTTAAACCCATTAGAGATGACTAGGCTATCAAATTTATCATGCCATTGTTTAGGTGCCTGTTTGAGTCCATAAAGAGATTTATCTAATTTACACACTTTATTTTCTTGACCGTGTACAATAAAACCTTCAGGTTGATCCATATAAATCTCTTCTTCTAATTCTCCATTTAAAAATGCAGTTTTAACATCCATTTGGTGTACAATTAAATCATTTAAGGCAGCTATAGAAAATAGTACACGTATAGACGTTATTCTAGTCACGGGTGAAAATGTATCAAAAAAGTCTACATTTTCTCTTTGTCTAAAACCTTTAGCAACAAGACGTGCCTTATATTTTTCAACAGTGCCATCAGGTTTTAATTTCTTTTTAAGAATCCATTTACACCCAATTGTTTTACATCTAGGAGGAAGGTCCACTAAATGCCAAGTTTTATTTGTTTCCAAAGAATCCATTTCATCATTAATAGCCTCTTGCCATAAATCGGCATCTAAAGAAGATAAGGCTTCTTGAATAGTGTTAGGATCCTCCTCTAAGGTGTAAGCATAAAAGTCGGGACCAAAATCTTTTACTACACGAGCCCTTTTACTTTTTCGAATTTCTAAAATGGATTCATTATTTTCTTTATTTTTATTTAAAGAAATATTAGTGGATGACTCGCCCCCACTATTCCTCAAATTAAAAGGAAATTTATCTTCATAAAAATCGGCGTCATTTGATTCAATAATTACTTGATTTTTCAAGTCATAAAATCGGTATGCTTTGCTACTAATAGCATAGCCTATAAAAACGCACTCATATGCTCTACTTGCCAATTTAGACCTTTTAGGGTCGGGTATACGTACATAGGCTAAGCACCCCCACGTTCTAAAGTATGACACGTTGGGCTTAATATTTTTCCAAATTTCATAAGGAGATATTTTCATTTTAGTCTTAGGAATTCTATTAAGCACGTGACACACAGTCAAAATAATTTCACCCCACCAATGTGAGGCAGCCCCTGAATTTAATAAAATAGCTACAACTAATTCAGTTAATGTCCTATTTTTTCTTTCGGCTTTACCGTTCATTTTGGGTGAATAAGGGGCAGTTTTTTCGTGAATAATACCGTGGGTTTTATAAAATTCAATAAATGGTCCAGAATCATATTCGGTGCCTCTATCCCTACGTAACCTTTTTATTTTCCGATTAAATTGATTTTCAATTTCATTTAGGAAAATTTTAAACATATCAAACGCTTCACTTTTATTTTTCATTAAATACACAAATGAATAATCGGAACAATCATCAATAAAAGTTATAAAGTCACGTTTGCCATTTCTAGTTGTAACAGCATCCAATTCACAAATATCTGAATGAATTAAATCAAGTGGTTCAGATTCTCTAAAAACAGATTTATGTGGTGTCTTAGTGATTTTTTCTTGACTACACCATTTACATTTTTCAAAATCATTTAATGATAATTCGGGAATTAATCCTAAAGTGCTCATATTTTTAACAAGTCGTTTATTAACATGACAAAGCCTAGCATGCCAAAAATTAAATGAATAAGCAATATAAGCAGAAGGAGAAATTTTATTCATTGCATCAACATTCAATTTAAACATCCCATCAGTGGCATAACCCTTGCCTACAAAAATTCCATTTTTGGTCAAAGTAAATAAATCAGCACCAATAGTTTGAGTAAAGCCAGCTTTGTTGAGAAGATAACCCGAAACCAAATTTTTTCTTATCTCGGGAGTGTGAAGAACATCTTTGAGGATAATAGTCTTTCCCGAAGTGAACTTCAATTCCACATTTCCAGTACAGCAACCTCAGTGGAGTGAGAATCACCCAACAACACCTTCTTATCTGCAGTCTCAGAATAAGTCTTAAACAAACTACGGTCATAACAGATATGGCGGGAAGCACCAGTATCCAACCACCACCCTTCGGCACCGCTAACCATGTTGATTTCTGAAATCATAGCACATAGGTCCTCTTCGGTCAAATTCGCTTGTGCTTGTGGCACATTGCGACATTTGCGAGCCATATGGCCAGGCTTGCCACACTTGAAACAGAGAAACTGTCCCGAGTTGCTAGACTGTCCATTTCCAGGGTTCTTATACTTATTCCGAGTCTGAGTCTGATTTTTAAAATTCTGGTTGTGGCTCTTTTTCTGATTTTTCATATTTTTTCCGTTTGCTTTTAAAACAACTGGAGTGTGGTTCTTTTTCTGATTTTTGTTGTTAGACACAACAAGGATTTCATCTTTATAGTCCTGTTTTCGGGATTCCTCCTCAATTCTCAATTTAGTAATTAATGACTCTAGTGAAAATTCTTTAGACTTATGCCTCAAAATATTTTTAAACTCTTTGAACAGTGGAGGCAATTTATCAATAATTACAGCCACCTGAAATTGCTCATCTAAAGCCATGACCTCGGAAATAATTTCATGGAAAATCATTTGCAAATCATGGGTTTGAGCAACAACAGATTTGTCATCCGTCATTTGAAATTTCAAATAACGGCTGACGGCATATTTTTTAGCACCCGCCTCATCCGTGTCATATTTTTTAAAAAGTGCGTCCCAAACATCTTTCGCAGTTTTATAATTGGCATAATAGTCATAAAGTTCGTCACTTAGAGAATTCAGAATATAGTTCTTGCACAACAAATCATTTTTTCCTCCCAATTTCTAATTGTTTTGCTTTCCTCAACAGTAGGTGGATTATTTACTACTGGTTTGTCAAATTGAACACATGATGCGACTTTTTTCGTAGTTAAATAAAATAGCAATTTTTTGCTCCAACGTTTAAAATGAGTGCCTTCATATTTGAAAGGCTTATTTAGGTTACTAGAGTTAATTTCGTCCAAGGCAGAGCCGCGAAACACCTTAAAATTGTTGTAGCAGCAATTAAATAATTAAATGCAGAATCAAAATTAGGAACGAAATTACCCAATTTTGGAGCAAATAAATCTGGGGCAGAATAAATATAAGAAATCCCGAAATCCCGAACTGGACAGTCAAGAACACGGCTGAGTCGCGGACAATGTCGCTCTCTTTAAGGTGTTTCGCGGCTCTGCCCAAAGTGTGCTGACAGTGTACAGCCCCGTCACCCCCAGGATAAAACAGCCTCCAAAATTAAATTACGGATTGATAAAGTACAAGAATCAATCCGGTCTGTATACACCCATTCTGTATTAATTGCTCGATTCTATAATTAATCTGTACACGAACGAGATTAATTATTCTGGGAAAAGTATTCTGGGAGAAGGAAATTTTTTTCAGAACTGTAGAGATTAGATAACTAGTGTTTTAGAAACGGAGGCTACAACCTCTTTTATGGGCCAAAAAGAAAAGAGACGTTGGTAAACAACGTGGAGAAAAATCTGGAAATAGTGGGCAACTCGGTTGAAGAAATCAACACGGAATAAAACACGTTTTAATTTGTCGGATTTAATTACCGTTAAAAAATAATTTTTAAAGCCCAAAAAACAGTTATGTATTTGTCCAAAAAATTAATTCTTAATGAGCCCAAGACCCAGGACCCGGGTCGGACGGACGGCAGCGGCGCGCGTGTAATTTGGCCCATTGGGTCTTCTCCACATACCCACAAAAACTTGAATGCCCAAAGAACTGAACCTTTATTCTCAAAAAATTGTAAATATACACGACACAATATTTCTTT
This sequence comes from Sambucus nigra, assembly GCA_949130495.1. Lineage (NCBI taxonomy): Eukaryota > Viridiplantae > Streptophyta > Magnoliopsida > Dipsacales > Adoxaceae > Sambucus > Sambucus nigra. Next base: position 354,114,789 of record OX422208.1, on the reverse strand, counting down.
CCCACCGATGTGGGGCACAGCCTTAAGGCTATTTCAAAGATTTGCAACCAACAGTGAGACAGAGCTGTAAAACAGCTGTTTTCCAACATCTCCAACAGAAGCAAAAACAAAAAGAAAGATGGAAGAATGAAATTGTCTTACTTTTAATTCGCCCACATGCTTCCAACTTGATCTCGCCCACTGTGATACCTTCTCTATAGCAGGTGGAATGCTTTCCAAACTACCGAAACGACCGACCAATGCTCTCTGGAAAAAATCCACGCTGGAGAGGCAGGAGTCATCTTCTACAATCAGATCAGTTTTTTGAGTAACGTCTACGTAAATATTAATAGCCGAAAAAGGCCACTGCTCCACGATCGCTGCTTGCAGATACGACTTGCTCACAATGACCTTGCCCTTCCTGCCAACCTCCTTAACCAAAGGTTTGCATAGAAGTTAGAACATGAGGTTCCATTCTTCTGAACACTTCACCAACTAACGCCCACCCCCTTCCCGGGACAGATTCGGCAATCTGAACATGCACCCAAGAAGCGTCTCCCCTGATAACTATATTGAATGTAGCCTCCTTCCCTCTAACCGAGGAGAATGCAATAATCTTCCTTCCCGTGCAATATCTCATCTGAAAGCATTTTTCAGCACTGTTGGTAGCCCTCCATAGACAAGAACTTAACCACCAAACCTCTCCTGTACGTAGAGCAACCTCCTGAAAACCACTCTTGCCACTGAACCTCAGACTATACTGAGTTGTCCCTCCACACCACTCCCTGCTCAGAGCAAAAGAAAGCCCTCAAGCTCGAAACTTCATCCTCTCTTCTGCAAAACACCATTATGTTACACACATATCCAATAGCTTACTATACTATTTAGTTTATATTTTTTGCAATGTTCTAGTGCATGGTTTGTTTCTGTATGTGCTTCTTCTTTCTTATTTCAATACTGAAGATATTTTGCTTCATTTAATTTTCTCAATTAATAAATTGTTTAGTATTAGATATGGAGTAGAAGAATTTATCTCAAGTTCAAAATTATATGTTGTTGAAAACTATACGAGAATTCGAACTTAGTGGTTTATGTCAAATTACAATTTGCATGATATGACGTCACGATGAAATGGCCATGGAGTATTATTTATGGGACTTCGTGGTTACGGTCATAAAGTAATTTTTCATTGTTTAGTTATTTCATTTTTATTGTGTTGTTAATTTAAAATTTCATCGAGTACTAATGACAATGGAATGTGCTCTAAGCATGGCACACTAAGCACAATGACCCAACAAAACGTAAGTGGCGTTGATAGCACATGAAATATGGACATGATGAATGTGTGTACCTTTTGCACAGCATACCTTATGGACGAATGTTTCGTGGGTACATGTGGTGTTTCTTTATCACGAGCGCAATCAGATCAAAAGTACAATCGTGCTTTTAGACACGGTATATATATATAGGGAACCCATATTCCCACTCCAAACAAAATTTCCCCCACTCCACTTTTAACTTTAAACACTAAAATGATCAAAGTGTCCTTCTATATATATATAACTTAGGTTGAACAAATTATTAATAAACTTATTTATCAAAAAAAAAAACTTATTTGAACAAATATAATATTTTATAAAAAAATCTATTATTTATTTTTAAATACATAATATTCTGAAAATAAAAAAGCATATTATTTTGAATATAAACAAATCTAATATTCTGAAAAATAATTTTAAATATTCTGGAAAAAAAACTTATTATTATTTTTTATAGAAGTGGAAGTTAATAAAAAAAATGCGATATTATTTATTTAAAAAAATGAACATTCTTTTTCAAACAAAAATACTGGACAACATTGTTTTTAAAAGAAAAAATGGTCGGAACTTTTACTATAAACTATATTTTTTAAAAACTCTATTTTTTATAATTTCTTATAACACATAATTTTTTAATAAATCACACTATTCGTGTTATGTGTCGTACATTAAATTAAAAAATGCAAAAAATATTAATTTATCAAAATCACAACTTAGTTTTTACAAAATGCAAAAAATACAGTGTATTTTTTTTTTTGGTAAAAAACTAAGTTGTGATTTTGATAAATTAATATTTTTTGCATTTTTTTAATTTAATGTACGACACATAACACGAATAGTGTGATTTATAATTTTCACACCAAATTGAATATAATATATCACGAATAATTTGGTGTCAATGACACAATATTAAATTTATTAGTTTACTCGTGTTATTTGTGGTATGTTGTATTTAATGTGGTGTGAAAATTATAAAACCTGCTATTTATCTCATGTCGTGTTAAAGTATAAAATACAAAGTAGTAATGTGTCAAAGTCACTTCTTAATTTTTTACAAAAAAAATACAGTTTTATTAAAAAATTATGTTTTATAAGAAATTATAAAAAATAGAGTTTTTAAAAAATATAGTTTATAATAAAAATTCCGACCATTTTTTCTTTTAAAAACAATGTTGTCCAGTATTTTTGTATGAAAAAGAATGTTCATTTTTTTAAATAAATAATATCGGAGTTTTTTTATTAACTTCCACTTCTATAAAAAATATTAATAATTTTATTTCCAGAATATTTAAAATTATTTTTCAGAATATTAGATTTGTTTATATTCAAAATATTATGCTTTTTTTATTTTCAGAATATTATGTATTTAAAAATAAATAATAGATTTTTTATAAAATATTATATTTGTTCAAAATAATTTTTTTTATAAATAAATGTATTAATAAATTGTTCAACCTAAGTTATATGTATAGAAAGGACATTTTAGTCATTTTTGTGTTTAGAGTTAAAGGTGGAGTGGGGGAAATATTTTTTGGAGTGGGAATAAGGGTTCCCTATATATATATACTAGCGGATGCCCGTGCCTGAGGGCACGGCGATAAATTTGCCCCCGTGATAAAATTCAGTCCATAATAACCCGTCTTTTAAAAAAAAAAACTTAAAATATATATATATATATATTTTAAAAAATATATATATTTTAAATATTTTAATAAAAATAATAAAAAAATAATAATGTATACATGTATACATGCATACATGCAAGTGTATGCATGCATACATGCAACACATAAAATGTCATGCATGTTTATCATGCATGAATTACTATTCATAATACCATTGTCCCATATTATATATATATATATATATATATATATATATATATATATATATATATATATATATATATATATATAATTCGAAGATCAATACCATATTGTATTGCATTGCATTTTGATTTAAAGAATATATATTTTTATTTTGATACAATTAAAAAAAATAAGAAACAAAATCTTCAACCCATGTGCGAGAGTGTTGAAAAATTGGATATAAACCGTTTAGCATTAACAGAAGGTATTGTGAAGTAACAAATACTGAACAGATACATTAAAACGTTCACAAAACAACAAATCAATCTCATTTGAAAAGCTCTTTCATGTTCCAAACAATTATAAAAGTCATGGTTCCAAAAAGGTTTAAGAAACATTTTGATAGAGGTACGGCCGTTGAAAGAGAACAAATGTCGTCCACAATAGCCGTGGTGGGGTTTATGGCCGCCCATTCATGGATGTAGAGGATATTGTTGGTTAAATATTATCATCCATTTAATGAATAATAATATCACCCACCTTAAAGATGATGTAATCTTTAATTTTGACTATAACCAGTTAACAACCATATCTGGGGAAACATTTTTACGTTTATTTTTATGAATTTTCTCTCTGTTTTTTTATTAAGCAAACAAGCAAATTTTTTTGCTATTTAGTTTAGACTATCTGATATAATAGTAAAAAAATATTTTTGGACTAATTTATTTTTTATAATTTTCAAACATTTAAGTAGGATTATAAAAAAAATCAGTTCAAAATGAATTTTTTTGTTGTTTTAAAAAAATCGGTCAAACTTTGTCGGGTTTAACAACTTAAAAACATGACAATGTTTAACCAACTTTTTTAAAATAGTAAAAAAAATCATTTTAAGTTGATTTATTTTATGGTCCTACTGAACTGTCAATTTTTTTTATTGACCAATTTTTTATGGTCAATTTTTTTTTTACTATTCTAAAAAAATGGTCCGGATTCAGGGTCCTCAAACTAGGACCTAATGAGATCGTTTTTCTATACATATATACACACACAAGCACAGGCGCGCGCGCGTGGGTCATTATTTTATTATGAACCAAAACAAGAAAAATATAACCCTTATAGTCATGCAAATGAAATTAAAACCAATTGAAAATAGCTGAAAATACCTCAGGATTTTTCATGTGGGGGTGTAATGCTCAACCTTTTACATGGAATTTTATATCTTAAGCATGCTTCATCGTACGTAGCTTACGTAAAGTTCTAGCATTTAACCCCCCAAAAAATTAATAGTAGATTGATGTGACAACCCGCGATCCGAGATAAAGGGTGGTCAGCCCGATACTCAAACGTAACAGGAATCATGGATGGATATCATCCTCAGCATCAACAAAAATAAACTGAGTATACGGGAAAAACCACCCAATAAATCAGAAAACGGGTCGCCAAAAAGTTTAGAAATTTAAAAGCAGTTAAGAAAATTAAAGTTAAACAACCCAATCTGATAAGCAAGTGGAATTCCACAAGAATATATATAATACAACTAAGACGAATGTATACAAATGGACCGAATAGGCTGTCGGTCCACAGCTTAAATAGAAAACAGTACAACAGTTTAATATCTTACTTAATACATTCATTAAACAAGTACAACTGTTTGGGCCACACGCCCGAGTGAAAAGACCCGATCATATCTGGAACACAAAGATGAGGGTGTCTAATTCAATGACATGTAATATCCACAAAATTCTTACAGCCCATCAAAGTAACTGGAATGGAAACATCAAAATGGGCGTCCTTGTGGGGGAGCACCTGAGCGGATACAATCATATATACAACAAGGAAAGTAAACCGGTCAGGGCCGGGTTCTATATGATCACAAGAAGAAATAAAAAAGCATGATAGAAATGAACAATTATGCATGAATGATAAGGATGATAATATGGTATGAAATCTAGCATGTTAAACTTACATTACAATTTAAGGCAATTTAACTAAATGATGAAATGAAATGTCATTTACATAAGAGAAAGAAAAGTAAATAACTTAAATTTAAAACCTTTCCTCATTTATCAAATTTCCATCATCTTTTATATTTCTTAATAGGAATAAAACCATTTATTAACTTCCATAGTTAATTATCTTACCATTTCATCTTTCCACTCCTTAATAGGAATACCATTAATATCAAGTGCTCTTTATGGCACGTATCCATGCTCTTTGTGGCATATATCCATAAAGTCCCACTTGATGCAGAAAACTTATATTCATATACATATAACGATTCTAAAACCGCCCCTCCAAGTTTCCCCACTGGGCGCGCCCCTAAATGACCATCATCTTCCAGGGCCTATCTATATAAGACAACCTGGGATCATAACGCAACGTCGGGAAGTGGCCATATGCCTGCGGGAGAGTGAGGACCACACCCGGAATCCCCTCACCAGCGCAGAAAAACATATAAAAACCCTGCATATGGCCTATGACTATATCCACCCAGCATTTATTAGCCAGGGGGCATCACCAAGCACACGAACTTCCCTTATGATGTCATTTAGAGATGTGTCTTTAAGTAAATTAACATTTACCATTTTAATCTTATCATCATATTAATTACCAATTTTCATTTCCATTATCCATGTTATTGGTTCTTTTTTTTCGAACCTAACATTATTAAACAACCGGGTTCATTTTATTTGAACCCATCATCTATAACACATTTTGGGTTCATTTCAGTTGAACCAATCATCTTTAACACAGTTTGGGTTCATTTTAGTTGAACCTATCATCATTAAATATTAGGGTTCCTTTTATTCGAACCTATTTTCATCAAATATCGTCATTAATATTCCTCAAGTTACAAGTCCCGGCTTAGTCTCCAAATAGGCATTTTGATCCTACAAGTCCTCAAAGTTCATATGATTTTGATAAGCCCTAAAGTCTCCAAGCATGGGCATTTAACTTCCTAATCTTCAAAAGTTTGAATAAAATAAGTAATGCCTTAACATTACTTTAAACCTCCCCGGAATAAACCCCAGATGACCCAATTCTAGTCTAGGGTGGCGACCAAACTCAACTATAACTCTAGGGCTCTAGGTTTACTTCATGCAAGAATGTTCTTAGATCCTAATCTTAAGGAAAAGAGGGTTAAATTTTTTTTTTGAAATGCAGGATTTCCGAATCGATTCGGCCAGGAAATATGGGATTTTGCATAGTTGCCGAATCGATTTGAACAAATCGAATCGATTCGGTCGACTCAAACCTGGAAACTGCCTCAAGGCGAATCGATTCGGCTAGGTTCTGCAAATTTGCCAAGTTTTGGCTATGGAGTCCTAAACTCCAAATTTCTTCCAAACCCAAAACCAACCAAACCAAGCTCATATAATGGAACTAAAACTCCATAAATACACCTAACTACCATCATTTGCTACATTTATCATCCAAATCAATTTCCAAGGGTTAATACCCAATTAATCTAACTAAACCCTAAAAATGATAATTCATAACAATTCACAAATATCAATACTAATTATTCTCCTTAAATCATACAATAGCAAGTAGATAACTTGCCTTGATCATGCAAATGCAGATTTGATTTGGTGTAGGCAATGATCCAAGTTCGAATCTCCAAATCTCTCATTTTCTCCCAAAGTTCTCTTCCTCTCTCTTTCTCTCTAAGTTAACAATTTAGTCTTAAGAGGAATAGTAAGTCTTAGCAAGACTTAATCGGGTCTTAAGTCTAAAATGCCCAACTCTAAAGGCTAATACGCGATAAAATAAATTGCAACTACACATTTAAGCCATAACCAGGCAAAAGTGCCCGAAATACCAAAATGCAATATAGCACTTATTTTGACTGTCTCGCACCTACCGGGACTAACTGCACCCTCCAAATTATCATTTGAAAATTTTATAACTCATTTTAACTTTCGGTTTCTCATTAAACCAAAATGTCATTTTAATTCTTATGACACAACAAGTCACCACATGGATATTTTTACCTACTCATCGGGTAATCATACAACATTTCAGTAAATATTAACCTTTTTCATATTAAATTAATATTTACTCCACAATCCATCATTTTATATAATTACTACACATAGTAAATAAATATAAAATAGGCTCTCAAAAGTGAGGGTTGTTACATACTCCCCCCTTAAGAGGGAATTTTGCCCCCAAAATTCAGGCATACCTTGCAAGAAGAAATGCGGATACTTTTCCCGCATGTCATCCTCGCGATCCCATGTCGATTTCTCGACACTATGGTGACTACATTGCACTATAACCAAAGGTACTACCCGCGATATCAATCGACACTCTCCCTGCTCTAAAATAGCAACCGACTACATCTCATAAGAACCGTCAAGTTGCATCTACTTCGAAAGAAATGTGCCTAAGGGCATCATCACATCTCTTGTACCACTTTACAGAGGAGATATGGAACACGTCATGAATTTGCTATAAATATTTCGGTAAAGCAAGTTAATAGGTTACCGGACCCACCTTAACATATATAGGAAAGGTCCAACGTAACGTGGTGCAAGTTTTCCCTTTTCTACTCAAAATGCTTAATGCCCTTCATAGGCGATACTCGCACCAACACTTGGTCCATCAACCTCAAACTCCCCATGCCTTCTCCCCGCATCGACATAACTCTTTTGTCGATCTTGGTTATACGAATGCGATTCCGAATGAGCTCAATTTCCGAAGAAGTATCTCGAATCATTCCAGGTCCGAGAGACTTATCATTTCGCACCTCTAACCAACAAGCGGGAGATCCACAAGGCCTATCATACAAGGCTTTTTAAAGCGCCATCCCGATAGTGAATCGATACAAATCATAATAAGCGAATTCAACTAGTGGGAGACTGTTCCCGACTACTCTTGAAGTCAAGCACGCACAGAAGGAGCATATCCTCCAACATGCAGTTTACCATTTTTTTTTGTCTGGCCGTCTGTTTGAGGATGACAGGAAGTACTAAACTTCAATCCGATTCCCTTGGCTTCTTAGAAACTTGCCAAGAATGAGAAACGAAAATCTTATTTCAGTCGGAACTATAATCAAAGGTACCCCATGCAGTCTAACAACCTCTCCATTCCCGGCCACTATTACTGGCGGCGTATATCTTGACACATTTTGTCGTTACTCGGATGCACCATAAACTTTAAACCGCGAGATTCCACCATTTCTGCCTTTCTTAAGTCCTTCTCATTCGGAACAAAAATTCTCTTATGGAAACGCACCCCACCCTCAAAGTCGATAGAGCAGGATACTGTTCCCTCAATCTACGGCTTGTGTATGTGGCTTTAACCACCCTTGTCTCTCCTACGACATCTTGCAAAAAAAAAATGTTGCTCGCACGAAGGACTAAATTCTGCTCAGGAAGTAGCACTTCCCTTTCTTATACAGTGGTCACCCCCACGAAGAATTTTAATTCAAGCATTGGATAATATTTCCCACAAGTTTAAACTTATGAGGCGCATAAACAATAAGTCGATGGTTCAGTATTATTACTTCCCATTCTGGCAGAAACTTGATAACTGAATTCACCCTCGAGCTTAACAACATGAGCTCAGGAGTGAGAATCAATTCACTCTTTTCTTTCCTAAAGCTGAGTTGCCAACGTAACATTCTAACTACGAGAGGCCTCATCTCCTTTGGCTTAATCAACCAAACTTCTCGTTACTAGGGAATCAATCCCTCTTAGAGTTAACACACAACTTATTCGTGGTCAACTCCCGACAACCTTCCTAAACTAACGCCACATAACTAAAGGCCTTATGTCCAAACAATCCTAAGGTCTACCTACCTATATCCTATCTAAGTCGTATACACCTAATATTAAATATATATCCCTAGTGCCCAAGACCGTTCTCAACTCCCGACATTTGCTCGGTTTCGTGCGTGGGACGTCTTGCCGAAGCGAAATTCAAACAAGGAACCCTCCCGTTACACTACTACCTCGAGTTGTCGGTCATCAAGACATGCAGGTCTAAGACACATGTTCGGGACCGAAAATATTCTACTTATATACATTACCCTTTAAATAACTGAAGATTTAACAAATCAAACATTCACTTTTCATAAATCCTTATAATTATATACCCCATAACATATATATACCTTTTTAAATAGACTTCTTATCAAGGCATAACCCGAAGTCTTAATTGGACTTCGTATCCCAGTCTCCCTCGCATCGTTCAGAGGAGAGAGCTATATACAGTGCTTCTATTTCACACTTTATTAGCCACTAATCACTCTACTACGTGATTCTCGGCTAAACCTTTCCACCCATATCTTAACCAACGAAAAATAAAATAAAATAAAATAAAATAAAATAAAAGAAGAAAGAACAACATTTCTCCACTTCCAACGTCGTCGAGGTTCACGCGTGGAGCGTCCCGCAAAAGCGGAATCCAAACAAGGAACCCCTCCTATACGCTACTACTCAACTTTGTCGGTCGTGGAGATAAGGCCAATCAATACATACCCGACCATGTCAAGGACGAGTAAATCGGCCTCAAAGCATAAAGTACCACAATAAATCCCTATACGTTTACAAACAAGGAATTGAGCGAACCATCACTCGTAGAAAACTCAACGCTAGTAAAAATACTCTCAGCAGATCTTATCAAATCTGTGGCCTGGGAAGAGATCATAAAATAAATGAGTGCGTAACATCCGCATCGAATAACACATAACTCAAGCACCTCCGAGATAAAAACTTACCCGGAATAGCGGACGGTGCTGATGAAGCTGGAGGAAGTATAACCTCCTGAATTTGATAAACACTCCCATACAGTAACTGTCCCTACTGCATGGGAACAACAGGATCAGGTACCTGAGATGGAAACTAAACATGTGGCTGCTACAGAGCCCTAGGAAACTGACCCCCAAACAACCGAGGACACTCCATCTAGTAATGACCTGCCTCCCCACATAGGAAGCATCGTCCCTTCATATCTTATCGACCTCGACCCCCGTTATTTCTAAACTGGGAAGTGCCTTGGCCCAGATGGACATTTCTTCCATGACCAACCCGACCTACATACCACAAAGCGCCTTTACTGTGCCTAATGTTATTGCCACTCGCAATAAACCCTCCGAAGCGTTGTCTCTTAGACGAACCTCCTTTCTGAGGGTCCCTATCATTTTGCTTACTACTAGAGGATCGGGATGAGGGAAATACTCCTCCTTTAATCCCATGTCCTCTAGGCTTTCCTGCTTGACCCACTACGGTAGCTTTCTTGCTACCCTGCTTATATAACCGATGCTCCTGGCAATGGAGCAATGTTGCATTCATAATTCCACCAAAAGTTCGCAAAGCTGGATTACCCAGCAATTGTTGCCGAATTTTCCAGTTTAGACCTCCCACAAACTTCGAGATCTTCCTATCTTTCGAAGCCACTTCCTCCGGGACAAAACTCGTTAACCGCGTAAACTCCTCTACATATTCCGCCATAGATCTCTCCCCTTGCACACCATCCTGGAGCTTCTTTCTCATCTCCCTTTGAACTGTGGGAGGAACGTACTCATGATCGAACAAAGCCCAGAACTCAGTGATCGTCATCGTGTCTCTCTGCTCTGGTGTGGTTATTGTCTCCCACCAGTATAATGCAGATCCGACTAGCTTAAAAGTGGCAAGGACTTGTTTCTTCCCCTCGCTATATTCTATCATTCGAAGGTGGCGTGGTCTGTCCTCTTTCCATTTATTGGCTTTGATAATATTCATGCCTCCCTCGAATTCCGGGGGATTGCCCTTTAGAAAGGACTCCCCAAACCCTTTTCCTAGAGAAGGTCCCATAGAAGCTTGAACATCGTGAGCCCATTGTTGAGCCTGTGGCAATTGTTGGACCACTGCAGTCATGGCGGAGTTAACCGCTTGAGCTACTATGTTTGCTACATCCACAGCATTAACGGTCCCTTGTGGCGGCGGTGGAGAATCTACCTCCTCTTCTACAACCCTATTACGTCTCGCTGGGCGACCTCTCTAGGCGGTATTCGAGATGAAGAAATAATAGAATTAACATACTATTTGAAACTATCTATTTTGCAGAAGATCTCAAACATAGACAACTACACATTCCTAACCTTAGGCTCTATATCAAAGAACGCTACGGTAGAACGTGACGAATCCACATAGATCCTAAAGACTCTAGAACCTGATGCTCTGATACCATCTGTGACAACCTGCGATCTGAGATAAAGGGTGGCCAGCCCGATACTCAAACGTAACAGGAATCCTGGATGGATATCATCCTCAGCATCAACAAAAATAAACTGAGTATACGGGAAAAACCACCCTATAAATTAGAAAACGGGTTGCCAAAAAGTTTAGAAATTTAAAAGCAGTTAAGAAAATTAAAGTTAAACAACCCAATCTGATAAGAAAGTGGAATTCCACAAGAATATATATAATACAACTAAGACGAATGTATACAAATGGACCGAATAGGCTGTCGGTCCACAGCTTACATAGAACACAGTACAACAGTTTAATATCTTACTTAATACATTCATTAAACAAGTACAACTGTTTGGTCCACACGCCCGAGTGAAAAAACCCGATCATATCTAGAACACAAAGATGAGGGCGTCTAATTCAATGACCTGTAATATCCACAAAATTCTTACAGTCCGTCAAAGTAACTGGAATGGAAACATCAAAACGGGCGTCCTTGTGGGGGAGCACCTGAGCGGATACAATCATATATACAACAAGGAAAGTAAACCGGTCAGGGCCGGGTTCTATATGATCACCAGAAGAAATAAAAAAGCATGATAGAAATGAACAGTTATGCATGAATGATAAGGATGATAATATGGTATGAAATCTAGCATGTTAAACTTACATTACAAATTAAGGCAATTTAACTAAATGATGAAATGAAATATCATTTACATAAGAAAAAGAAAAGTAAATAACTTAAATTTAAAATCTTTCCTCATTTATCAAATTTCCATCATCTTTTATATTCCTTAATAGGAATAAAACCATTTATTAACTTCCATAGTTAATTATCTTACCATTTCATCTTTCCATTCCTTAATAGGAATACCATTAATATCAAGTGCTCTTTATGGCACGTATCCATGCTCTTTGTGGCATATATCCATCAAGTCTCACTTGATGCAGAAAAGTTATATTCATATACATATAACGATTCTAAGACCGCCCCTCCGAATTTTCCCACTGGGCGCGCCCCTAAATGACCATCATCTTCCAGGACCTATCTATACAAGATAACCTGGGATCATAACGCAACGTCGAGAAGCGGCCATATGCATGCGGGAGAGTCAGGACCACACCCGGAATCCCCTCACCAGCGCAGAAAAATATATAAAAACCCTGCATATGGCCTAGGACTATATCCACCCTGCATTTATTAGCCAGGGGGCATCACCAAGCGTGCGAACTTCCCTTATGATGTCATTTAGAGAGGTGTGTTTAAGTAAATTAACATTTACCATTTTAATCTCATCATCATATTAATTACCAATTTTCATTTCCATTATCCATGTGATTGGTTCTTTTTATTCGAACCTAACATTATTAAACAACCGGGTTCATTTTATTTGAACCCATCATCTAGAACACATTTTGGGTTCATTTTAGTTGAACCTATCATCATTAAACATTTGGGTTCCTTTTATTCGAACCTATTTTCATCAAATATCGTCATTAATATTCCTCAAGTTACAAGTCCCGGCTTAGTCTCCAAATAGGCATTTTGATCCTATAAGTCCTCAAAGTTCATATGATTTTGATAAGCCCTAAAGTCTCCAAGCATGGGCATTTAACTTCCTAATCTTCAAAAGTTTGAATAAAATAAGTAATGCCTTAACATTACTTTAAACCTCCCCGGAATAAACCCCAGATGACCCAATTCTAGTCTAGGGTGGCCACCAAACTCAACTACAACTCTAGGGCTCTAGGTTTACTTCATGTAAGAAGGTTCCTAGATCCTAATCTTAAGGAAAAAAGGGATAATTTTTTTTTTTTTGAAATGCAGGATTTTCGAATCGATTCGGCCAGGAAATATGGGATTCTGCATAGTTGCCGAATCGATTCGAACAAACCGAATCGATTCGGTCGACTCAAACCTGGAAACTGTCTCAAGGCGAATCGATTCGGCCAGGCCGAATCGATTCGGTTCTGCAAATTTGCCAAGTTTTGGCTATGGAGTCCTAAACTCCAAATTTCTTCCAAACCCAAAACCAACCAAACCAAGCTCATATAATGGAACTAAAACTCCATAAATACACCTAACTACCATCATTTGCTACATTTATCATCCAAATTAATTTCCAAGGGTTAATAGCCAATTAATCTAACAAAACCCTAAAAATGATAATTCATAACAATTCACAAATATCAATACTAATTATTCTCCTTAAATCATACAATAGCAAGTAGATAACTTGCCTTGATCATGCAAATGCAGATTTGATTTGGTGTAGGCAATGATCCAAGTTTGAATCTCCAAATCTCTCATTTTCTCCCAAAGTTCTCTTCCTCTCTCTTTCTCTCTAAGTTAACAATTTAGTCTTAAGAGGAATAGTAAGTCTTAGCAAGACTTAATTGAGCCTTAAGTCTAAAATGCCCAACTCTAAAGGCTAATACGCGATAAAATAAATTTCAACTACACATTTAAGCCATAACCAGTCAAAAGTGCCCGAAATACCAAAATATAATATTGCACTTATTTTGACTGTCTCGCACCTACCGGGACTAACTGCACCTTCCAAATTATCATTTGAAAATTTTATAACTCATTTTAACTTCCGGTTTCTCATTAAACCAAAATGTCATTTTAATTCTTATGACACAACAAGTCACCACATGGATATTTTTACCTACTCATCAGGTAATCATACAACATTTCAGTAAATATTAACCTTTTTCATATTAAATTAATATTTACTCCACAATCCATCATTTTATATAATTACTATACATAGTAAATAAATATAAAATAGGCTCTCAAAAGTGAGGGTTGTTACAATTGATAAGTATTGAAAGGGAGATTTTATACTCATCAAATAAAATAGTATTCCTGGATACCAAATTCGAATTAAAAGAAATACTCGAATAGGACCCGTTCGCTAATTAATTTTCACCTCCAATTCAGAGGTAAAAATCAAATTTAATTCTTGATTATCATCCTTTCTAAAGCCTTCTAAGAATTGTCGACCCTAGTTGTTCTAGCAGTAAGGGCGAGCTCGTATTGTTTGGATTAGGCCCATGGTGTCGAGTCCGATTTCCCCAGTGACACGAAAGAGCTCTTTGGACTCTCTCATGTTTAGCTTGCACGGGAGAGTTCAAAGAGCTCCTTCATGCGAAGGTTTGAGATTATAGAGAAAAACAAAAAGAAAAAAAAGTCTTCTAAGAATAATTTTTTATTTTTTTTTATTTTTTTTATAACCCTGAACCTCCACACGAACGAACCCTTTGGACTCCCTCATGCAAGCTAAACATGGGGGGCACTGCGCATGTCCACCTCACACACGAGCCCCGCTTAAATACTGGTAAACCCTGCGGGGGATCGAACTCACGACCGTGCGCCTAACCATACAGTCCTGAGGAAGCCCTCCAACGGGGGTAGGTATCCATGGGGAGGGATCGAACTCATGACCTATGGTCAGAGTGAAGCCCATCCTTACCACTGGACCAAGCCAGGGTGGATAATTATAAGAATAATTATGCATAAAAGTCTTCTAAGAATAATTCTTGAGAGAGAGTTGAACAAAATTAATCCACTGCGCATAATAGAATAAATCAATGCTTATCATATTATGTAAGTCAACTAATAAGGTGGCGAGAGTGATACGACTTGGGAGGTTAATTATAATTAATGTGTAAAATAAAAAAAAATCATGTAAAAATTATTACTGCGTCACTGGTCTAATACTCCAAACCAAATAGTGAAAATAAGTGGACTATGGGTTGGTATGAGAGGTATCCTCATAACAGCTAATAGCTAGCTTTGGCCCAATCCGTGTGCGTACTTTATCATACTGCATAAAAATACCCCCAAAGTCTAAAACCCTAGCGAATCACCATTAGTTGTCCACGAAGTCCCCACGGCTTTAACCTTCTATATCTTACACAATATAGGCACCCACAAAAAATATGTCACCTCCAAATATCCCCTTACATATGTAAATGAAATTAAAGTGCACCAACCTCTAAATGCTAACCTACATGGCTAAAACCATTTGACCAAACACCTCACACATCACTCTAGCTATCATCACGTGCCAAATATATCCCCAATAAGTTTCCAACAACCGAAGGCCATCATGACCTCCAACTCCTCTAGTACTTCGACATGCCGGCCAACCACAGGAAAACATCCCACATATCGCGGAATACGATGCCGAAGTGGCAAGTGGGTGTCCGAGATACGCGAGCCACGCAAGACCACACGTATATGGCTCGGAACCTTCGAGACCCCCGAGATGGCGGCTGCTGCATATGACGTGGCCGCGTTTGCCCTTAAAGGCAATGACGCTATTCTTAACTTCCCAGACCACTTTGGACATTTTCCGGTACCAGAATCGTCTTCCGCATTAGATATACGCAGTGCTGCAGGAGCTGCAGCGATGATGATGAAGGTGGGGGAAGTTAATCATAATGGCCAACCAGGTAGTGGCAGTGACACTGCCGGTGGATATGAGTATATCGATGAGGAGGCACTTTTTGATATGCCTAATTTACTGGTGGACATGGCTGAGGGAATGCTGGTTAGTCCGCCCAGATTAAACTCTTCCTCGTATGAAGAATCTATTGGAAACTTTGAGTGGGGAAGTTTGTGGGGCTATAATTAAGAGAGTTCCTTTAATAATGTTGAGGAAAATAGCATACTTGAATTCTACAAAACAACATGCGAGGAAGTAGTGCATGTACGTTCACGAACTGGTTAACAAAACCAGAAACAATAGTATTCAGTTGGGGATATCGATCGGGTACATTCTTGTTTTTGTAGGTCTGCATATGGAACAGGGTTAAAGCGTATATCGGCTTAGTTTCTCTCTTTCTGCCATGTGTCAGTATCACTGGTGGTTTTTAACATAAGCTGTCGCTTGCGAGGAACATTCAATAGTCAATAGTTGCAACTCTTTCATGTGTCAAGAATATATTGAGTAATTTTGTGAGATTTATAATATTTGGAATAAATAAAAAAAAACTAACTAATATATTGTTGCCACAGCAGAAAAGTGTCCGTACAAGTGTCATTTTGCAAAATCTCTCTCTTTCACACACACACACACACACACACACACACATTATATATATATATTAAGGTTCTAAAAAATACGGGGGGTGATTGAGGCGTGGAGGTCAAGCCTTAACCCTTAGAAGTCTAGGCGGACCTAGACGTAAAAAGGTGTTTAGGTCGTCTTAATATATTTTAATATTTTTTAACCATAACAAGGCTATTAAAATACAAAAATTGCACATATCATAAAAATATGTCTGAATATATGCAAATTAAAATACTATTTGATTATTTTGGATGAGATAATGGTCCGGTTTGTAAAGAAATTCTTTAAAAGGCGACATCGTTTCACTAAAGCATTGTTGTTTTTAGAAAAAAGTGCGCCTTAAGGGTTTTACCAAGAATAAGGCGTGAAAAGCGTAAGGCGAGACGTTTCTCCCAAGCCTTAAGCCTAGGCGGATTTTTTAGAACAGTGATATATATATATATATATATATATATATAGTCCTGTTCTTGTCTGGACTAGTCCGCATTTTAAGAATACGGATCGGATATGTGTCCCCTGACGGTGAGCGCTGAAAAGGGAGAGAGTGTGTCTATAATTTAAGTGATAATTTCTAGGCACACCATTAGGTGACACATGTCCGTCCGCATTTTTAAAATGCGGACTAATCTGCACAGGAGCATTATTTTATATATATATATATATAAGGTCTTTCATACATATTAAGTATTCATAGTTTTGGTGCGAATAATTTTTTTTAAATATTGAAAGAAATATTTTTGAGTTGAGTTTTTTAATTACTATTTAAGCATTTCAAGAAACTCATATAGAAAAACAGTTCAAAATAATATTTTTTTTACAAAAAAGATTATTTTGAGATGATTTTTTAATATGTGTTCTTCGAAATGTTTAAACGTCATATAACAAATTAAGTCGAAACATGATTTTTTTATGATTTACAAAAAAAGTAGGAATGTATACTTGATATATGCTTGAGTGTGGACTCTTTCAAATAAAATAATTTATTTTGAGTTAATTTTTTTTATTGGTAACCCGAAATTTTTAAAACCCATACAAAAAAAAATTGAATCACTTTTCGTGTATTTAAATTAAAAATCACATGATTCAAATTCTTTTGCACACTCTCACCAAAGAAGGCCTTATATATATATATATATATATATATATATATATATATATATATGAAGTTCACACCATGTGGACTCTTTCCTTTAAAATGAAAAAACAAAAAAATCATTGATTCTGCTTTTGGGTTTTTAACCTTTAAGGTTACCAATAAAAATATCAGTCGAAAATAATTTTTTTTTTGTTATTTTGAAATAACAAAAAAATATATTTTGAGCTGATTTTTTTTTTTTTGAGAGTGTACAAGTAGTCTTCTTTGGCGAGAGTGTACAAAAGAATTTGCACCATGCGAACCACTTTTTCTAAATGCAAGAAAAATGATTCGATTTTTTTTTTTGTCTGGGTTTTGAAAATTTTAGGTTACTCATAAAAAAATGAGCTCAAAATAATTTTTTTTACATTGTAAAATAGTAAAAAATCATTTCTAGCCCATATTTTTATGGGTAGCCTGAAATGTTTGACCCCCCCCCCCCCCCCCCCCCCCCCCCCCCACACACACACAAAAAAAAAAAATTAACTCAATTTTTTGCTTTTGTATTTTAAAGAAAAGAGTCCACATGGTGCAGACTTTTTCTGAGGCCGTATTGTAGAATCTCCCCATATATATAGTCACTAAGCTCTTAAAATGAGACCTAAGTTGCAGACTAATTTTGAAAAAATATTTTGGATTCATATTTTACTGAGAATATAAACATTCTATTTATACCCTATTAAAAATTCAAGCCAAAATAATTTTTTCACAATTTAACAATAATATCAATATTAATTTTTTTCTATTTATTCAAAATTTATGTGCAAATCAGGACTTCATTTTGGGTATTTATTGGAATAAAACTGAAATAAATTGTTTGTGTGTGTGTGTGTGTGAATATATATATATGTATATGTATGCATGTATGTATGCGCACACGTTTGTGTACTTACCTGAATGAGACAGTTATCAAAATGATTTTAATTAATGCATAAACAAGGTAAACCAATTTAGAGTGCCATGTCATTTTGCTGATGTAAAATTATGCACATATAACATGCATGCTACTACTGAAAGCATATGTCATTCCAAAGTTTGAGATCGTCGAGTTGAAAACAAGTGGGGTTGATCACTCTTGACTGGGGTTTGCACTACAAAGTTCATGCGTTCGATTATCTTGCCAATATAAATTTAGGACCATGAATCGTAGCTACTAATATCTGTTTCGTTAGTTTTGTTTGGGGTGAAGGAACTAATTTGAAGTGCGCACAAGCTGGCCTTAGATGAATAAATTGTCATAAAAAAAAAGTTGCAAAGAAATTTCAATATTTGTCGAAACATCTAAAATTAAATTTTCACTATCATCAATGATGTCCCACTATCACACTCCTATGTTGAAGCTCTTATAACTATGTATTCTGATAAGCACCCAAAAGTGTTTAAATAAAATTCTAAATAGAGGATTTTTAATTGCTAATTCTCGATAAAATGGGTCTTATGCCTATATATATTTATTTTGAAGATCAAATGTCATTTGCGGATTCAAACGCTTCAAATCAAGGCAAATACGATATTTATTTGTTAAAAAGAGGGTAAACCTAATCCCCGTACCTATTAACCAGTCCCTAAGTCTCGTAGCCTAAACCTGTCCCAAATTAATCCCTATTGTGTGTGTCGTTATTTTTGTATATGATATATTTAGGTGTGCATTTTTAGTATTTTTATTTTATTAATTTAGTTTTTATTTTATTTTATCTTCATTCGTGTATATTTTAGGGCTTTTATATTTTATTTGCGTGCGTGTAGTTGTAAATATTAGGATTCGAGTATTTTTAATATGTGCGTTGAGTGCTTGTATCCATATTTCCCTCTATTTTATTTTATTTTATTTGTTTTTAGGTTTTAGTTAGTTTAATTTTATTATTAATTTATCCTATTTATTTTATTTTATTAGGTTAGTTTTATTTTTATTTGAGTCCTTTATTAATCGATTCGGATTTTTGTTTTTTTAGATTTTAATTTTTAATTTTTTTATGGCGGTTTTGGGGAAAAGTCCAATCTAACTCTAAGTGTATAAAAATAGGACACTGAACATAATTTTATAGATTCTATGAAAAATAATCTATATGCCATTTGATAGCATATACAAAAACAACCCATCAAATTTTTAAAAGTTCGTAACATCAAAGCTACAAATCCAAAATTCACAAAAATTATATATTTGAAATCTAATCGTCGAGATGTATATATTTCATTAAAACCTCCATTTTTTCGGGCGAAAAACCTTCTTCTTCGGTGTTGACAATGGTACCGCCGACGCGGACCAAAAAAATGACAGAAATAGACGAAGGGAGAGTGAAACAAGGAGAGAGAAACAATTCGGCGAGGATTTCGGCATTCCGATGAGGATTCTGGTGGGGTGGGGTGTTTATAATTAGAATGAGTTTCAAATGAGTATGACTAAGGGTATAAATATAAATAATCTTTAATTAAAACAAATGAAATTACCTGCTGTATGTAGTCCTAACTCTAAATGGACCACGCAAATAAATTTTATTGTACTACAGGAACTAGATTTATAAACCTGAAACTCAATGTTATAAAAATTCAAAAATAGAAAGGAACATGACCTTAACCTTAATTCTCTATTTTTTGAATTAGTTTTATTAGTTAGATAGTATTAGTTTTATTTTTATTTTTTATTATTAGGTACAAACTAACACACACACACTAAATTCCATACACCTATCACACTAAATCATCTCTTATCCTGCACCTCACCCACACACTAATCCCATAAACCTCACCAACACCCAAACATATTACCCCCATCATCTTCCCCAATACTTTCTCTCTCCTCTCATCTCCATTAACAACCCATCCCCATTTTCTCACAATACCCTTTAACCTTCCACAATCTCATCACCCTCATTAAAGCCACATGCACTCATGTGTATTACCAAAATACCCCTCTCATACCTCACCATTATCATGCACATCTTAACCGTCCTATTTTACCATTTAACTTCATTTGCACATTATAAAAGAAATTTTCATTTATATTTTTTGAGTGTGAAAATTGAGTGAAAATTTATATTTTTTTGATCACTCAATTGGTGGGTGTATGCTTCGAAATTCAAGGATTGGAGTGCAATTTCACTCAAAAAATTTGGTTTGATTGTTCTCTTCTCTAATCTTATTTTATTGCCCTTGTTCATTTGATGATCATGTTTTATATTATGTTAGGCTAAAAGTCCCTTTCAAGGGATGGGATGAACCATTTTTTTAATGTTATTTTAAATAATTAGTTTGTTTATTTGAAATTCCATTTGAATGTTAATTTTGAATCTTCACCTTTTAATTAACGCCTCGAGAGAGGGTAAATAATTTTCAAGAGAAAATCAAAATTCGAGATATAATACCCATTTTAGAATCGAACTAGAGATAGGGGTTTCTCAAGTGTGATATTATTCGTTGAATTTCTACTTTAAATTTTATTTTCTATGTTTTATATCAATTTTGATGAATCAATCCTAGCGGATGATTTATTAAAAGGATTGTAAATCTATTTTCTATAGTTGTGAGGGATTGAATTTAATTTTCTAAAACGTTGGTATTAAAATTACATTTGTGACGAGAGTTGACTTGTAATTTCAATACTAACTTGGGAGAGTTTAAACAAGTAAATTAACTAATTAAAATAACTAGAAGTTGTGGTGTAGTTTCATTCCTTGATTGTTCTCACATTTATTTACCTCACTTTATCTCTTATCTTAGTGTTTGATTTTGTTCATTTTTCTTAGTGACATAGTTTAGTTATTTCACAGCTCCATGAAAATTGTTTTAATAGAAAAAAATAGAAAACAAACAAAAAAAAATTAGAAAAATCAAAAGGAAAATAATTATAAAAATGAATTTTGTGACTTTTTTTGTGTTTCACTCCTTAGAAGTGTATTGACATCCTTACTTATTGTTATACAAGTTTATATTATTTTTGTGGGTTTTCAAGAATTTTGATTAGCCTGGCTTTGCAACGACTCAACATACAAAAAGTTCAAGTTATCATATTCCTATGTGAAAGCTCTTGGAACTTTTCAAAATATAGGGATTTTCATGTGTATGTGAGGCTCTTAGTTTTATGTTGAGGGTCAAAATTTATCTTATGCAGTATTTTTTGTTCATTTTAATTAATAGCATCTGCTGTATGGGTATACTCCCTTCCCAAAAAATAAATAAACTAAGGAATGGAGTTTTGAAATATAATTTATTAGAACGAATTCTTATGTACAACTCTCATAAATATTATTTTGATGTCTAAGCATACATAATCAATTTCTATATATTTTAGTTCTAATGTTAAATTCTTATGCTGGGGTTATTGAGATATATAAATTGTTTAAATTAGCTATTATCTTTTTCACTAACTTAATAATATGGAATTTAAATTAATAGTTAAAGGCCATCATAAACACCATTCGAATAAGTGGGAGACGGTTTGTGCACCTCTTGATGAAGTGGGTTTCAACTTGAGATCCATGCATAATTCGGTTATGGGCTCAGTTTATGCATAAAAAGTAATGTAGAAATCAACATACGAGTCCGATATAGTCTATATCTGGAACTAACATTTTGAGATGCGTGATTAAATGGAGAGATGAGGTTAAAATCAACCTGCAGCGGATCATTGAAAACGGGGTATCTCTTTTTCTTGGGACAACTGGACCGGAGATGGATCCCTGGCTAGGCATGTAATCATTTCAAATGGTAAAGTTAATTCTTTGCTAGATGCTACTCGAAACTAAAATCTCAATACTTTATCAGTGCTGCTTCCCCAAAACATTGAGTAAAAGTGTGCCTTAGTGAACACTATAGGAAACAACTAGGAGGATACTGTGGTTTGGGCTTCTAAAAAATTTGGTATGTTCTCTATTAAATATGCTTGGATCGTGGTTTTAAATCACTGTCTTAAATCGTGGTCTATTTCTTTCACCACTCATGTATCCCCACTAAAATCTTTATTTTTAGATCAAGACTATATAAAATAATTCTTAAGAACACCCTAATATTAATCACGAACACATTAATATAATTAAATTTTAGCATATAATTGTTCTTAATAAAAGGATCTTGGATCTTCTTGTTTTCACAAAATACGTCTAAATGATAGAAAATAAGACTTACCTTGATCAATGATCAATCTTGATTAATTGCTCCATCAATCTACCTTCTTGAAAAAAATACACTCTAAGGGAATCTCGGAGTTTCTCTCCCACCTCAAAAATAGTGTGTTATGAGATAACTCCAGATGGTGTAGGGCTCCTCTATTTATAAGGAGAAGAGGGCCGGAATTCTAGTCAAGGTGGAACTCTTTTTTAAGTCTCCCACTAATGCCACTAACCATCATGTGACTAACGGATAAGATTGACGCAATCTTCTAATATTCGTATTTATCACGTTCCTAATTAATTATCTGATATTTATCAGGACCACATAATTGAGAAATTCATAAATTCGGAATTTAAAATAATTTAAATTAAATAATTAATTTCAACACTGAATATTAATTTCCAATAGACTATTGAGAGACTTGCTTACAACTAAATTTACAGTCAGAAATCTTGGAATTTGCAGTCCTTCTAAATGTTGTTGTTGTGCTTCTCATATGGAAGAAAATATGGACCATATCTTTGGGGATAGTAATTTTGGGGAGTAGATTTGAAGACACCTTATTGGAGTGTACGGGATTCAATGTCAGTGTACTTATATCTTGTGACACCCTACCTACTTCAATCACAGGTGATTAGTCCTTTCCTAAAATAAAACATGAGTCTCATCTGGTTCATTCTTAGCATCACTGTCGAAAATATTTTTAAATTACTAACCACCTATTAATTAAATAAGTCAGTGTCAAATTTTATCTTTCATTAAAATATAACAATATTAACTGAACCATAATAATCCCATACACCATAATCAATATAAATGAAACCACGATATAAAGTGTAAAGAAAATCTAAATGATTAAATTCTCCGAATAAACCGCCAGATAAAAATCCCATACATCCAATCCACTAATACACCACTCTACCTCGAGTATTTTTTATCGTTCATTTCTTAGCTATTCTGCTCGCTAGATTAATTATTTATTTCAACATTAATTGATTATATAACTTACACTCTAGTTATATATGTAATAAATTCACACTTTATGTATTTAACCCGCATATAATTATCTACTCAACTATATATGTAATTGTATACTACAACAATCACACATATGTCACGTATAATAACCATCCCTTGGAGTAATAACTGACTGGATGCCATCCCTGAGAGTAATAACCCATTGGATGCCATCCCTTAGAGTAATAACTCATTGGATACTTTTCTCTACAATTCTATCATATCTCAGGTATGCTCACTCTAACATGGTTACCCTAAGTCGGACTAGCTCACACGAAACTTGTTAAAAATATCGCAAGCGTAGTGGTGGTGGTCAAATTTCTTCGATAATGAGACCGAAGCATACCCAAATCGTCTCACCTTGAAAATAAATCAAACAATAAAATACGCGATGCTATGGCCTAGGGACTATACTCACCCTGCATTCATTAGCCCAGGGGGTCACCCACATTGTGCAACCTCCCATGATAGCACTAGAGGGGTATGTTGTACATAAAATATCATACAAAGAGTAATTACTCATATTCGTATATATATACTGTCTTTATACCCGTATATGCATTAAAAAAATATGGCTAATCCATGCCTATCACCTGAAGCACTAGCCCACTTATCCCGAGTTTATTCCCCGACTCTTAATTACTTAAATTTTCCTCTTGATTAAATAATATAACATGTTTCTCATGAATGAATTATACCGGAGTCTTCCAACTAGTTCTAATTGCAGAAACTAGAAATCACTCTATCCATTCAGTGTCCTCTGCCCCGAGTATTATTATTCCACAAACACCATACGTACAATTATATTGAGCAAACTCTCGTCTACCCGAATTTTCCATTACTGAACATAATCTCCAGAAATATTAAAAATTCATTAACTTAACCTCAATATCATCACTACGAATTCATATTAACTAAGGAAAAATATCCACAAGGTTTTGTAATCATCCAAATCATAATTATGCCTAAGATAAAATCCGTCCCTATATTACTAACTAAATATTTTTGTCTCATTCACCCTTTCGTATAGAAATCATAACAAATTAATAAAATCAGAAAAATACAAGGCCAGAGCCCACACAATCGTAATAAAAAGATTTACAATTCTATATTTTGTACAAGAAAGAAAACTGAACTGGTTCATCTAGGGGCGAACTGGTTCGCTTTGTCAGTTAAAATGACACAGTTTTGATTCTGGCAAACTCCAACCTATGTTCTTCCCCAATTTCAATCTCAATCACCCTCTAAATCATTTTTCAACACTACGCAATCAATATAAATAATAAAGGGATATATTTTAAATGATTTTAATGCCCATCAATCATCTTAATTCAAAGGATTTAATTAACAATCATCAAATTAATCCATACATATGAGTCTCAATTATGAACACCTCAATTTAACCTAGTTTCAATTCAATAACCCAATTGCCTACGATCAAACCTATAAATCTCTAGCAAGATCATATATTTATGATATGGGACTCGTTCAATAACATCATACATCAATTTACACCACTATTTATGAAATGTATTTCACCCAAAAACCCACTTACATGCAAACCCTCATCCAAAAATGGTTTTGTTCTACACCCACCATGATATGAGCATGGATCACCTCAATTTAATTTAAATCAAGTTAATTACTTTCTTCTAAATATTCGTAGGGTCTTATTTCCATTGTAGACGACGAATCTATGATTGAATGCTCGAATTCCCCTTGAATTCTCTCACAATTTGGCCTTTCTAGCTTTCTCCTAGCCTTTCTCTTTCTTCCTTTCTCCCTTAGGGTTTGACTCTAATGATAATGGTTGTCAACAACTCTAATATTAGGTTATAAAGTATCTAATCCTGAAAATAGTCTAATGGATCAAGCCCACTTGACCCATATACCGCCATAAGAGCCCGATGTAGTTTAAAACTCCCCCATAACCTTAATAATACACCCGAGTACTCTATTCTACCTATTTCGGCCCATTCAGGATCAATTGTGACCTCGAAATATCCATCTGAGTCACTCTATATAAATTCACCATCTCAACCTTAATATAGTTTATTCATAAGCCTCGATTGAGATATCGTTATAATCATGTCGTTATTACTTATTACAATGTACCAATAATTCATCGTATTTTATTTACTATAAACACACTTAGTAAATTCACTACATAAATATTAGTCTTATTCAAACAAATTAATATATATTAATAACTCAATATTTCATTTTAATTAAATTACTACACACGTGTAATTTTGAATACTAGAAATAATTAAATTCATATTTATTCAAAAATACAGGGAGTTGCATACTTCCCCCCTTCCAAAGGAATGTCATGCTCGAAATTCCGGTATGCCCGGTACTAAAAAACTTTGGATCTTTAGACTCAATGCATCTGAACATATTCAAAATTAACTCGTAATAGTATTTATGTGTTTCCACTTTACACACTGTAGTGGTACCATTTGATTGATGGTCTACTCATTATAACCCAAGATTAGCAACTTACCCATTCAAATTCTTACATACTAATATATGCCCTTATCCTTAAGTTATCGCTTATATAATGACACGCAAAACTATCATGAATTCACGAACAATGCTTCAAAAAGATGAGCCTATACTCCACTGGCACTAATATCTCTATGTTAGAAAAGGCCCCAATTCTATAGGTGTCCATTTCCCTTGTTGCCAAACCACATAACTCCCTTCATGGGAGACACACGCATAAACCCCTGACCAGTCATGTCAGACTTCAAACTTCGATTCATGGTGACACACTTTCACTACGTTCCTGAAATGTATGAAAATATCGTGGATTAACTCAATTCTTATCAACAGACCATAAATAACTTTGGGTCCAAGAAGCTTGTTATTTCCCACCTCTAACTAACCAAAGGGTGGATGACAAGATCTCCATATGAAGCCTCAAAAGGCATCGCGCAAAAAATAAACTACTACGAGGTATCACGTGCAACTGTAGCATTGGTAAATAATACTCCCAATTACCCATAAATTCACAATACGCATTTCTTGCATTCTCCAACATCCTCATCACCTCCCCTTTACCCGTAGGCCTACGAGTGATACGTCTAGCTTAAAACCCAACTCCATCACCATTGCCTCCTGACACTTCCTATCAGAGGTGGGACTCAAGGGTCTCATCCCGATTCACACCTTGTGCAGGTTCATTTATTCTATCCAAGGATATATTGGGCATAGTTCCCGATAGTATAACTCACCCCAAATGAACATCAATTATTTCGTTTCGATCAATTCATTCCATAAACCTAAAAAAATCTTGACCTCTCCTCGATTTTGGTACCCCAATAATGAACTTTATCGGTATGTATATCTATTCTATCACTAGAATCATCAATTTGTTACAAAATTCTAGTTGATAATCTCAGACCAATCTTTTCCATCTACAAGTGGTGCACCTCTTCACTATGTCTCACTCAACACCGATCCACATGATCAATATTTCACATCATGTGGCATATCTTACTCCCCTTTTCTAGGATATACAGGAACCATGGCCCATGTGGCTGCTAAAAAATTACGCACTTCCTGGGCCCTTTTTTATCTAGTAAAAATCAATATCTGATCTATGCGCAAGCCACTCTAGGCATTTGACTAAGTAAGATTCCACACTACTTTCCAAAATTGTGTGGTCCTTCCTTGTCCCGGACGATTATGAAAAATGAAACTAACCAGGTTACCCATACACCTTATATCCTGTGCACACCTGCATAATAATCACAAATGTCTCATAAGTAACATATTTATCTCAATCGTGGCCTCACACTATTAGTGTGGCTATAGAGTAAGGTTGTACTCAGTTTCGCACATCGTATGAGTCTAATCATAAAATCCCACATCTCTAAAAGAATCATATAACACTGCGTTCACACTATCACTAAGTTCCCAGCGTTAAATAAATAACGAGTTAAATCTCTCTGCTTGATAGAAAACTCGATATGCCCTTAATCACATCAGTACAAATCTTATAAACTGGGATCAAATATGACAAGACAACTCTAGTTTTTGTAGTATCATCCACAATACAATATAAACACGAGCTCGACCTTTTTCCAAGTGGGCAATAGTAAAATCACACATCATGCCCTAGAACAACGAACAAGATAGCCTTATTGTAACATCCCACCATCAGAAACCAGTATATACCCAAGATAACATCATACTTGGATATAATATTTCTAAAATGAGTAAATCAACTAAACTATATCCTTTCAGTGGATTCACATGCTCCCCTGAAGATGGAACCAAAGAGAGCCCCGCTACCCAACGGTAAATATATACACCCAATATTAACACTAATAATACACCACTAAACCTATACCACGTGCAAATCTAGTGTTAACAAAATACTGTGACTCACCCGTGTCACATATATATTATCCTATTTACCTATGGATAAGACTCATTCCTTCAATCACCAATAACACTTACAGTTCAAATGGTTCCCGTACACAATACTCTCGACTAAATTGAACCAAAAACTTCTATACCTTTTGCCCCTACAAGGCATCCCTATCTCGTCCCCTAATTGGATACAGAAAAGATCAATGCAAGTGGACCTACTATCTACACATAATATAACTCTCTGTGTCATTCCCCTATCTTTGACCCCACTAGCCATGTCAGGGTTGTCCTTATCTTAGGCCTGGAATCTTTGGCCCCAATTGCTAATCCCATGGTTCCTTTGGCTCTTCTAGCCTTGGGGAGCACACCACTGGCCCTAACTAAAACCACTGTCACTTGGTAGAAATTTAATTGATCTGAATTATTCAAATGGGTTTCATGTTGGGTATCCCCATACGGTGACTCACTAGCACCAATTACATTCATTCTTGCTCTGCTGACTAGACTCTCAAATATCTTAGATTCCTTCATATGTAATCATTTATATTTCCCTTGCTAAAGTATGACACTGACCACATTACCATCAGTCGTCCAAGATAGATTTGCCCCTCAATGCTAGAATATTCTACCAATGGGTCCATTATCAACTCATAGACCCTTTTTATCCTCTGTATCCACCTCGATGGGTACGAAGTGTGACACCCCACTTAATTAAATACCGGGTGATCAGTCATATACCAAATTAAATAGGAATATCATATGGTTCATTCTTATCATCACTGAAGAAAAGATTTTTAATTACTAATCACCTAGTCTTAAATTAAGCTGATGCCCAATTTTATCATATCAATTAAATCAAACTCAACCAACCTACTAGGAAACCAAATTAACTAATACAAGAAAGAAACTAAACATGCCACAAAATAAGTATAGGAGTTTGTCAAGCAACATCGACTACAAGCAATTCACAAAATGCAAGTATAAAAGGATACTGATACATGCCAAGACTAAATATAAAAAGTACAAGCCCAATAGTACAACCAAAAAAGCCCCTATCTAAAGATAGAATGAAATAAGCGTCTGTACAAAGATCCTCCAGCAATCCACACAAGCTGTAGTGGTGCACCCTGTAGGAAGGATCAGGCCTGGCGTCCCTGTGGTAGGACACCTAAAAGGTTTTTGAAAATATTTTATACCAAGGGTTAAAACACAAAACATTTGAAATTATTTAGAAAGTGTATTTAAACGCAGGAGGTCAAAATGAAAAGTCTCTTCATATTTAAATTAGTGTCGTGCACTCTCTTGAGTATACCTCACCCCTCAACTAATGTGCACACCTAATGAATTATACATAATACACCTAGCCACTCTTCCCTTAACTAGCTTTGTTCCAAATTTTATACTAAATGCCCCACTATTATACCCAAGTGAATTTAGTACATTTCTATGAGTTATTATTCACATTAACTTTCATAAAGCATCACTTCTCACTTTAAATCATATGTCATTTCCACAAGTTATATTATCTATATATTTCACACCCTGTATATATATGTAAATTCTAGAATATAATTCTTCACTATGTATACGTATCATATCTCAACATTCACACACATGTCGGATATAAATTCTATCACCGAACGCATAGGAGGTGATCATAGTTCCCCCCGAAAGTGTCTGCTCCATACCGTAACGGTCCCACCCTAAATACGAACGCTATGGCTCGGAAAATATATCCACCTTGCATTCGCTAGTCAGGGGACTCACCCACAACGCGCAACCTCCTATGATAGCATTAATATTGGTATGGCCTTACTATATATATTATTCACACACACACACACACACACACACACACACACATATATATATATATATATATATATATATGTGTGTGTGTGTGTGTGTGTGTGTACTACACATCAACATATATATAGAAATACAGGCTACCGGAGTATTATGCCCATTCCCAAGCCTAAAACATTTAAGTCTATGGCCCGACTTCATGTTGATCAATTACACACTAATTAATTCTCATTATTTTTGTGTAACCCTTTCACGTATGCCCGGACTCTCTATTTCTCGGCCCGAAATTCAATATTCCCAATTCAATGTTCAATTTCATCCAATTAAGTTTCCCCTACTTAATTAGCAAGGTTTTAATCACTCAATCATAAACCTTAGTCTCTACAATTTAATCAATCCTCTAATTAATCCAAGGGTAATTAGTCACACCTATCAATCTAGGAAATCTCCAATGGAATAACAACTAAAAATATTTCTAAAAATTGCCCCACGAATCTGCCTAGATTTTTAAAATGCCGTTTTGGGGCATTTTGGAGCCATTTTTGGAGAAAACGAATCAGTGAACAAAAGTTAGAAAATGGGATTTTCTACAGGGCGATGCAACCAGAATCTCCATTAGAATAGTAAATACCTGAATTCTGTATAGATTTCTTCATCAAAACTTTTCAAGATTCATCCTAAATCCATTCTTTTGTTATCACAAATTTAGCCCTAACAATTTCATCAATTCAATCATCAATTTCATCAATTCAATCAAAACCCCTACAGATTTATAACTCCCATTCAAAGGAAATCCCTAATTTACTCAAGAACAAACCCTAGAATTTAATTAAATTCCATCTCTTTTAATATGAAAAGATAAATGCAATTTAATAAATACAATTTAAACCACTTGCCTCAAAATGAAGATCCAAGGCTTTGAATGAAGGTGTTGAATTGAAATTGAATCCATCTCTCCAAGATTCCCAAGTTCCTCTTCTCTTTTGTACTGACATTTTTATCATGTCCGAAATATTACATTTATGTATGTCGTCCACTGCAACATTTGGCACGTCTCTACACGATCTCACACGATGGCCTCAATCTAAATTCCTAGAATCAAGCATTCAATATCTCCATCATGTGTCCTACATCTGCCTCAACGAGTTCACATTCCATGATTTTAGAGACTTTATGCAAGTGGTACGTAAGAGAAGTCAAAATAGTGAAAGAAGGCACAATATGGAAGTTCAAGGGCATTTTGGCAATTTTATAGCCACCTTCTGGAGGACCGGTCAACTAGAAAGTTTAACATCTCGCCGCAATGAAGGTACTGGAAGAAACGTCACCTCAATCTGAGCAACGGTGAAGATGTTATGGCCCGTTGAAAATGGAGAAAATTCTAAGAAAAACCTTTGAAGAATGCTGTGTGTTTTTAGCCCCAACCAGCGAATTTCTGCGAACCGAAGGCCAAACCGGTTCAGGGGGAGAATCGGTCCGCGGTAAACCCGAACCGGTTCGGGGTACCTGACGCTGGATAGTGTTCTAGATTTTTAAAACTCTTTTTGGTTTCCTTATAAAAGCCAACTTCGGGGGAGTTATTTTGCAAGACTTGCAAAGACATTTTTGAGAGTTCTATCACCTCAAGTCTTCATATTTTTGAGTTCCCAAACTCATGTTTTGATTCACACGTCATTGCCAAACCTTTGTGAATCCTTTTGGAACCTATAGAATAATTTATTTTGTTCATCTTTCGTGGAGTGTGTCTTTACAACATATGGCTGCGTGTCATTGAGGATCTTGCCACGTGAAGATTCTTTGCTGAAGATTGGGCTGCAAGAGCTTGGAGGGTGCTGCGTGTATTCTCTTGCTGAGTTCAAGACTGCGAGTCTTTGTGGGTTGGCTGCGCGTTGATCCATTACAGATTTCTCTATGTAATTATAAGTTGCGATTTATAAATTCATAGTGAAATAAAAGTTTTACTCGAAAGGGATTTTTTCCTGAAATCTGTGTCTCAGCATATTTACTGTGTCGCATGCTTTATATTTGATGGGTCGATTTAGATGCATGTTTAAGGGCTGGATTTATTTGATTTAAAAGTAGACCCTAATTAAATAAGGTTTACTTCGAAACTTGCGAATTTAATTTAATTTAATCAATTATCACACCGTCATACGTTTTACGAATTGGTATCAGAGCAGGTTGCGCTAATTTATTGCGTATTCCTATTTTTCACAAAATTGTGTGATATTGATTTTTTTTTAAAAATCAGTTTTATGAAAAATCGCATTTTTTTTCAAAGGAACGTTCATTTAATAAAGTGCCTATTTTTTATGGGAATAATTATGCCTATTGGAAAGCTCACATGAAATCTAGTTTAAAAGCTATTGACGAGTGTGTTTGGTTGCTTTGTGAAAATTGGTGGACTCCTCCCACGGTCATTGTTAATAACTTCACCTCTTTAAAACTCGTGTCAGGATGGATCGAAGATGATTATAAAATATCTAATTTTAATTCCCGTGGTCTAAGTACTATTTCTAGAGCTATCACTCCTGACGAGTTTCGCCGAATTATGACGTGCACCACGTCTAAATAGGCTTGGGATGTTTTGAAATTGACACATGAAGCTACGAGCGCGGTTAAAGAATCAAAATTACAAAATTTGTCCACCCAATTTGAGACTATCACCATGTCTGAGTCCGAATGCTTTGATGATTTTTATGCACGTTTGTCGGACAGTGTTAACAAATGTTTTAATTTAGGTGAGGTGATTGATAACACGCGTGTCGTTAAAAAGATGTTGAGATCTCTTCCAATCCTAAAGTCACTATTTTGAACTCTTTGGGAAATTTGAAATCACTTAAGTTGGAAGAACTTGTAGGAGATCTTCAAACCTATGAGATTGACATGTTTCCCAAAACCATTAAGGCTAAGGATAATGGCATTGCTTTAAAGACTCAGTGTTAGAAAAAGAAAGAAAAATTTTGTGAGTCTGATTCTGAGGGAGACTTTGATTTTAATGATATGGCCTTGTTTACGAATTTTTTTAAAAAGTTTCTCAACATGAACAAAAATAATTCTTCCAATAAAAAGAGATTTTTTGAGAAAAATAAAAAGAAAGGGAAGGCGAAAGAAAGCGATGAGAGGGAAAAAGAGAATGACTCAAATGAGGAGTGTGAGGAAAATTTGGAGAACGTGACTTGTTTTGAATGTGGGGGTAAGGGGCATAAGTCGTTTGAGTGTCCTACGTGGCTTAGAAAGAAAGGTAAGAAAGTATCCATCCTCACCACACTTAGTGATAGTGAGGGAAATGAGGAAGATGAGTCAGGAGGTAATTTAGCACATGGGATTGTTGTCTCTTTTCTAGTCATGTGAGCACACCCATTTTGTCTCACAAGAGTGCACACGACAGCGATGATAGTGATTTGTGTTCTTCGAGTTAGGGAGAAAGTGATAGTGATAGTGGAGATGAAAGTGAGCTCCAAAAAGATTTTAGAGATTTGTACACCGAGACAGTGAAAACAAAGAAGTATAATCGAGATTTAGGTCGTCGGGTTTTATATTTAGAGAGAGAGAGAAGAAGGTTTTGAGAAAGGAGAAGTGTGATTTGACCAACACGTTGTCTAGTCTGACGACACGTGTATCCCAACTCGAGAGTGATCTCGAACGTGCCAGGGAGGTCAAAGTCAATTTTGAGAACGCACCTAAGAAGGTTGAAAAGGTGGTTCTTAAGGGTAAAGGTGAGAATTTAGGAATAATTCATGACGGTGATTCTACTTCCCAATTAGCGCCCGAGCCGATTCCCACTTTAGTGTTTAATTCATGTGAGTTTCACCCTAACCCACCTAGGCGTCCCATTGCTATTAGGAGATCGCGTCCTAGAGTTTTTGGGAGAGGTGTTCCTAGGCCTATTTATGTTTGCTCACATTGCAAGACAAGAGGGAACCTTAGGGAATTTTGTTTTAAGTTGGGTTATGTGTCACGTTTTGCTTCTACACATGTTTCTGACACACATGCACCCACTCATGATACTTTACATGCTCCCGGAGACTACATGAGAGAGTTTGCACATTTAGGTGAGCAAGTTAAGTTTTTAGTCAAAACTTCACAAGAATTTATGGAGTTTTTTCATAAGTTGTCACCACCTTTGAAAAACCCCTCCGCACCTAACGATTGAGGTTTGACTTGTTTACTAGCATAGGATATTTTAATGATGATATTATTTGCCTATTGCTAGTATGTATTATGTTTGTATGTTTTAAATTTTTTGAAAAATACAAAAAGATTTTATTTTGATAAAAATTTGAAAAAAAATCTAGAAAGATTTTTGTATTTTGTTTTCACCATTTATGGATGGATACTTAGGATGACCGACTCACAACATCATTCCATTATTTTCATGTGACTATTTGATAGTGTTTTGAGACAATAGGTCAATTCATCCGTGTTCTTTATAATGTTTGGAGTCATTAAGATGTAATTAAGTGTTACTTGCTACATGTTTGACTCATGATTTCCTTTATTACACACATGCACGGATTTGTTGATTATTGTGCTTGTCTTATCACATGTTAGTTGTGTGTTTTCACTTCAATTCTGTCCTTAAAACGAACCAAGCGCGATAAAACTTGATAAGAAAGTTGTGCATGTAAGAACCGTTTTGTGAGTTTGTGTACTTTATTTAAAAACGGTGAAGGGCTACGAAAGTTCTTTTTATCCTTTGCGCTTAAGCCGCCATTTAAATTGGACCTAAAAAATTGAGGAATTTTATTATCCGGGGTCCAAAGAGGTTTAAAAGAGGTCGAAAAAATTTAAAGGCAATAAAAAGAAATTCATGCCAATTATGGACCAATTAGGTTTTTGTACCAATTCTCCAAAGTTTGAGAATTTAGTTTAACACCTCTAAAAGAAAATATATATGAGGGAGTTTGGTTGGAGATTTTATAACGGGTTTGCACGTCCTTGAAATTCTTAAAAATACGCTTCATAGTTTTGGAAGTTATTGGTGTGGAAATCATTTTAACTTTGATTTGTTGATTTGTATAAGACGATGTCATCTAAATTCAACAATCTTTACACCTTAGGATACTTTTGATGTTCATTCGTTAGGGGTACACATATGTATCGTGCACATATGATTGATTGAGTTGATTTACCTATCGAATGTGTTCACACCCATACATTCCCTTTCCATGACTTGGTTGTTTAAGTTTAATTCCATGGTGTGATTTTTGTATCATATATTTCAAATTGGTATCTTATTTTTGTGCGAAACATTTGAAAAATAAAAAATAGTTTGTGAAGATCTTTTGAGCATCTACTTGCATGAGCACGTTTGCCATTTGTTTGATCCCTTGTTTTGAATACCGTGTCACCCTAATTTTTCTTGTTTGATTTATTCTTCTCATTTGTCTATTTGGGGGACATAATAAAAAGGAGGAGAAAGAATTATCATAATTTGGGGGAGTTTTGAAGTTTTGAGTTTTTCTCACAAATTGGTATCTATGTTTATCTCATTTCAATCTTGATATGTCACTTGGTATTTTTCTTTATCTCATGTGTGTAGGTACTGCATTGATGATCATATGTTACACACCCTGATGAGAAAAGATTTGAGATTCCTGAATATTTGAAGAACAAACGATGAAGACTTATTCATTTGTATCATTCCAGTTTTGGGTTCATGGGAGGGTAGATTTTTATAAGCAATTTGATATTTGATAATTCGTATTTTTTATATATGTACTGACATAGACATAGGGGAGATTTGTAAGGACATTTTTATCATGTTCGAAATATTACATTTATGTATGTCGTACGCCGCTACATTTGAGACGTCTCTACACGATCTCACACAACGGCCTCAATCCAAATTCCGAGAATCAAGCATTCAACATCTCCATCATGTGTCCCACATCTGCCTCAACGACTTCACGTTCCATGATTTTAGGGACTTTATGCAAGTGGTACGCAAGAGAAGTCAAAATAGTGAGAGAAGGCACGATATGGAAGTTCAAGAGCATTTTGGTAATTTTGTAGCCACCGTACGGAGGACCGGTCAACTTGAAAGTTGAAGAGCTCGCCACAAGAAGATACTGGAAGAAACGACACCTCAATCCGAGCTACGGTGAAGAAGTTATGGCCCATTGAAAATGGAGAAAACTCCGAGAAAAACCTTTGAAGAATGCTGTGTGTTTTTAGCCCCAACCAGTGAATTTCTGCGAACCGAAGGCCAAACCGGTTCAGGGGGAGAACCGGTTCGGGGTACCTGACGCTGGATAGTGTTCTAGATTTTTAAAACTCTTTTTGGTTTCCTTATAAAAGACAACTCCGGGGGAGTTATTTTGCAAGACTTGCAAAGACGTTTTTGAGAGTTCTATCACCTCAAGTCTTCATATTTTTGAGTTCCCAAACTCATCTTTTGATTCACACATCATTGTCAAACCTTTGTGAATCCTTTTGGAACCCATAGAACAATTTGTTTTGTTCATCTTTCGTGGAGTGCGTCTCTACAACATATGGCTGCGTGTCATTGAGGATCTTACTGCGTGAAGATTCTTTGCTAAAGATTGGGCTGCGAGTCCTTGGAGGGTGCTGCGTATATTCTCTTGATAAGTTCAAGACTGCGAGTCTTTGTGGGTTGGATGCACGTTGATCCATTCCATAATTCTCTATGTAATTGTAAGTTGTGATTTATAAATTCATAGTGGGATAAAGGTTTTACCCGAAAGGTTTTTTTTCCTGAAATCTATCTCAGCATATTTATTGCGTCGCATGCGTTATATTTTATGGGTTGATTTAGATGCATGTTTAAGGGATGAATTTATTTGATTTAAAAGTAGACCCTAATTAAATAAGGTTTACTTGGAAACTTGCGAATTTAATTTAATTTAATTTAATCAATTATCACACCGTCATACGTTTTACATCTTTGGCTCTCCACTTAAGCTTTTCCCCCCTTTTAGTCTTCTGATGTGATTTTAGTTGCCTAACTCTTACATATTTGGGGTTGAACATCCTATTCACGTTTTTAGGCACATGGGCCTTAGAAAAAGGGTCCATACTTTCTATATGGAGCTCACATGTGTCTAATTAGGCCTCGACACTCAATATATGCATATAACTACTCATTTTGGGCTATTTCGACCCTACCAAACTCAACCGTGCGCTTAAAATCGTCATTCGAAATAAATTTCTAAAATTAACTCTCACCCATTAACTTATTTAAATATATTCACTTTTAAATATTTGCATTAATTAATTCTCATTAACTTGTGACAAGTGAATTTACTAATTACCGAATTAATTAATTAAAAAAATAATAACCCAGAAATTACGAGGTGTTGCATACTTCCCCCCTTTCAAGGGAATTTCGTCCCCGAAATTCGAACGTACCTGCAGTAAATAGCTCTGGATACTGTTTCTGCATATCCTCCTCACGCTCCCAAGTGGAGTCGTCGTCACTATGATGACCCCACTGAACCCGAAAAAGTGGTACTACTTTTGATCGTAACTTATGCTCACTGCGATCTAAGATTGCTACTGGCCTCTCCTCGTAAGAAATATCGGGCTGCAAATCTATTTCCTCAAGTGGAACATGCAAAAACGCCATTAGACTACTCTTATATTTCTCTAATGATGCAATGTGAAATAAATCGTGGATACGCTGAGGATGATCAGGCAAACCCAAACGGTATGCTACCGGTCCAACTCTCTCAATGATGAGGAAAGGGCCCACATAACTTGGCACTAAATTCCCCTTTTTTGCCAAATCTCATCACCTCTTTCATAGGGTATACCCGCACTAACACTTGATCCCTATTCTCTAACTCTTCATGCTTTTGATTTGTATATGCGTAGCTCTTTTGTCTATCTTGGGCTATACGAATACGCCCCCGAATTAATTCAGTCTTAGAGGACATATCCCGAATCATCTCTGGCCCCTAAACTTTGTTGTCCCCCCACCTCCAACCAACAAGCTATTGAGCGACAAGGCCTACTATACAATGCCTCAAATGTCATGCCTATAGTAAATTGGTACGAGTTGTTATACGCAAACTCCACTAAAGGAAGGTACTGCTCCCATCCTCTCCCACTTCTAATCGCGAATTATTGGTAACAATCGGATTAATTAACAAGGGTGCCCATACAACCTGTGCCCATATTTAACAGCATGAAATAAAACTCGTCTTTTACCAACACTTAAACCGTAATATAACTTTAATCCCACAGTTATAACATTCTCAATACGCCTCTCTCGGCATAAAGTTATACATATCCAATCTTATGTAAAAATACAACACCTACTACCGCTGCCTTACCATCACTAGTTTTCTTGTGCGAAGTAAAACCTTGAGCTATATCTTCCCGCTCGACAATAAGTCCAACAACTTGGATTCACATCAGAGATGTCCCTATTCTCCGGGATTTCAATTTTAACAATATTAGTACATTAGCATGTAACACATTTTATCATACATTACTATATATATATACACTAGACCCTATCTCAGGTGATACCTAGCAACGATAATTCATACCCTGGTACCACTAACACCCAGTCTTACTATGGCCATTCACTATAGCCCCAACTATAGTTACACAGTTGAAACTTGGATAAATATTTACACTACTCCATTAATCATCGAAAGTAGAAATCTCTCGTATAATGCAACCATCCTCTTCATGTAACCCCCACCCTCACGTGGTTAACACTAAGGAATCCATGTTATCCCATAGCACTTATATATATATATATTGCTATTACAACCAACACATCCACTAATATCGGTCTCACTCACAAATCCTAGTGATAGCACACCATAGTTAGTGAGTCACTCACTGTCACTTCCAAACACACCCATGCTTAATTATTCCATAATTCGGGGTACAACTTATTCCCATTCCTCTGGAATATACCCAACATCATCGCCTTTGCGTGTTCTCCCCGAATTTGCTAAGTATCTGCACAGTAGACGCTCTAGCTCCTCCCAGGGTGTCCATACACCCTATATCTCGTGCATAATTTCACAAACCTCCGATCATCACTTACGTAACCATATTTGTCTCAATTTCATCCCCTACATTATTGGCGAGGATATATCCTCCAAATATTTCCGATGACTTACTCATTACTATTCGATTATCCCCGATATTACCCCACCTTTTTTTATCGATGTGAGATCCTCAAAATACTCCCTTAGTCCCATACCTAAGGGTCCTTGTGATGGCAAGAGTGGCTAAAATAAATCACACAAAACACATAAAAATATTCATAACCTAGTAACTTATGGTTCCAAAGTTTCGCAGTGTTCCTTTCGCATCACTTTTCGACTCCACTAGCCCTGTCACTTAGTGGCGTTCCACCCAACGTATTTTGTCCACACGTTCATTAATTATCATTAAATCCAATGACCTAAAATCCAATGACGTATCCACACTTCTGACATTTTATCCAGGCTTATGCGTATAACACTTCCTCGCAAAGCCCCAAAGAATTTTTCCCCCAATGCATAATTCCTCAGCATCATCGGTCCTTGATTTCCACAGAACCCAAATAATACCACCAGGACTCTCAAATCTTGCCCCTATACTCACAAGCCTATCATGAACTCCCGCATCTCTAAATGATTCATCGTTTAAACGATAATTGCAGGTCGTTCGGACGACCTATCAAACGAGATTCCACGCGAGCCTGTAGAAAATTTCGATATGAACGCGTGGCCACCAGTTTCGTATCATTCTAATTTTTTATGAATTAGTTATGATTTTTATACGGAAAGGTGTCCGAAAATAAAATCTTTAGAAAAATATTTTGTAAAAATCTCCCAAAAGCTCTAAGTGAAAAGTAAAGGTATTTAAAACATAACCTTACCAAAGTAAACTTCACGGAGTCTTGAATGATGAAGAATTTGAGTAATTTAGATCCGTCTTTGATGTAGATGTCTCTTGAAAGCTCTTTGACGGTGTAGCGGTATATGACATAATAAATTGATAACGGACCTATGAAAATATGTCCTTACAAATATCCCCCTATGTCTATGCCGGTACATACATAAAAAATCCGAATTATCAAAAACCAAAATGCCTATACAAATCTACCCTCCCATGAATAAATTTGCTAGACCTCAAAACTGTTCTTCAATCATCTTCGTCAAATCTCAAAGCTTTTCTCATCAGGGTGTGCAACATCATGATCTTCAATATTTGTACCTACACACATGAAATAAAGCAAAAAACTTCATGATGCATCGAGTTTGAAATGATATAAGAATAAAGATATAATAAATCACATCTCCCCCATAATTCAAAGTCTCCCCCATAGCATGATAATTCTTAATCTCCCCCTATGTCTATGCCGGTACATACATAAAAAATCTGAATTATCAAAAACCAAAATGCATATACAACATCATGATCTTCAATATTTGTACCTACACACATGAGATAAAGCAAAAACCTTCATGATGCATCGAGTTTGAAATGATATAAGAATAAAGCATTAATTAATCACATCTCCCCCATAATGCAAAGTCTCCCCCATAACATGATAATTCTTTCTACCCCTTTTTATGATGTCCCCAAATAGATAGATAAGAAGAAATAATCAAAACATGGAGTTTCACGATAAAAATGCATAGCAAACAAGGACCAACTACGCGCATGCAAAGGGATATCTCAAAAATCTCACAAACTATTTTTGGATTTTTCAATTTTTCATACAAAAATAAGATACTAAAAATCACACCATGGATTTAAACTAAAACAATTGAATCATGGAAATGGAATGAATGGGTGTGAACACATTCGATAAGTAAATAAACTCAATCAATCATGTGTGCACGATGCATATGTGTACCCCTAACGAATGAACATCAAAAGTATCCTCAGGTGTAAAAATTTGTTGAATTTAAATGACATCGTCTTATGCAAATCAACAAATCAAAGTCTAAATGATTTCCACACCAATAACGTCCAAAACTATTTAGCGCTTTTTCAAGATTTTCAAGGATGTGCAAACCCGTTTAAAATCTCCAACCAAACACCCTCATATATTTTTTTTTGAGGTGAATAAACTAAATTCTCAAACTTTGGAGAATTGGTGCAAAAACCTAAATGGCCCATAATTGTCATGAATTTCTTTTCATTGCCTTTAAAAATTTTTCGGGCTCTTTTAAACCTCTTTGGACCCCGGATAAAAAAATTTCTCTATTTTTTAGGTCCAATTTAATGGTGGCTTAGTATTCGCAAAGGCAAAATGAACCTTTCGCAGCCCTTCCCCATTTTCAAACAAAGCACACAAACTCACAAAACGGTTCTTATATGCACAATTTCCTTATTAAAATTTATCACGCTTGGTTCGTTTTAAAAGACAGGATTGAAGTGAAAACACCCTACCAAATGTGATAAGACAAGCTCAATAATCAAACAAATCCGTGCATGTGTGCAATAAAGGAAATCATGAGTCAAACATGTAGGTAGTAACACTTAATTACATCTTAATGGCTCCAAACATTATAAATCACAAGGATGAATTGACCTATTGTCTCAAAATACTATCAAATAGTCACATGAAAATAATGAAATGATGTTGTGACTCGATCATCCTAAGTGATCATCCATAAACGGTGTAAACAAAATATAAAAATCATTTTGGATTTTTCAAAAAATTTTATCAAAATGAAATCTTTTTGTATTTTTCAAAATATTTCAAAAACAAAAATCTATACAAAAAGTACATGTCATTACACTAGAAAATATATATCATGAAACCACAACTAGTGTATGACAAACATGCAAACACAATCATCTATATGATATGGCAAGAGAAGAATCATGTGCAAGCAAACGGGAATCAACTATTCTAAAATCTAGTGTATCCAAAAGTGATTTCCTAACCCTAATGGATGTAACACGTCGACACGGGATTTTGGGAACCAACAAAATACTAGACTTCAAATTCCTAGGACCTATTCCAAGATCAAAACAAAATATCCTAAGGTGACCTTTCCTACTACAATATGAACATGTGTAAATGGGTGGAACGACACCTAAAATGTGATCTTTTCTAACATCCTTGGAATTAGTTGACCCTCTAAAATAAGTAATGGTTTTGGCTTTAGCATTATAAGCATGAGAACACGATGAGCCATTACCATCACTATCAAACCTACTTGAGTCTGTCAAATTATTTTTTAACTTCAAAATTTTTTACTCAAGCAAAGAATTAAACTCTTCCAAAGATAGGGATTTCTTTTTCAAATTTTCAATTAAACTTAACAGTTTTTCGCACTCACCCTCAATTAAAACAAACTTATCCCTAAGAGTTTTTTTACGTGCCGTAAAAACATCGATTAATTTTTTATCCTCGACGGCACGAATGCAAACCATCGAATTTTTAAGGTCCTCCAATTCTTTTTCTAAAAATAGAACCCTATCATCACTTTCCTTCTTGGACAATTTTAAAGCAACAAATTCATGGTCCAAGAAAACAAAATTTTCACGATAAAAGTCTCTTTGATTTTGAACCGTTTGCAAAAGATCCAACGCAGATTTAAAACGAGAATTTTCTTTTTCCAAAAATTTAATTCTTTTAGCAAACGTCAAATTCAAATGATTTATATCATCAAAACTCTGACTCGTGTCATCAAAGGGGGGCATCCGATTAGATAAGTGTTCCATCGAAAAAAAATTGTGAATTTTCACAAACTTGATTATTCAAAAAAATCAGTATCACACAAATTTTGCGAAAAAATAGGAATACACGATAAATTAGCGCAACCAGCTTTGATACCAATTTGAAAAGTGGTGATCGCTTAAATAAGCTTTGATACCAATTTGGAAAAAAACGTGACTGTGTGATAATTGATTAAATTAGCAAATATCTAATTTGGCACACTTATTTAATTAGAGTCTATTTTTAAACAAACTAATTCAGCCCCTACACATGCATTCAACCCATGAATGAAAAATAAAGACGACCGATAAAGGAAAAAACCCCTTTTGGGTAAGAACCTTTTATAACACTTTGAAGAATTCACAAGACCTTTGACTAAAATACAACCTGATAATCGCCCATAAGTGTGTAATGCATGGTGCCTTCAGTAAATCTTCAAAGATACGAGAGATAGCGAAATACCCTCCAGGCGTCGGTTCGTCGTCTTCGGCTCGTCCACACGCAGAATGACTACGCTCGGTATCCACCGATCAAATATGGAGATCCCTTCTCTACAGAGGTTGAACAAAAGCAAAGTTGTTCTTAAACACCAAACAATTCACTAAAGCATATGGGAGTTTTGTGAATTGAAAACAAAAAGGATTAAAACCCTAAAGGAAGAAGCCAAAAAGGATTCTGCTTTCGCAGTATTTCTGTTCGTCAAAACGCTGTGACTTCTTAATGAAAACGTTACCATTTAATGAGTATTTATACAAAAACGTACTGCCTCGAAATTCGAGCTCATTCGAACGAGAAGCATATATCGCTCGAACGAAGGACGCATGTCGTTCAAACGACATCGCGTGACTTCCAATCTCATTCGAACGGGATGTTGATCTCGCGCGAACGACCTGGGCGTCAAAATCGAGGTCCGCTTCAAAACTTAGAAAATGTTTTGTAAAAATCCCCCAAAATCTCTAAGTGAAAAGTAAAGGTATTTAAAACATAGCCTTACCAAAGTAAACTTCGCGGAGTCTTGAATGATGAAGAACTTGATTAATTCGGATCCGTCTTTGATGTAGATGTCTCTTGAAAGCTCTTTGACGGTGTAGCGGTATACGACATAATAAATTGATAACGGACCTATGAAAATATGTCCTTACAATATACTACTGCGCTCATACTATCACTAAGCCCTCAGCGCTAAGTATTAATAATGAGCTACATCTTTCCGCTCCACGACAACCCTACATCCCTTAGATCTC
The DNA here is from genome assembly GCA_949130495.1 of Sambucus nigra. Classification (NCBI taxonomy): domain Eukaryota; kingdom Viridiplantae; phylum Streptophyta; class Magnoliopsida; order Dipsacales; family Adoxaceae; genus Sambucus; species Sambucus nigra. Next base: position 354,071,070 of record OX422208.1, on the reverse strand, counting down.
ATCAGTAAAAGTCCTATGCATCGGGATACAAAATAGCTATGCAACCGCACTCTATGAGTCCTACTTTACACAATATTTCCACTATGATATTGCTCAAACCTCTTCCAGGTGAGGCATCTCAAGAGAATATACATCTGACACTAAAACAACAAACACGATAGCCTTGCTGTGATCCCCTGCCATTATGAACCCATCCGTACCCCAGATAAAACCATGCCTCAATTATCACCTCTCAAAGGATCTAGTCCTTAAGAACTACATTGTATCAATGTACCCACCATTCCTTTTAGGTAGAACCGAAAAGTACCCCGATACTCCATGGTGAGAATACACATACTAGTAATATTGACGATACTTCCACTAAATCCATTTCTCACGCGAATTTAGTATAAATACATTATTGTGACCCTCTTGTATTACATAAAACATACCCACAATCACCTTGGAGTAAGACTTGTAGTTTCAGTTACTCATAACATTGCAGGTTAAATGATTAATAGACATAACACTTGCGTCCTAACCAAAGCGAAAACTTCTCCAACAGATGCCCCTACGAGGCATCTAGCCCTTGTCCCCTGACTCATTGCGGACAAAACCCACCCATTTGTTTATACTCTTTTACACATAAGACACATTTACGTGTTATTCCCCTTTATCCTTCCTCTGGACCCACCGACCATGTTAAGGTTGTCCTTCTCACAGACCTGGTAGTCTTGACCCTATTGGTTACTCCAAATGTCCCTTTAGATCCCCTGATCCAATAGACGGCTTACTGGCCTTGATGGTCCTAAGTAAACCTATCGTTACTCGGTAGAGATTTCATTGAATTCAATTATTAATATGGGTCCTCTACTGGGCATTCCTTCCCTTAGAACCTTACTAGCACTAAAAATTTAATCTTACTCTTATGATAGATTTTTCAACTCCCTTAGCTCCCCTCTCTCCAGAGAATTGACACGAATGTGAATGTACAACTTGACGATAATGTCACCAGTCATCCTATCCAGATTTCCTATCCATGCTTGTATATCCTACCCACAGGTTTACTATCAACTTACAAACCCAACTCATTCTTCGTATCCCTCTCATTAGTTAAGAAGTTTGCGAATCCTGTCATCTTTCCTTACCATCCAGCCAATATCCGACCCTTATTGGAAAGATTACTGAAATTTCCCTCGTCTCTCAATTTAATAGCTAGTGAGATAATTCATTATACATTGCACCTACAGGCTTCGTTATTCACGTTATCACCCCATGGGTGTGGTGACGGGCTCCCGTCACCCCATACTGCTCCTAAGAGCAAACTTTCTTGCTCGAAATTTTAACTTGAGTTTCACTACACTCCCCCATATGTAATCCCAACTGGATGTTCTCTACCCACTAGTAAATCACTCTTCTGTAATTACCTCAAATCCTAGCGAATTGATTTTCTGAAACAAAATTTTCTTCGACCCTCAACCCCTGTCATCTACACTTAAAGTTTTAACTTTGATCCATCATCCTTCCAAACGATTCTTGGGTCAACTACTGCACCCCAACAGTTTCTCCAACTTCAATTATTCACTTATCGCGTCACTATTTTTAGAATGCCGCATGGATTCTATTGAGTCCTCCCTCCAGCAATCCTTTTAACGTCCCACGTTGGTTGCTCATAATGTTCAATCTACCATGCTTGACCGAAATCGTATATGAATCACATGAACTATAACCTATGACAGGAGAACATATATCGCATACGTGAAGGAATACAACAATCCTATAATAAGGCTCTATATCAAAGAATGCTACGTTGAAACGTGAAAAGCCGCACAGATACTAAAGACACTAGAACCTGATGCTCTGATACCATTTATGACACCCCGCTTAATAAAATACCGGGTGATGAGTCCTATACCAAATTAAATAAGAATCCAATACGTTCATTCCTAGCATAACTCACAAAAAGATTTTTAATTACTAATCACCTAGTCTTAAATTAAGCTGATGCCTAATTTTATCTTATGAAATAAATCAAACTCAACCAACCTACTAGGAAACCAAATTAACTAATACAAGAAAGAAACTAAACATGCTATAACATAAGTACACGAGTTTGTCGAGCAATATTGACTGCAAGCAATCCACAAAGTGCAAGTATAAAAGGATACCGATACATGCCAAGATTGAATATAAAAGTACAAGCCCAATAGTACAACCGAAAAAGTCCCTATCTAAAGATAAAATGAAACAAGTGTCTACACAAATGATCCCGCAATGTTGCACATAAGCTGCAGCGACGCACCCTATAGGAAGGATCATGCCTGGTCCCCTGTGGTAGGACACCTAAAACATTTGAAATTATTTATCAAGTGCATTTAAATGCAAGAGATAAAAGTGCAAATGCTCTTCATATTTAAATTAGTGTCGCGCACTCCCTTGAGTATACCTCACCCCTCAACTAATGTGCACATCTAACGAATTATACATAATACACCTAGCCACTCTCCCCGTAACTAGCCTTGTTTCGAATTTTATACAAAATGCCCCACTATTATACACCAAGTGAATTAGTACATTTCTATGAGTTATTATTCACATTAACTTTCATAATGCCTAATTTCTCACTTTAAATCATATGTCATTTCCATACGTTATATAATTTATACATTTCAGACCATGTATATATATGTAAATTCTCGTATATAATTCTGCACTATATATACATATCATATCTCAACATTCACACACATGCCGGATATAAATGCTATCACCAAACTCATAGGAGGTGACCATAGTTCCCCCCGAAAGTGTCCGCTCCATACCGTAACATACCACCCCTAAATACGGATGCTATGGCATGGGGAATATACTCACCCTGCATTCGCTATTCAGGGGACTCACCCATATCGCGCAACCTCCTATGATAGCATTAATATTGGTATGGCTTTACTATATATATTATTCACACAAATACATACATACATACATACATACATACATATATATATATATATATATATACTACACATCAACATATATATATATATATAAATCCAGGCTACTGGAGTATTATGCTGATACCCAAGACTAAAACATTTAAGTCTATGATCCGACTTCATTTTGGTCAATTACACACTAATTAATTCTAATTATTTGTATGTATCCCTTTCACGTATATCCAGACTCTCTATCTCTCAACCCGAAATTCAATATTCCCAATTCAATATTCAATTTCATCCAATTAAGTTTCCCCCACTTAATTAGCAAGGTTTCAATCACTCAATTATAAACCTTAATCTCTTCAATTTAATTAATCATCCAATTAATCCAAGGGTAATTAGTCACACCTATCAATCTAGGCAATCTCCAACGGAATAACAACTAAAAATATTTCTTAAACTTTTCCCCACGAATCTGTCCATATTTTTAAAAGGCCGTTTTGAGGCATTTTGGAGCCGTTTTTCGAGAAAACGTATCAGAGAACAAAAGTTAGAAAATGCAATTTTTTACAGGGCACTGCGGATAGAATCGCCATTAGAATAACAAATACCTCAATTCTGTACAGACTTCTTCATCAAAACTTTTCAGAATTCATCCTAAATCCATTCTTTTATTATCACAAATCAAGCCCTAACGATTTCATCAATTCAATCATCAATTTCATCAATTCTCAAAACCCCTACAGATTTATAACTCCCATTAAAAGGAAATCCCCAATTCGCTCAAGAACAAACCCTAGAATTTAATTGAATTCCACCTCTTTTAATATGAAAAGATAGATGCAATTTAATAAACACAATTTAAACCACTTTCCTCAAAATGAAGATCCATGGCTTTAAATGAATGTGTTCAATTGCAATTGAATCCATCTCTCCAAGATTCCCAAGTTCCTCTTCTCTTTGGCTCTCCCCTTAAGCTTTTCCCCCTTTTAGTCTTCTAATGTGATGTTAGTTTCCTAACCCTTACACATTTGAGGTTGAAAATCCTATTCACGTTTTCGGGCCTATAGTCCTTATAAAAAGGCTCCATACTCTTTATATGGAGCTCACATGTGTCTAATTATGCCTCGACACCCAATATATGCATATAACTACTATTTTTGGGCTATTTCGACTCTACCGGACTAAACTGCGCGCTTAAAATTGTCATCCAGAATAAATTTCTAAAATTAACTCTCACCTGTTAACTTATTTAAATATATTCATTTTTAAATATTCCCATTAATTAGTTCTCATTAATTTGTAACACAAGTGAATTTACTAATTACCAAATTAATTAATTAAAAATAATAATAACCCAAAAATTACGAGGTGTTACACGAAGTTTGGTAAACAAGAAAATTTCCCCCCATGTTTGGCCACCAATCGACTGGTATTTCCTTTGCCTCTCTGTTTAAACAACTAATGAAAGGATTTACGATCAAATCGCGCCCGAAATTCCTTGATATTTATGGTATCTCTCCTTGGATGTGGTGACTAACTCACATCACTACAACTCTACTCCTATGAGCTAAAAACTTTATCCAAAATTTAATCTTGAGTATCATTGTACTCCACCCTATGCAATTGACTTTGCATAATTTTTTTCCATTGGCCAATCACACTTTCGTACCTCCCCGAATTCTTATGGATAGGTATTATGAAATGACTCTTTGACGATTTCCCTTACCGGATGTACTAGGTGAGTATGAATTTGAGCCACCGTCTACTATGGCGTTACTTGGGTACCACTGTGCCCCGATGGTTATCACATCATAAGCTACCCGAACAATAATAGTGGCAACTTTTACTAATGTCACTATCCCCATAATATTTATAGCTCCGAATGAGCTTATCCTCTAACAGTACTCCTAACATGCCTCGTTGGTTTTGATATACAAAGACAAACCAAACTCATATATGATTTGCATTAATTATAAAAGGTAGTAGGAGAATGTAAGTCGCATTATGAATTGATAATACTAAGCATGGGGATCTATATCAAAGAAAAGCAATGCTGAAAATGTATTAAGTTCATATAGATCCTAAGGACTCTAGAACCTGACACTCTGATACAATCTATGACACCCAACCTATTTCAATTACGGGTGATTAGTCCTTTACTGAAATAAAATAGGAGTCTTCTCTCATTCATTCTTAGTATCACTATAGAAAATATTTTTAAATTACTAACTGTTGATACCAAATTTAGTCTGCTGACATGGCTCAATAAAGTAAAGACACGTGGCAATCTACGTGGAAACAACAAACACTTCCGAGGAACTCACACGCTCCGAGGAATCATACTACAATGAGGAACACTACTTCCCCGAGGAACTCATACGCTCCGAGGAACAAGAACTCTCCGAGGAACTTTTGAGTACCAAGAAGCTTAGGCGGTCCGAGCAACTCATGCGGTCCGAGCTGCACCTCGAACAAAGCATTAATAGCAGGATAACCAACAGTTTGACTGTTCATTAAATGCTTATCATTCAGACGCACATGCTTCAGGGGCATTGAATGTATTAAGCTTTCATATGTACATCATTTAATCTATTACCCTTTCACATTACAGCCTCAGGGCTATAAATACATTGTACAATCCTCATTGTAAGGGACCGGAATTTCTTGATTGAACTTGTAATCGAGAATTCCCAAACACTCAGCAATAACATAACAGTGGACGTAGGCCATTCTTATAAGGCTGAACCACTTTAAAAACTCTTTGTTTCATTTATTTTATCTGTGATTGAATAATTAGATATGATCTAATTTTTTACATCAACACTAACCATCTATTAATTAAATAAGTCGATGTCAAATTTTATCTTTCATTAACATATAACAATATGAACCAAACCACAATATTCCATACATAGTAATCAATATAAATAAAACCATGATGTCAAATGTAAAATAAAGATAAATAGATAAAGTTTCTGAATAAACCATTGGTAAAATTCCAATACATCCAATCTCTCGGACTAAAATTCTGAAATACATAAGCTTCAATGAAAATGGGCAACATGCCCAACCAATACCAGAATAGAAGAACTAATCTAGAATGTAATAAGTGAAGCGATTACTCAGCAACCTACAAGCATCCACATTAGCCGTAGCCTCGTATCCCTATAAAGAATATTCATCCCTGGGGTCCCTGTGGCTGGACACCTAAAAGTTTTTGAAAAAATAATTTGATATGGGTGTGAGCCCAAAACCTTTAAAAATATTTGCAAGTAATTAAGATGTAGTAAAATTTTCCAGATTTAAGTCGGTGTTTCACTCCCATGAGATACCCCTGACATATCCACTATAGTGTACACCTAACGCATACATATTAATCCGCCTAGCTACACTTCCCCGCCTAACTAGTCCTGTTATAAATCTCACTAATACACCCCTTTAGCCCGAGTCTATTCCCCGACTCTTAATTAATTAAATTTTCCTCTTTATTAAATAAGAAAACATTTTTCTCATTACTGAATTTTATCTAACGTTCCTAACTAGTCATAATTACATAAACCGAAAATCACTCTATCCGTTCAATTTCCTACGGACTGAGTATTATTATTCCATAAACACCCTACGTACAAGTATATCATGTTTACTCTCGTCTACCTCAAATTTCCCTTACTGAACATAATCTCCAGAAGTATTAAAATTCATTAACTTATCCTCAATATCATCACTACGAATTCATATCAATTAAGGGAAAATATCCACAAAGTTTTGTAGTCACGCAAATCATAATTATGCCTAAGATAAAAATCGATCCCTAGATTACCAACTAAAGATTTTTGTCTCGTACACCCTTTCGTAAAAAAATCATAACTAATTAAAAAAAATAAAAAAAATACGAGGTTGGTGCCCACACGATCGTAATGAAAAGATTTATAATTCCATATTTTGGATAAGTAGAAAAACCGAACCTATTCGGCCAGGGGTGAACCGGTTCACTTTGTCAGTCAAAATGACGCCGTTTTGATTTTGGCAACCTCCAACCTATGTTCTTCCCTAACATCAATCTAAGTCACCCTCTAAATCATTTTTCCACCCTACCCAATCGATATAAATCATAAAGGGACATCTTTTACATTATTTTAACACCCATCAATCATATTAATTCGAGGTATTTAATCTTCAATCATCAAATTAATCCATACATATGAGTCTCAATTATTAACACCTCAATTTAACCTTGTTTCAATTCGACAACCCAATTACCCATGATCAAACCTATAAATATTTATCAAGATCTTTTCTTTATGAGATGGGATTCATTCAATAACACCATACATCAATTTACACCACTATTTATCGAATTTATTTCACCCAAAACCCCATTTACATGAAAACCCTCACCCAAAAAAATGATTTTTTTTTATACTTACAATGATATGAATGTGAATCACCTCAATTTAATTTAAAGAAAGTTAATTACTTGCCTCTAGATATTCATAGGGTCTAATTTCCATTGTAGACGATGACTCTATGGTTGAATGCTCAAATAACCCTTGAATTCTCTCCAAATTTGGCCTTTTTAGCTTTCTCCTAACCTTTGCCTCTCTTCCTTTATCTCTTAGGGTTTGCCTCTAATGATAAGGGATGCCAACAACTCTCATATTAGATTATAAAGTCTCTATTCCCGAAATTATTCTAATGGGCCAAGCCTAGTTGACCCATATATCCCCATAAGATTCCGATATAGTCTAAAACTCCCCCCGAACCCAAATAATACACCCGGGGGTACTCTATTCTGCATATTTTGGCCCATTCGGGATCAAACGTGACCTTGAAATCTCCATTTCAGTCACTCTACAGAAATTTCCTATCTCAATCTTAATATAGTTTACTCAGAAGTCCCGATTAAGATATCATTACAATCTCGTCGTTATTACTTATTACAACGTACTAACAATTCATCGTATTTTATTTAATATAAACACACTTAAAAAATTTACTACACAATTATTAATCTTATTCACACAAATTAATATCTATTAAATATGCAATATTTAATTTTAATTAAGTTACTGCAAACATGTAATTTAAAACAACAGAAATAATTAAATTTATAATTATTCAAAAATATGGGGTGTTACATATCTTTGATCGCCTTATAAGCTGGTGGTGTAATGTTAACTATAAAAAGTATGAGGTTTTAGTCCCTGCGCTTATATGTTGGTCTATCTGAATTTCCGGAACAAATGCAAATATGAAGGTGCAAAATAGAAGAAAATTCAGGTAATGCACAATATTATTAAGATCACTTGGTTACATGATGGAAAGGGAGGAAACAAGCCAACTCTGTCTCCATTATTACATGTCGCCTCCTAAATCTACTATTATAAATCTTAATGTGGGTGGGATTTATGATGAGATCACGGGGTATAGTGGTGGAGGTGGAATTATGAGAAACTACAAAGGCCAATTCGTTAGAGGTTTTGCCTCCTTCTCTAGCATGGACACCAACAATCTCGTTACTGCCAATGTTATCCTCCATTAGATTAAGGTCTGTGTGCAGATGCTTCAGTATGGAATTGATATTGAATCTGATTGTTATATTTTGATGGATTTCCTTCAAAATAAATCTCATTCCCCATGGTCCATTAGAGTTATCATTAACGAAATTAAAAGCATATCACTTTACTTTCCCATCTCCTTCTCTTATATATATGTATCAGTAAGGCAACAAAGCCACATATTTCTTAGCCGAGTGGGGTTATAAACAGAAGGTTAGTTTAGTGTTTTAGGATATTAAGTCTTCCTCTATCGAATTGACAAGGTTGGATAGAGTTGACCAAATGGGTCTTCCCAATTTTAAATTATAGAGGGTTATTTTATAAACCCATCCTCTTAGTTTGTATGCCACTACGTTGGGATTGTTCCTTCCTGCTATTATTCCATATACTTCCATTTAAAAATATATTTAATTTAAATATAAATAATAGTTGAATATTTTATTACGTCGTACATAATCTATATCTTCGTTATGATTAATAGATTTTTAATTGATGTTATAACTTATATGTAATTTTGATTTAAATAATTCATGAAATTTTAATTCATAATTTTATGGTTGTATTACAAAATCAATTAATATAAGGACTTTAAAATTTTCTCCGCAACGAAAAAGATAAATTGGTTACATGAAATATTTTTTGGGAGCCAAGGAAGCTAGTTTTGTAAGTTACTTTTTTAATTTTCTACAAAAACGAGTAGTTTTTTTTTAAATTAATATGAAATATTTATAGGAATTTATTTATAAGTTTAATACAATTGGTTTATTTTTTTAACAAGATGAAAACTTGTAAGGACAAAGTAATATGATTTGAACATATCCTTAAATTTAGTGGAGTAAATTTTTTTCGCAATTTATTTTTTGTTTTCTTTCACAAAGGTGTACCGAGACACCTTTCGAGCAATAGACTAATCATTTGGGTCAATCTATATCAACATACATGACTTGACTATAGATATCACACGTAAATAGTTATTGGTTTCCTTCCCCCAAGATGTTGCTACTAAGTTAGAAATATGAGGTGAGTGGTTTACAACTACACCTGATAACCAAGTTGGACAATGTCAAAGAAGTATAAGGAATTTCATTTCTTTTGATACTTTGGGTGACTTAGGAGAGAAAATTTATAAGTTCTAAAATCTTATAGTTTTAATTAATTTGATCTTAGAAGAACACACACACAATTCAAAAGTAAAAAATTACCAAACATACACAAGTAGAGAACACATGCATGTACTTGGTTTGAAAATAATTCCCTATGTCCACGGAAAGGGAGAGTTTTGTATTGATTAAGAATACAAGGTGACAGAGTTCTTAGGTCCTCTCCAAACACGTCCCAGTAATGGGGTGGTTATAATTGTTTATAGTGTAAAATTTTAATTTCCTTAAATCGTTGGACTTTTCCTTTATCACTTATCACCTTGTAGAGATAAGATTTATTTGAATGTATCTCAATCTTTGTTACTTTTCCTATTCCAACTAGAAGATTATGAAAAAATAAATCTACATATTTATCCATGCCTTTTACAAATATGGGGCCCAAGGCGTGTGTATCCCATGGGCCATTGTTATCGCATAAAATTTTGGATACCACAATTTTGCCCAATACTTTTTCATTGCTTGCGATGTGAAGTCTTATTCTAATCAGAGGGAAAATTAGGTTTTATATCAAGTTGATGAAGGGAAATCCTTTTGGTAATTCACAAACTTGTGAGTTTTGTGAAACCTAAATTATTTTAAAGAAAAGTATTTTTCATGATGACAACCAATTGATATATGATCGTACTTCACTATCTTATCTCTAATGTCCATGAGATAAAAATAAGAACTCAATATATGATGAGATACATTACACGGATCATATAACCCATTAAACCAAGACCTCAAGTGCACAAGTGTTACAATGAAGATACAAGCCAACAAGCTAAGCCATGTTCATACAAGTCACCAAAGAATCAAAACATGCAAGAAAGATCATTTCACCTCAAGCGAAGATAAATCAAGCCAAAACCAATCAAAGCAACTCATGAGATATAAATACATCAAATCATACATAACAAGATCTCATTAATAAAGCAATGAAAATATATGTAATAAAGAACAAACAAATGCAACCTTCTCAAACCATGCTAGAACAAGCAAAAAGTTCCTTGAGCCAGAGAAGAATGTCAATTAAGCAATAAGACCATTAAGACAAAGCAAGCACAAGCCTCACTTAAAGATTAACCTACCAAATCAAGTGATTGAAACAATCAAGAAAAGTTCTAACCAAACACTATACCAAAAATATCAATTTGGCGCGATTTTAAACCATCCTCAATCCCTCTATAAAACCATTTCCAAAAATTTAAGAGATTTTGTAAAGAAGTAAAAAATTTCACAAAAGAAAGTACAACCATAAACATTCCTTATAGAATCATCTTCAACCCCTCTCTAAAGATTAAGATCATTTGCAAACATTTTTTGAAATATTAGATTAAGTCCATGATTTTTTATAGGGGTAGAGTAAACTCCTTAACCCAATTTATAGCCCATTATTTTAGGCCAATTGGGGTTGTTTAATTGTTGGACCAAAAATCAAGTTTGTCTACACTTAGAGTTTAATCTAAGAGTACGTAATCGACTCAAAGGTATTTTAGGGAAAAGTCTAAACAATGTTTCTTCAAATTCAAATTCTCCAATCCTCCACAGTTACTAAAATTCCATCCTACGACTAGTTTTTAAAAACTCTGCAAAATATTCTTTTGGATTGCATTCTAAACACAAGAGTTATTGCAACATCATCCCAAGATTGAAAATACCATTAGAAAGATTTTTTTCTCCATATTTAAGTTTCTATAAGGAAAAACCAATTGCCAAACCCATTTGGATGTTTTAGAGCCAAAAGGCCATTTGAAGAAAAAGGTTCGAGAAAACCCAATTGAGTTAAATTTCATCCAAAAATACCCTCTTTAGCAAAGTTACTAGTCCCATACCCACTTATGCTAAGTATACAAATCCCAATCCTTAAAAACAACCAATTCACCCCCACCCCATATTGGGTATAATTTTGGGCCAACAAGTTATAAATACGTGCTTAATGATGGTTTATGTTTCAAGAATTATGCCTTAAGAAACTGCCTCTAAAATGATCATAAGTCACTTGTTGTCTATTCACTTTCACTTTTAAGCCATATTCAATGAGTTCAAAGTACCTCCACCATCTCTCTTATTTCCTTACAAGTGAAGTACTTGTTCATTCTTAGTCAACTTTTTGGGTGTTCTTTAGTTTTTGAAAATATGGTTTTTGTTATTAATGATTCCACCATTAAGGAACTTAAAATAAAGTACATACCCATCTAGGTCACTATAGACATCCAAGAGAGGGTTTTGGATCATTAGGACATTTTGGGGTTCACTCGATGTTCACTGTCACGGTAGAAGATTTGGTCAATTGAGCGAAGGCTTGGGCAACCAGATTCCCCGAAGTCGCATGATGTTATTATGGGTTATCATTCTAACATCTATTATTTTCTTGCTCTCTCGTTTGAAAGGCAACGTCAAATACTCAAAGGTTACCATAACCAAATACCTACTTCCATCCAGTATTTATAGTTGGTCCGCCTGACTCTTACTCAGGTCGGACATCTAGTTCATTCGATCCACTTAACATTGAGGACCTTCCTTCGATTGGCAAGCCATATGACCCTGGAAATATGGTACTCAAGCATCAAATCCATGACTTGATAAGGAACTACTTGATGAATCTTTCCACTACCTTAGGGTATAAAAAAAATTATGAGGATTTTTTCCTCCTTGATAAATGTTGAAAATTCCCCAGTTAAGGACTATGGGACTAGTGATCCGAAGAGGATCAATAAAATTGATACCCTAGCCATGACCTGGATTTAAAAAGAAATGTTAAGGAGATCGTTGAGGAATCGGTGGGTGCATTGTCCAACTTGGCCATCTATCTGATCTATAGGGAAATATTACCCCAATATCAAGATCTTTCAGTTTCAATAATGGTGATCTCTCCCGACATTCTTAAAAGACTCTATCTCTTGTAAGTCTCTTTAGGTTTTCTTTCTTTTGTGGTGGGCTTATTGAGTTGATTTTTAATTTTTCTAATAGATGTGTTGATTTTGTAATTCTTGTTTGACTTTTCCCTAATGTTCGGGAGTGATGTCGAGCAAGAAAATAAGTCCTCTAAATTTGATGAGGTCTAGTAGAAATCTCTCAAAGATGCCAACATCGAGATGGCTAAGAAGGATAGGGAGTTTGTGGGTAACTTGAAGAAGGCCTCTGAGGAGGTGGATCGATTGAAAACGAATTTGTAATATCCCATATTTTATATATATATATAAATAGAATATTATGTGTTCTTGAGTGACATGTAATGTCATAATATATTTATATGCATATATAAATACATTTGGAAAATGGTAAAACATTAACAAATATTTTGAACATGACTGCGTATTACGAAAACTATGGAATGGTCCAGGGTTTTGTATCGAGGGTTTACATGTTTGGATTATCCCCTCGGTATTGGGTTTCAATTACTATAAAGAAGTCAACTATAATGCCTCATCAAAACTAGTGAATTCATTATACTTAGCCATTAGTCCCAAATGAATTGGTGGATTTTTAGACTACATAAGAGGTAATTTGGGCAAGCTACTTAAGAACTTAATTTAGGTCTCAGCCCAATTTCGTTTTTAAGAGGTAGTTTTGAACCATTAGGATCTTCATTTGACACAAAACACAAATTGAGGATCGAATAGTTTGGAGAGAATAAGACTAAAAGGGAGAGAAATGATTTTAGAAGATTGGAGTACCAATTCTACACAAATCTGGAGTCAAATTTAATTTAAATACTTATATAATTGAATTTGTTGTAGATTATGCCTACTCATTTGGATCAAAACCCTAACTAAGTGATTAGAATCTGATTTAGATGATTTAAATCAAGTAAATTCTTGGTTAACCCAATTAGGAATTAATTAAGGTTGATTTAGTATCCTTTTGATTGAATCTTCCCCAAAATTGATGAGTTTAGAATAGATTTTGAATAGGTTCTTATTTATTAATATAATATTGTAATTCCCCGTGATTTTAATGACTTTTAGAATGGGTTATATTTTAAATTAATGGATTAATTAGATTTTATTATTAATTAATTCATTTGGGTTTTATCCGAATTGTGGATATTAAAATGGATGGTTCTGAAAATTACTTAAAGATATTTAGGTAATATATGAATGTAATGTTATTGATATGACGGTGTGATATTAATTCAGTAATCTGAAATTTTAGTCGGACGCGGTATGGGACGTGTCGGGACTAATTTTTTAAATTAAAAAGGAAACTTATTTATACTTCAACCTTATAGTCGTTTCAACTGCGTCGTTGCATCCGAAAGGGTTGAAATAGTCAGAAAAGTCTATTTGGATGTTGGTTTTGGGTCTCGGGTCATTTGGAAATGAAAAGACAACCCAAAAGGGCATTTTGGTTATTTTTACAAAGGGGATGAATAGTGATTTCAGATTTTGTCTTATTATAAGTATTTGGAGATTAGTTGTACGTGGGTTCATTCATCTTTTCTACACAAAAAAATTGAGAACTAAGGAGGAGAACCAAGGACCAAAGGTCACCACCACCAACCACCACCGGAAGTTGGCCGGAGAAGGGAGAACCACTTGTGATTTACAACCCCAAAGGATCAGATCTTAATTAGATTCAAGCGTTTGATAAGTGAATCTAAGTTTGTATATTGTCCATGTTAGAATAGTTATAAAAATAGGAGATTTTTCATGTTTGGAAGATGAAAGGATAGAGTTGTTAATGGATTTATGGAAACTGAAAATATATGGGAATCAAACTCATGTTGTAGGTAGATAGTAATCCACGAAATAATCAGTAAGTTGTTGAAGAAATTATGAGAATCATTGGTGTGTTCTTGAAGATATCATGTATATTATTTTCTGGAAAAATAGGATAAATATACATTTTTAATTCAATCTCTTGATGATTCTAGGATGTTTATATCATTAGAAATTATTTGTATATGTTGATATATCATGTAGTAAGGATTATAAGTCACTTGGGTTGTTAATATGAAGGTTTGAATGATCAAAAGTGGTGAAACCCGTAGTAGAAGAAACGCAGAAAACTGGGCTGGTATCTGGGCGATCGATCGATCGACCCCTTGCCTTCGATCGATCGACCTCCCCAGAATTGTGGAAGTTGTTTCTTTTTAATGTTGATTCTTATCCCAAACCTTTTGTAGATATTTGGTGATTATTAATTGGATATTATGGGACTTAGAAAAGATCAGTAAGCCCTAGATAAGATTCGAATTAATTTGATTGGGATTTAATTGATTAGAATGATGATAATTATATTGGAAGAAATTTCGGTTGCTAGATTCATGTGTTGGATTTTAATTGGTATGCATGAGTATTAAGGATAGGTCCAGTAGGTGATATTTAATATAACACCTGGATAGCCTTAGGGTTACAATTTGAATATCAAGGACTGAGTTTAAGCTCATTATTGATTTCGCAAGGATCAAGTGTAGTACAAGCACTTAGAGGTATGGCTCCTAGATAGAGATGGGAGTTTAGACCACATTTGTATGAAAGAGGGGATGAGGTTTTTCCGATTTCGTATTTGAAGTTTACGGATCTCCTCGATCGATAAAGTTAAGTAGTAGTGTATTGGATGGGTTCCTTATTTGGATTTCACTTTGCGAGACGCTCCACGCATGAACCTTAACGACGTCGGGAGTGGAGAGATGTTATAGGATGCGAGGATGTTGGTTTTGTTGATAAGCCATATAATGTGAATGAAACACTTTAGACTATGAGCCATGTGATAATGGTATTAAATCCTAGTTGATAGAAGATGTGTTTATAAGAGATTAGAAACTATCGGCTATAACCCTAATTAAAGGAAGAGTTTAATTCATAGTAATTCGGGAGATAAGATGGTATGGACCAGTAGGGTATTAGTGATTTCTTACTGAATAATTACATTGAGGAAAACCTATTTGAACCTTGAGTAATGAGTGAGGCTCGGGGATGATTAAATTAAAGAGATATAATGCTACGTATGGGAATTATCTTAGGGTATTGTGAATACCTTGTTGATATTATATTATAGGTATGATAATGCCTATTTGATTGATTGATGATTATGTGTATGACATACCTAGCTTACTTGCTATCGACGGGAGGTTTGCATGTGAGGGCAGTCATATCCTGATGAATCCATGGGATCTTTGATTTGTCGCTCAAGAACATAGGTATATGAAAGACTTATCGGGGAGTTGATAAGTCCACTGACTGTGGGCACGCAGGTATGTGCGTGACCCACGGATACGAGAACTATGTTCACCTCCAACTTGTATGTTGTTGTTTGTGGTTCGAGAAATCCTTACCGAACCTTTTGTCCCCTATTCGGCGACCAGCGATGATGGGACGTGATAGTAGAGTAATGCATTGCACCGCAACTGTGACTCGGGGTGCCGTATTATATATGTATATATATATAATGAATTAAATGAGTAAAGGGATATATTGTGGTTAAATCAGCTACTGTGTGATAAATGTAGATAACAGTAAATTGAGAAAAAGAATTGAAATAAGTTAATGAACATTTATGGAAAAGCTTAATTCATATTAATGGGAAATGTATATGAATGATTATACTACGTATGGTATGGAACATACGATGTTATGATATGGGATGGAATCATATTATGGAAATTTGTGAAGAGAAACCATTAACTAGGAGGTTAATAGGAAACGTTAAGTGTGCACTCTAGATGAGAGGTAAGAATAGCAAGTGAGAGTTGGATACTATCATGTACATAATAAATGCTTTATTGCACTTGTTAAATACTTGTTGTTTCCAAAAAATCATTTTCACATCGGGCTCTGACCCGTTTCCTTGCATAATTTCTTTTCTATTGTACCTTCTATATCAGGTGTCCAGCAACAGGGACGCCAACCTTAGAGGATTATGACGAGCTATGGAGCTATGGAGTATTGTCTAGACGCCTATCTTCTTTTGATTCACAGTATTCTCTTAGTTAGGGCATGTCGCCTAAAGGAGCTCAATTATTTCTTTTCTATCGGAGTCAAATAGTCTTGCACTCGTGTCATTTTAATACATTTGTTATTGCTGGGATTATTGTATTGAATTATTATATTGGAATGTTTATTCCAATTGCATTTAAGTTCTTTTGTGTTATCTGTTCAGTTGTTAGTGTTGTAGGATAATATGTGTTGTGTTATTTAAAAACTAAAAGTGGATTTTGTTGAATTAAAATTTGCAATGTTTTTAACATTAGCTTAATTGGGTATTGGGTGATTAGTTAATGTTTTCGACAGTGATGCTAAGAATGAGCCAACTGTATATTCTGTTTTAATTTGGTATGAGACTGGACACCCCGGTATTTAATTAGGCGGGGTGTTACAAATATATCCAAAACCTTAGGGTCTTATGCATAATATGCAGATAACTGAAATTAAATTGTTGTGAATTGGGATGATACGAGTCTTGCGAGAGATAATGGGTTTTATTTGAGTTTTTGAACTTTAATTAGGACTTTGATGATATAATTGTGTTCCAATAATATTTTATATGTGGATACATTGTTTATAGGTTATATGAATTATAAATGAAAGTTTTATGATCTTTAATGGAGGTTTAAAATAAATTTTATTGAGTTCGAGTAGCCAAACCCCGTAACGAGAATTTTATAAAACACTAAAGAGACTAGGCAATCGGTGAATTTTAGCGGTCGACCGCCGCCTCAGATATCTTCATAGTTTCACTTATTGTTGTAATTAAGGAAGTTTGTATTTTTTTTTTTTGGGGGGGGGATAACCTTTGACCTAAATTAAAATATATGACTTGTTTTATAGTATGAAATGTGATAACTCTAATATAATATAATGGATGGATTTCTTATCAACTCTTAAATTGAATTAATGTTGATAAATCTAGGTTAGACTTTAATTCCGTGATTGAAATGGTTATTATTTATTGTATTCTTTATGTAATGCATACCATGCGTGAATACTCGTTGCAAACGTACTAAGAGGGGATTCCATTTAAGTGGGAATGTACGATACGGACCTTTAATGTACCTCGATGAGTAAATGAGATTCCTTAGTCAATTTTTACCCCCAGGTCACACGTCTAGGTACCCATGTCCGAGATAAATTATGAGGATATTTCCTTCATATAGTCTTGGGTATGGTGGGCTAGATGATTGATAGGTAGACATGATGATTTATCACTTGCCTTTATGAGGTTTTAAGTTTGGCATGACCTAAGACTATACTTAGTATGCATAAGTGATCCCCGAAGGTATTAGAGATATGACTTAGCTATTTGGATTACTTATGTGGTACCTAGACTTTAAGATTATCTTAATTGCTTTATGACACTTGACTTTGATTATTGCAATGTTATCTTGAATTCAATTGTTATTTTCATATGAAAAGATTAAAATTTGAGGATGGGTTCACTTGGGATTTGGAACCTTAGTTACTTGTGATATTAGAATTTCAGGTGGGATCAATGTAAAATATGTTGAAATGCTAGAGATAGATGCATAGTTTGATTTATTCCAACTTTCGTTATACTCTTATTCTATTTAAACTTGTAGTTAATGTTGTGGATTAAATGTTTTAGGATTGAGGTTACCCGTTTCACATCCTTGATCAATATTATTGTTGAACTCCTCTTTCTGTTGTAGATCTACTTTAAGATGTAGGTGTCACTGGCTTGCATCCAAGTTTTATCAGTTCATTTGATTTTTATTGTAGTAACAAGGGATACATACTTGAATTCTTACATTTGAAAGAGTGGTCCTACACGAGTGTGTTACAAATCAAACTAATTTTCACCAAAAATTATCCAACTTTTAATGTGCACTAAACCAATTTGTGAAAAAATAATTTTTATTTTAAACTAATTTTATCTTGATTAATCCTAAACATGCATCTAGTGATTAAAGTAATTAAAGTAAAGTAAAGAATACTCAGAACACAGGATGTACGAGGAAAAACCCAAAACGAGAAAAAACCTCGGATGACCCAAGCCAGACAATCACTATGAATGTGGAATTACAACGAACAGACAAAAGACTCACTCAATGACTCGATCCCCTCGGGTCTTGATGCTCTTCTTATCTTCAACCACTCCTCTCACAGTGTCCACACAGAAAGTTCTTCTTCCACGATACTTGTCCACAACACATGCTCGCACGTATGTCTCGGTGTCCACCGAATGGCTTTGATACGTCTACGATGTCGAACAAGAAGTCCTTCTCCTTTCTTCACCACAAAACCCAGATGTTCAAGTATAGAATAAAGCTTCTTGGTGCAGCAAAATAACATAAACATATAGTAATGATAACTCAGATCTTTGCAAACTCTAAGGATGTGTTTAAGCTTTGAAACCTTAGAAAAACATGTGCAAAACTCGTACTGGATTGAAAACTATTTTCCAGATTGCACTCTTTCTTTCATTCTGACGAAACCATGCTTTAAATAGAAAAAAATAACCCCCTTGAAAAACTTGTTGCTCGAACGAGATTGACCAGTCATTCGCGCGACATGGCCATCTCGCTTGAACGAGCAGAGCTGTCGTTTGAACGATGCGTGTCTCAGTTTGACTTTTTTTTTAAAACGTTTCTTTCAAAAGAGATCCCATTAAGTCAAACTCTTTTTCGAGCTTATCAGAATAAAACGTAGTTTAAGACATTTAAAACACTCTTTAAAACATTTTAAAATATTTTTTCTTTATGAAAATTCATCCTTATCATTTTATAAAAATTATTCCGAGCTCCATTAATTATACGCATTTATAACTGTGTGATCTTGGAATGCAATTAACTTGAAGACAAATAAACTTGCACCAACTAAACTTCGACATGATTAATTCTTTGAAGCTTTGCCGCAACGTCTTCAATTTCTTCAATTCATCATAAACCGACTGGGATCGTGACAAAATAAAATCTCCCTATGATATATTACAAACACGGTTTTATTCACGGAATTAAGTCAAAAAGTAAAGGGACTCAATTAGAAATTTATGTCCTTACAAATCTCCCCCTTTGACTATTCCGGGACAAAAATAAAGCAGTGAAATGCCTAAGCCAGTCTGTCAAGCCATATGACGCCTAAATCTCATCCCATAAACCCAAAGTAAAAAATTAGAGGACACGGACTAGTATATGTACACCGGCATGCTTGAACTGTCTGAATGTGATGTAAACGTAAAATCTCAAATCGCTGAAGCATACTTACACAGATGAAACAGACAAACAAATAGCCAGTGAAGTATGGAGGAACAAATTAAACCAATATATATCCAAATGATGCCAATTTTTCAATAGATACCAATATGAATAAACTCTGAAAAAAATCATTTGTTAAAGAATTGAGTAACAATATGATACCAATTTGTAAAATATGTAATCAAACAGTATTTAAATCAAATCTCAAGAAACATGCTCAACAAATCTCCCCCTACATCACATACATCTCTCCCCCTTTTTGTCTCTAATAGACAATCCGGTGAAAAGATAAACGAATCAATCAAGTATCTAGCATGAGAATATAGCAATTAAAAAATCGCTAGAGAATCATGAAACAACCATGTAAATATGATCAATAGATGACAAATTAGGAGCTAGTAAACCAATAAATCACACAAAGAATATATTAATCTAATCAGGTGTGATTAATGGATCATATGCAAAATATCAATTTTGGAACAATATAACCTGCATATAAACTAGTTAGTCCAGAAAGCTTACAGCAGTACCAAAAAATATACCACTATAACTAGGGTGCTGCAAACAAAAAGAAGCAAATTCCCAGACTTTCGTTCGAACGAGCCAGGGACGTTGCTTAAACGAGATGAGGACGTCGTTCGAACGAGGCTTCTTGCGATATGGTAATGTCGTTTGCAAGAATTCTCGCGACAGGCCAAACTTTCCCAGATTCCCAAAAATATCATAAATTTTTTCCCAGTGAAAAAATTTCTAGAAAAATCACACTGGAAGGGCCTGACAGCAGCAAAACAATGCTAAAACAGTAAGCTTTTAACAAAAAAAAATGCAAAAACGCATAAAAAACTATCAAAGCGAATTACATGCAAACATAGTACCTATATGCTCAAACATGGACATTGAATGTATGAGCGTGAAACTACAACAAATGAGTCACAATTCCAACACATCACAACGATCAAGACTCTCTAATCAATAGCAATAGGTCATGAAACTTTATCATAGCCATATGTGACAGTTAAAGTGTGAACTTAATGAATTAAAAATACTACATGCACACAAATCCAGATTTTGACGATTCTACAAATAATAGCGTCAAATTGCAATGTTTCAACACTAGGATTAGTTATGCAAACCCGTTTAAATTTTCTCCAACCAAACTCCCTCATAAATATATAGTTTTTCAAGTTCTTTTGAGGTTTCTAGCATTCTCAACTTAGAGAAAATCTTATTGGACCTTTTTCTTCACTTATTGATTTTTCTTTTGGGCTATTTTAAACGGTGGCTTTCACGATGAGTCAATTGAACTCTCGCATCCCTTTTTCGTAAATCACTCATTAATTTTTTTAATTTTGATATCAATACAAATCCTCATGATAAACGGTTCTTACATGCACACTTCTCCTTAAGTCTACTTACACATAGATGACAAGATTGAGATAAGAACGCCTCACCAAATTCAAATATGCAAGAGAAGTCAAACATCCATATAAACTCGTTCATTTGTGCAATGATGGCATATATACAAAGTCGAATCAAAATGCATATCAACTTCAAAACAACCTAATTTGAACAATGATTAAGATCATTCTAAGCATCGATAATAATGACCAAGTATCCTTGCCACATGGATAATGAAACGATGGGGGTGCAAGCACACCAATATTCCACACCAAACATGTAAACTCAAAAACAAAAACCAAAAATCTTTTTGTCTTTTCAAACATATTTTGACTCAAATGAAAGAAAAATCTTTTTGAGTTTTTCAACAGTTTTCTAAAAAAAAAAACTTTTTTTATTTTTTCAATAGGACTCAAATAAATGAAAAACTATAATACAAAATGATACACATGTCACTATACTAGCAATGAATATATCATGAATCAAACTAGCATATGACAAACATGGCAACACTATTATCCTTTAGATTTAGCATGGGAAGAATCAAGTGCACCCATGTGAGAATCAACCAACCTAGTATTAACATATCCAAAATGGATTTCCTAACCCAAACCGGTGTATACCTAACAAAATAGGATTTGGGAATCATCGAGACACTACGTTTAAACTTCCTAGGGTCCTTTTTAAGATCATAGCAAAAACTCCTAAGGTGACCTTTCCTACCACAATGCGAACATGTGTAAACTTGATAAGGAACGGGACCTTTAGGTTGACCTTTTCTAACACCCTAGGATGTGATTGATCCTCTAAAAAAAGTAATGGTTTTGGCATTAGCAACGGAAGAATTAGAACAAGACTAGCCATTACCAGCACTACACAAACTATTCGAGTCATTTGAAACACTTTTAAACTTCAAAACTTAGGACTCAAACAAAAAATTAAGCTCCTCAAACTTTAGGGACTCCTTATTTAAATTATCAATACCCCTAGAAGGTTATCTCGCTCCCCCTCAATGTGAGCAAACTTATCCCTAAGAGCCTTTTCTCGTGCCAAAAAATCATTAATCGAATTATTTTACTCAACGACACAAACTCTAGAATTTCCCAAATCCTCTAACTCTTTTTCTAAAACGAGGACTCTATCATCACTCTCCTTTTTTCCTAATTTTAACATATTAAAAGCATTAAACAAGGAACCAAACTTCTCACGACAAATATCTCTTTGAATTTTCAACGTTTGCAAATATTCAATCTTATTTTTAAAACAGGAATTTTCTTCCACGAAAACTTCAATACGTTTTGCAAACTTTAAATTCAAACGATGTAAATCGTCAAAGCTGAGAGAATCCATCGAGAGAAAACAAACACAAGAGAGATAAACAAACACACGGGATCATAAAACAAATAAAATATGTTTTCTTGCTCTGATACCAATTTGAAAGAGTGGTCCTACACGGGTGTGTTTCAAAGCAAACCAATTTTCACAAAAAATTATCCAACTTTTAATGTGCACCAAACCAAGTTATGAAAAACCAATTTTTACTTTAAAACAATTTTCTCTTGATTAATCCTAAAAATGAATCTAGTGATTAAAGCAAGTAAATTAAAGTAAAGAATACTCACAACGCGTGATGTACGAGGAAAAACCCAAGACGGGAAAAAACTTCGAACGACCCAAGCCAGCCAATCACTATGAATGTGGAATTACAATGAACAGACAAAAGACTCCCTTAACGACTCGATCCCCCCATGAGTCTTGACGCTCTTCTAATCTTCAACCACTCCTATCACAGTGCCCACACAAAAAGTCCTTCTTCCACGATACCTGTCCACAACACGTGCATCCACATATGTCTCGGTGTCCACTGAATGGCTTTGATACATCTATGATGTCGAACAAGAAGTTCTCCTCTTTTCTTCACCGCAAAACCCAGATGTTGAAGTATAGAACAAAACTTCTTGGTGCAACAAGATCACATAAACATATAGTAATGATAACTCGGATCTTTGCAAACTCTAAGGATGTGTTTAAGCTTTGAAACCTTGGAAAAACATGTGCAAAACTGGATTGAAAACTGTTTTCTAGATTGCAATCTTCCTTTAATTATGACGAGACCACGATTTAAATAGGAAAAAATAATTGCCTCGAAAAACGTGTCACTCAGACAAGATTGAACAGTAGTTCGAGCGACATGGACATCTCGCTTGAATGAGAAGAGCTATCATTTGACCAACGCGCGTGTCAGTTTGACTTTTTCTTTAAAAAGTTTCTTTCAAAAGAGATTCAATTAAGTCAAGCTCTTTTTCGAGCTTATCAGAATAAAATGTAGTTTAAAACATTTGAAACACTCTTTAAAACATTTTAAAATATTTTTTATTTATAAAAATTCATTCTTATCCTTTTATAAAAATTATTTCGAGCTCTATTAATTATATGCATTCATACATGTGTGATCTCGTAATGCAATTAACTTGAAGAGGAATAAACTTGCACCAATTAAACTTTGGCATGATTAATTATTTAAAGCTTTTCCGCAACGTCTTCAATTTCTTCAATACGTCATAGACCAAGTGGGATCGTGACAAAAAAAAATCTCCCTATGACATATTACAAACACAGTTTTATTCACGGAATTAAGTTAAAACAATACAAGGACTCAATAGGAAATTTATGTCCTTACAACATTTTATATGGATAGTAGTTAGTTGTATTGATATGTTAGACTTTTGACTCATGTAGATGGTACTAGAATTTTGGAACAGCTTTCACTATTGATATTAACTTATGATTTCAGTTTCTTTCTTTTTGTTCATGATTAAAATGGTATTTACTTGTTTATATTCCTTAACTATTTAATTTAGAACCGATCGATCTACTTTCAAATATTACGAGTTGTTACATTTGGTATCAGAGCATTCCAAGTTCTAGTGTCCTACGGGTCATGAGTTCATTCATCGCTACTTTTGCATGTGCATTCTTTAATACTTTAGATCCCTATATTAAGAATTTGCAATATAAGTCTTGCACGATTATTAATAGATTATGGATTACTATCCATTATATGGTGAACCTTCGAAGACTTCAGGGATAACAGAGATCTTCAAGGAGTGATGAGTAGGAGGTTCATGCACCTAAGCTGCCACAATAACCACCATTTGCCTCACCCATGGGGTAAGAACCAATTGTAATACCCCGTAATTTTAATGACTTTTAAAATGGGTTATATTTTAAACTAATGGATTAATTGGATCTTATTATAAATTAATTCATTTGGGTTTTATCCGAATTGTGGATATTAAAATGGATGTTCTGAATATTACTTAAAGATATTTAGGTAATATAAGAATGTGATGTCATTGATATGACGGTATGAGATAAATTCGGTAATTTGAATTTTTAGTCAGACGCGGTATGGAACGTGTCGGGACTAATTTATTAAATTAAAAAGAAAATTTATTTTTATTGACCTTATAGTCATTTCGACTGCGTCGTTGCGTTCGGAAGGATTGAAATAGTCAGAAAAGTCTATTTGGATGTTGGATTTGGGTCTCAGGTCATTTGGAAATGAAAAGACAACCTAAAAGGGCATTTTGGTTATTTTTACAAGGGGGATAAATAGTGATTTCGGGTTTTGTCTTATTATAAGTATTTGGAGATTAGTTGAATGTGGGTTCATTCATCTCTTCTACACAAAATTGAAAGGTCATCTTCTTAGAGAGAGTGAAAGGTTGCTTGGGAAGAGAAAAGTTTGCTTGGGAAGGAGGAGAACCAAAGGTCAAAGGTCACCACCACCATCACCACCTGTGTTATTCAACTCCAAAGGATCAGATCTTCATTAGAGGCAAGTGTTTGATATTTGCAATTTAAGTTCGTATATTGTCCATGTTAGGATAGTTATAAAAAGAGATGATTTTCATGCTTGGAAGATGAAAGGATATAGTTGTTAATGGATTTTTGGAATCTAAAAATATATAGGAATTAAACTCATGTTGTAGGTAGTTAGTAATCCAATAAATATTCATCGATCTGTGGAAGAAATTCTGAAAATAATTTAGCGTTCTTGAAGATAATATGTTGATAATTTTCTGGAAAAAGAGACAAAAACGAGTGGAATGAGAAGAGCCAATTTGAAATATTTAGATCTCCTTTTTGAGTGCATTTGGATGAGATTTAAGAAAAACTCAAAACACATACCTGACTCAATTTTTCGTGTAGAATCCAAATCTGAAGTTGGATTGATGATTCGAATAATTTTTGAATCTAATTTTTCTGAGTATTTAAAATATGAGAATTCATGATGTTGTTTCTTTTTAATGTTGGTTCTTATCCCAAAACTTTTGTGGATCTTTGGTGATTATTAATTGGATATTATGGGACTTAGAAAATATCAGTAGACCCTTGATAAGATTTGAATTAATTTGATTGGGATTTAAATTGATTAGAATGATGATAATTAAATTAAAGAAATTTCGGTTGCTAGATTCATTTGTTGGATTATAATTGGTTTGCTTGAGGATTAAGGATAGGTCCAGTAGTGGTGATTGAATGTAACACCTGGGTAGCCTTAGGATTACAATATGAACATCGAGGACTGAGTTTAAGCTCATTATTGATTGTGCAAGGACTAAGTGTAATACGAGCGCTTAGCAGTATGACTCATGGATAGAGATGGGAGTTTAGAACACATTTGGTTGAAAGAGGGTATGAGGTTATCCCAATCACGTATTTAAAGTTGACGGACCTCCTCGATCGACAAAGTTAAGTAGTAGTGTATTGGAGGGGTCCCTTGTTTGGATTTCGCTTTGCGAGATGCTCCGCGCATGAACCTTAACGACGTCGGGAGTGGAGAGATGTTATAGGATGCGAGGATAATTAAATTATGAAGTAAAGATATGACATTTTAATACGTGGAATTTAAAAGAGATATAATGCTACGTATGGAAATTATCTTAGGGTAGTGATATTACCTTATTGATATTATATTATAGGTATGATAATGCCTATTTGATTGATTAATGATTATGTGTATGACATACCTAGCTTACTTGCTATCAGTGGGAGGTTTGCGCGTGAGGGCAGTCATATCCTGATGAATCCATGGGATCTTTGATTTGTTGCTAAAGAATATAGGTCTATGAAAGACTTATCGGGGAGTTGATAAGTCCGCTGACTATGGGTACGTAGGTATGTGCGTGACCCATGGGTATGAGAACTATGTTCGCTTCCAATGATTGTGTTGTTGTTAATGGTTCGAGGTATCCTCACCGAACCTTTTGTCCCCTTTTCGGCGACCAACGATATTGGGACATGATAGCAGAGTAATGCATTGCACCGCAGCTGTGACTCAGGGTGCCGTATTATATATGAATATATATATATATATATATATATATATAATGGATTAAATGAATGAATGGATATTTATTATGGTTAAATCTATCTACGGTGATAATTGTAGATAACGGTGAATAGAGAAAGATAATTGAATTAAGTTAATGAATGTTTATTGAAAAACTTAATTCATATTAATGAGAAATGATTCATGTTAATGAGAAACGATGAGAAATTTAAATGAATAATAATGTGACGTATGGTATGGGACATATGGGGATTATGATATTGGGATGTAATTATAATATGGAGACTAGAAAAGAGGAACCATTAACTAGGAGGTTAATAGGAAACGTTAAGTGTGCACTCTAGTTGAGAGGTGAGAATGGCAAGTGAGAGTTGGGTCTAACATGTACATAATAAAAGATTTATTGCACTTGTTAAATACTTGCTGTTTTAAAAATCATTTTCACAATCGGGCTCTGACCCGTTTCATTGCATATTTTCTTTTCTATTGTATCTTTTATATCAGGTGTCCAGCAACAGGGACGCCAACCTTAGCGGATTATGACAGGCTATGGATTTATGGAGTTTTGCTTAGACACCTATAATCATTTGATTCACAGTATTCTCTTAGTAGGGCATGCCGCCCAAAGGATTCAATTATCTTCTTCTATCGGGGTCAAATACTATGGTATTCGTGTCATTTTAATACATTTGATATTGTTGGGATTACTGTAATGGATTAATATTATTTGAGAATGTTTATTCCAATTGCATTCAAATTATTTTGTGTTATCTAATTGGTTATCAGTGTTGTAGAATAAAATGTGTTGTGTTATTCTTAAACTGGAAATGGATTTTGTTAAATTAAAATTAGAAAAGTTTTTAACACCAGCTTAATTGAGTATTGGGTGAGTTGTAAATGTTTTCGACAGTGATGCTAATAATGATCCAACTGTATATTCTATTTTAATTTGGTATGGGACTGGCCACCCGGTATTTAATTAGGCGGGGTGTTACACCAACTATTGCGATAAGTAATTTGTCCTCTATTATAGCTCAGGCCATCGCAGTGAGAATAAATTATCTTCAGTAGCATCTTCCACCACCTGTGGATGCATATGTACCTAATATTCGAGATATTACCTTTGCAAGGGAGCGTGTTAGAACTTCATTTGGAAAAGGGCACCATCCAGAGTTTGAGGGAATCTTTGATCCCATTGTGGCACAAGAGTAGATGGAATACATTGAGTGACGTTTGAGGTTATTTGAGTGCACAGATGTCCACCAATAGATGTTGGCGAGATTTATATTGATGGGAGATTATTACCACCCGAGAGGAGAGTTCTCATATGACTCTATTGCATTTTCGGGTCAAGTTTGAGGGAAATTACTTCCCATATTCATAAAAGAGGAACTTTAGAGCACATGTTGATAGGCTCAAGCAGGAGTGTAGGACCGTTGGTGACTATTATAGAGAGTTAACTTATCATATACACTTCACCCCGGAGGTGTAGACGTCTGAGGATTTGAAGATGGACCAATTTGTGAGCGGTCTGAATTGGAAGATTATATAGGTTTTGTTGGGGAATCCAACATTTACCACATTTCTCTAGATGGTAGTAACTTCTTTTCTACTTGATGACGATCACCATGAGTTTGAGAGAGAAAGAAGGAGCCCAATAGGGAGATATTAGGACCTGAACAAGGGACGAAGGTATTAAGGGTGGTGACTCTTCCTAGGCACAGGGATGTTCTAGCTAGCATCGGAGAGGTCCATAACAGTGAGAGAACCCCCCTAAGATATTCAAAGGTGATTACCATTCCTGACATGGCGTACATGGCTAGGGTCAGGGTCAATTTGGGCTTTCGGGTCCGCACTTTTAGAGCTAGAAAAGCTAAAGGGTCAGGACCAGAAAAACATCAATTTGGTAGGACCTAATATTTAGGGAAAATGAAACAGGATCGCCAGAGAGAAAACCCTTTTGGTGGGTCATTTTATGCATGTGGGGAGTTGGGTAGTCATTTAGAAGATTCCTTAAGGGGCACGATTTCAGAAAGGGCGTTAGCCAAAACTACCCGCCCTATATGGATTTCAGGCCCTCCCACCCCCCCTCAGTACTCATCTTTACCTCCTCCTAGGGATCAAGTATCAAGCACAGGGACACCATCAGCGACACTAGGGACCTGTGTTCAACATCTATCAGTAACACATCGCTACAGAGGGTATGTTTTATGCTTATGGTAATTATGCCTGAGTGCTTTTTGATACGGGAGATTCACACACATTTTCTACTTATATATTAGTTGTTACATCGAGCATGATAGATATATCTTCCAAGATGGTTATGAACATTGACATTCTCATAGGTGGGGGAGATAATTTACACCATATTTGTAGTGGCGTGATGTAGAGATCGACATGCTATGTTTTTCCATCAACTGGTTACTGTCAGATATGGGTATTTACGACATTGTATTAGGGATGTATTTTTTAGTAACTAACCATGCCCAGATATATTGTAAAGGAATAACTATTATGATCGCCATCCCCTGACAGGAAATATTTCTCATTGTCATGCCTA
Organism: Sambucus nigra; assembly: GCA_949130495.1. NCBI lineage: Eukaryota > Viridiplantae > Streptophyta > Magnoliopsida > Dipsacales > Adoxaceae > Sambucus > Sambucus nigra. The sequence continues at coordinate 354,041,976 of OX422208.1, read as the reverse complement.
GACTTGATGGGGATTTAAGCACCCATTTATGATATATTGAAACGACTACGTCTGAGGAATTTGTGGCACCGCTATATTCTATACCAGTGGTCTAAGAGTTTTTGGATAAGTTTAAAGAGGAATAGTGGTTTCTTCCTATAAGAGAGAGAGAGAGAGAGAGAGAGAGAGAGAGAGAGAGAGAGAGAGAGAGAGAGAGAGAGGGAAAGAGGGAGATTTGTATTGATTTAGCCCCAGGCACCCGACTCATTGTGAGAGCACCTTATCGTATGGATCCTTAGAAATACAAGATTTATAGTAGCAGATATAATAGTTTTTGAGTTAGGGGTTCATTCAATGGCACATGTCTTTATGGGGAGCTCCTTTATTATTTGTGAGGAAGAAGAATGGGACACTTTGGTTGTGTGTGTACTATCGGGAGTTAAATAAAGTCAAAATATGGAATAAGTATCCATTTTCTCCATTCAATGAATTATTTGACCAATTAAGGGGAGCGTAGTTATTTTCCAAGATCGATTAGCACATAAAATATCACCAATTGAGATTATGGAGGAGGATGTTCCAAAGTCAACTTTTCTCACTTGTTACGGGTCTTACGAGTTTTGAGTCATGCCATTCGGGCTGACCAATGCACCTATCATCTTTATGGATCTGACAAATTATGTATTTTGTCATTATCTGGATTAGTTTGTCATCGTATTCATTGACAACATTTTGATATACTCACACTCAGAGGAGGAGCATGATCATAATTTCAGGTTGGTACTACATATGTTGATGGATAACAAGTTGTACGCTAAGTTTTCCAAGTGCAGTTCTTAACTCAAGGAGGTGTAGTTCCTGGGGCACATCATGTCAAATACTGGAATTTTCGTCGATCCTAGAAAGGTATCATCGGTAATGGAGTATGAATAACCCACAACATCAACATAGGTTATGAGATTTTTTGGTTTGGAAGGCTATTTTTATCGATTTACTCAGGTCTTTTCAAGAATTACAGGGATAAATATACACCTCACCCAGTAAGGGATATCGTTTGTTTGGGATGCCAGTTATGAATGAGTGTTAGAGGACCTCAAGGAGAGTCTCACGAAATCTTCGGTTTAAGTATTGCTTAGGGGAGGCATTAAGTATATGGTATTTATGGACACTTCACTTCAGGGTCTGGGTTGATTTTTGTTGAAAGAAGAGAGTCCTATAGCTTACGCTTTTTGGAATTTGAAGACACGTGAGGGTAATTTTTTGACACATGATTTGGAGTTAGCAACGGTTGTCTTTACCTTTTGCATCTGGTGGCATTATTTGTTAGGAGAGAGGTTTTCATTGTTCTTTCATCACAAAAGTCTCCACTACCTATTTATGCAGAGGAATATGAATATGAGGTTATGGTGATGGTTGGAGTTTGTAAAAGACTATCACTTTTCGATCCAATACCATTCGGGAAAGGAAAATGCTGTTGCTGATGCGCTGAGTAATAGGCCAATAGCTACGTTAGCTGATATATGAGTGGATCATGGAGATGACTTGAATTTTTTTTGTCCGAGAGGTTAAGTACGTAAATGGAGATGGATTTATCGAATGTTTTTATGGTCATGGTGAAGGTTACCCCAATTATTATTTCATGCGTAGTTCAGGTCCCTTTCATGGATCATTTTGTTAGGCAAAGGTAAAATAACTACAAATGGGCACATTTTTGTCTTTCTCGATCGGATCAGGTGGGGGTTTACAATTACAAGGGAGGCTAGTAGTGCACGAGGATCCATAAGAGTGAAAGCGATGTTAGCTGAGGCTCATGGGTCACGATACATGGTGCTCTTAGAGGGTATAAAATGTACCAAAATATGAAGTGATTGTATTGTTGGGCTGGAATGAAGAGGGATATTGCTGATTATGTGTCGAGATGGGCTACTTGTCAGTTAGTAAAGGTAGAGCACCAATGACCGGGAGGAGAGTTACAACATTTGGAGATCCCTCAGTAGAAATCGGAAAGCATCTCGATGGGTTTTATTGCCGAGTTACCATGATTGTAGCATGATCACGATTTTATTTAGGTTATTATAGATAGTCTAACGAAGGTGGACCATTTTTAACCTGTTAGGACTAATTACTCCACAGAAAAGTAGGCAAATTTATTCATAGTCGAGATACTGAGACTATATGTGGTGTCACGGGATATCATGTTAGATAGGGGTAGTACTTTTATCTCCCATTTTTGGAAGGCATTCCAGTATGCAATGGGAGTTCATTTGAGTTTGAGCACAAATTTTCACCCACAGTCGAATGGACAAACATAAAGGGTGAATCAGGTGTTGATGGTTATGCTCAGGGCTTGCATGTTAGACCTCAAGGGTAATTAGGATGTACATTTTCTGGTTGTTGAGTGTGCTTACAACAATAGCCATCAAAAGACGATTGAGATGGAACCGTACGAGGCATTATACGAGCGACTATGTCATTTTCCTAGTTATTCATTAGGATCATAGGAATATCTGATGTTTGAACCATATATTATCAAGGAAACTTCTTTAAAGTGTTGAGTGTGGTTGATGAAGGTGTATTAAGATGTTTTTCCACATGATATACAAGAAAATGAAATGATATAATTTCTTAAAGTGTATTTTTTTCGATGATTTTATTTATGTTATGAGAAATTATATCTCCAGTATACTTTTCAATCCAATCCTTAGAACTGTCACTTATGAGCTCATGATAAGATTGCTCAAACGAGGCCTCGTTGTTAAAAATAGTGTGATCATCAATATGTAGGTTCTTATATGCTACTAAGGGTGAATATTTTATATCTACTTATGAAGGCTATGGCAACTAAAAATCCTTAAGATTACGGTAAATTTAATGATATGTTAGGAGAATAAAATAAGTGGTCATGGACATTACTCTTTCGAGAATTTTTTTGTTGTTAGCTTACTATAATTGTGAAAATCTTATGAGAATGGGTGACGTTTCAAATAGTAAATGCAAACAGGAACAATTTATTTTATATATCTCTAAATGGATAGAATTTCCCTAGCCATCACATTCTTCAATGAAGAATTTGGAACACCTAAAAACACGTTGCCATTATTCAAAGAACATTAACTAAATTCTTCCATTCGAAAGTTGATGTATAATGAATTAGTCTGCTTCATAAATTTATATCATTTTCTAATTTCTATCCAAAAAAACCTAAAATTGCTTTTTAGGTTTCAATCGATATATCTAACATTAAAGGTCAAAGGTTTTTTTATCTACACAATTAGTTACTTAATAAGAAGTTATGTAGGAATATACGACCTAATCATAGAAAAAACACAAAGGAATCCCCAAAATATTCCTTTTGACTCAAGAATTTGACACCAAACCCTTGTTTAAATAGAAGGGGAAAAATGCAAGGAAGAAACAAACAATGTTAAAGAAAAGAGTAAGGAATACTAACAAGAGAGAGGAAAATTTGAATAAAATAATTTCACTATAGTTCTTGAAAAAAATTACGATCACGAAAAATCTTCAAGGGTTAGATCTCTAAAGACGTTTAAGTTTAACAGTAAGGTCATATCATAAACAATAAAAACGTAGTGGCATAATGAATAAGGTTTCTCTCTCACCCTTAAAGTGTTAACAATATGAAGCATATATACACATGCACGCAATGGTTTTCTAATATGAGATAAATATACAATAGGTTTGGAGACAAATATTAAACTAGGGCTATAACCATAATATTCATTTGATTTCCTTATCTTTAGTAAGTCTGTTTAATTTAGGAGTCCTTCACCTTAGTGGTGATATGATTTGATACACCCTCGCAAGTTGATGGGGATCAACTGAGCACTTTCAACTTATCCCATAATAATTTAAGCCTAGTAGATGAAAGACCTTTTGTCATGATGTGTGTAATTTGTTTATTTGTAGAGGTGAATTGTACGAGGAGTTCACATCGAGCCACTTTTTCCCGAACAAAATAAAAATCAATTTTAACATTATTAGTAAATGCATGAAATATCAGATTTGGAGATAAGTATGTGGCACCAAGGTTATCGCACCACAAAATAGAATCACGGGTCTTAGGAATGTCAAGCTCTTATAGAAGTGAATGAAGCTAAGATAATTTGGCAGACATAGCTGAGTGGATGATAATGACTTGTAAAAGAGAAGCCCATGGGATATGTTGTGTTTGAGATACAACAAAATTCGTTTGGCCAAGGCCTTATGATCCATTGTAGGTGTAGGCAAGAATTGATAGAATTTATTGATAATAAATGCTATGTCAAGTTGTGGCAAATTTGGATACTGCAAGGCACAAACATCCTGTCTAAATGTTGTAGGATCTGAAAATTAACAATGTATTGTCCCTAAGAAAGTAATAATCCCAATGGGTTAGGGAGGCTTCTATACGAAGAAAAAATGTAACGGACATAGATCTTTGAGAGAAAAATCTGTACCAAAAAAATGAATAAATGACCAGGCATGGAATGGATGATTACTCATTATCAAAATATCATCAAAATATATTAAAATATATGCATGGTAATGCCATCGACATGACGAAAAAATAGTGATGTATCTATTTTGTTAGCCAAAAAATCCACGATGAAAGACAAATTTGGTAAGTCGTTAGAACCAAGAACAAGGAGCTAGTTTTAGCCCATATAGTGAGCGATGCAACTTGCAATCATGGTCCTGATGGGAATCATTTGTGAATTCAGGAGGCTATTACATAGACACAATTTTATTCACAGGCCTGTGTAGAAAAGCATTATTAATATCCAATTAAAAAAAACACCCACGAGAAACTGTAATGGTAATGACCGTGCATATTATTGTGGGTTTTACCACGGGAATGATTGTTTGATGGTATTCCAAGCTAAGTTCTTGAAGATATACTTTTGCAATGACTTGTGCCTTATTCCATTCAACACTACTATCATCACATCTTTTAATACGATAGATTCATTTACAACCAACAACATTCATGGAAGGGTGGAGAGGAACTAAGTACCATGTACCATTATTGATTAAGGTAGTGATCTCATGAGACATGGATTGGCGCCATTCTAGGTATTTATTAGTTGTGGAAAAATTGGTAGGCTTGATAATGAAAATGGTGGAACATAAGGAGGTCCAAGGTGGATAGTAAGGCACTCTTAGCCTTGGGTAAGTGCGTAAATTCATAGTTCAACTGCATGGAATGCATGAGGTAGAAGAAATGGCAGGGAGCTTAGGTCGATAACAAGGTTTAGGTTGGAGGATTGGAGATTTGATGAGCATGGAGAGGGACTTTCAAAGGGTGACTGGATTGGATGAAGAGAGAGGTGGGAGAAGAGGAGAAGACGGAGCATGTGAGTGTGTTGGAGAAGCCGTGGGTGAGGGGGAAGAATCTGGAGAGGAAGGGAGAGTGCGAGCATTATGTTCATGGGTAGGGATGGGAAATAGAGGCATGGACAACTGGGTGACCGGGGGAATATGTGGCTAGGGATGTGTAATGAGGGGATAAGCAGTGTGGAGGTAGAATGGGTAATATAGAATGAAGGGTAAGAGCGGGTGATATGGGAGCAATAACCTAAGGAGAAAAAGACGTGGTTATGGGTGCTGAAGGTGGAACAAGAATGGAAGGTCCAAAAAAAGGAAACTGGTATTCGTCAAATCGCACATGACAGGCAATATAGAGACGATTAGTCTTTGGTTCCATGCAATGATAATCGAGATTATTTGGACCATAGCTAAGTAAAATGAATAATGCATAACCATAATCCATTTTATGAGCATTATGAGGGCATAAAAATGGAAAGAAAAGGCAACTAAAAATCTTAATAAATGTGTGGTTGGGCACATGTTTGAAAAGGCATTGATACAAAGAGATGCAAAAGCATAATGCCAGTAACATGGCGCGGATGAAACCTTGAGTAAGAAATGAGTGGCCAGTTTCTATAATGTGTCGATTATGACGCTCGACGGAACCATTTTGCTCATGGGTGTGAGTTCAAGTGAGATAATGTAAAACACCACACTAGGTAATTTTTTTTATCTTGCGATATTGACCACCCCAGTCACTTTGGATTGATTTTATTTTCGTATTGAATTGTTTCTCAACAAGGGATTGAAATTGGAAAAAAATTTAAACACATTAGTTTTTTGGTGATATAATAAAACTAAATATATTTTGAATAATCATCCACAAAGATAACAAAATAACGTTGTCCATCAGTTGATAAATTGCATCACTAAAAGTTAACTCCAAAATAGTCGAACAAGTGTGAGAGGAGCGAGGTAAAGTCAAATAGGAAAACTTCCCTGACTAGCACGCCGCATAATGACTTTGATAAGTAGAAGACAAGATTGAAAATTTATTGGTTCTAATAATTTGATGAGGAAGACTAAGATGTGGGTGACCAAGATGACGATGCCAACACTCAGTTCATGCATGTTCAAATAGCATTGCAGATGCATGACATGGCAAAGGGAAGGATTTGGATTGCAAGGAGTAGAAATGTCCTTTACTCAGGCCAAAGAAGTGGAGGTTTCGCGTGACCATATCTTTCATGACAAAGTAGGAGGGTGAAACTCAAAGAAAACATTATTATCAGTTAGAAATTTTTGAATAGATAAAAGAAGTTTAGTAATGGACAAAACACATAGAACGTTGGAAATATGACATTTAGATGAAGGAGTGTGAAGTAAATAAGGGCCTAGGTGAGATATACGAAGACCCTTACTATTTCCAATATGAAGCTGATCAAAACCATAATAGTTAGAGGGTCTGGTGAGAGAGGCAAGATCATGCATGATATAATTCATAGCACATGTGTCGGGAAACCATGTATCAGTGGGGTGACAATAAAGTATGGGGAGGAATGTGATTGGGCATGTGAATACATTGTGAGGTGAATAGATAGGTTTACTGAAGGGGCATAACATTGATATCATGTAGTAGCAGTGTGATTGTCATCGTTACAGATTTGAAAGAGCTGGTGGATATCAGTAGAAAATTATAATAAAGACTGACATGTGTTATGGTGGGAAGAAGAGGAAAAGTGGGTATTGTGTCCATGTCCATGAACACACCACGATCGGAGCATACATAACCATGACTAGATAAGGAACCCCTACGGCAAGAGAGATTTGAAAAAGGGGTGGAGTTGATGGAGGGAGAGTTGAGGGAAAGGGATGAGAGGATGTCGTTATGTAAAAAATCATGAATGAGAAAGAAGGCATGAAGTTTGGAAAATGAGACAGGCCGTAACGAATGATGAGAGTGGTGACCAAATCCTTTAATTCGGGAATAAGGCTTTGAAGATGTAGATATTAAAATCTGCCAAAGAGAGAGAGGGCGATCGATTGCAACAAGTTCATCGACAAGGCGTTTTGCATGCTGGAGGAGTTGAGAGATTATTTTATACTTTTGAGACAGACTTGGGAGGTTCGTGTGAATATTAAATATATGGTTATTATATGTGGAAGAAAGTTCAGTGGATAATAGGGTCCAGACTTCATAAGAAGAGATAACACCCATAACAATTGAGAAAACATCATCGAAGTGGTAATCGAGGAAAAGATTCATAAATGCTTAATCTTATTTTATCTAGATATCATCGGCCGAATTAGGTTGTGGTTTAGGTTGTCCATCAATAGATATGGTGATCGTCGGACATCTATTGGTCCCACCAATGAAGCCCATGATGTTGTGGCCTTTAAGGAAAGGGAGCAATTGATTTTTCCAGAATAGGTAGTTAGTGGGGTTACGTTTGATGGATAGATCATGATGGGCATTAGTGAGGGGATAGAAGGTCTTAGGGTTAGGATTAGGGTTGGGGTAGGGGTAAAGGAGTTTGTGACGAGGAGCATGAGGTTATTTTCTGTCATAACGAAGAGGTAAAAGATAAAAAAAGTGATGTCTCTGATACCAAAATAATACACACATAATTGTATGATGAATATGGTTTATCTCACACTCTTAAACTATTAACAATATGGAGTATACATACACATGAGTATAGTGGCTTTCTAATATGAGATAACTATATAATAGGTTTGGTGATAAATATTAGACTAGTTCTATAATCATAATATGCACTTGACTTCCCAAGCTTTACGGATTCTGTTTACTGTAGGACTCTTTCACCTTAGTGGTGATATGATCATATAATAACCCCGAGACATTAGTGTTTAGTCTTAGAAGTTGAATCTCATTTTACAAATTTCATAAATAATCATAACTCCTTAAGGAACGTGTGAAGGATGCATCTTTGATAATATTTAAGACAAAGACTCCTAAAGATCTCCAATGCCGTCGATCCTCTTGTTAATAGCTAAAGACATCGAAAATTATTGAAGCTTTCGTTTTACACGCGATTAGAATCACAACCATGTGAATGTTGGTATTCTTAATCCTTGGCACTGAACCACTTACAACTAATCTTTTAAGACAAATGAAATAACATATGTTTTTCTCGCTTTCCTAGACAAACATGAAAAATATGAGTATTATAACTTTCAGCAACCAAGACAAATAAATAAAATGTTTAGTTATTTTGATCCGACCCATAAATATTAGGTCATGACCTGATCGTCTCACCACACATACACGTAGTAGTATGTTATTTAAATTAGAGAAATCTTAAACTAGTCTACGACCTGATCGTTAACTTATCAGTTGCGAAATAATCCCTTCATAACATACTTAATAAAATAAATAATCGTCAAGTAATAATGACATGACCACAACTCACGAATAAATAGTTCAACAGCCTTGGTAAAGATATATAACCATATTAACTATAGTTTAATTACATTGTAGGAATATAAATATAGTAAGCAAATAAAAACCCTAGGCATTGGTTGCATAGATAAAACTAAAAATCAAAGAAACATGTCTAAACTATCATTTAAGATTCAGCCTTAAAACTCCAACCTATATATAACCTATGTCTAGTACTCGTACTAAACCTAAGGAATCAATGAATATAATAGGGCCGAACTCTCAAAAGTCTCTTTTAGGGAAAGATTAAGCCTCCGAAATTAGAAACTCCCGACATAGCATCCATAAAAGATCCATACAATCTAAAAGAATACTAAATCATAAAGAGACAAAAGGAAATGATATATTTGATAAGATATGCAAATGAAACCATTTAGAAGATGTAATTTTCCTAGTCTGATAACTTAAAACCTATGAATAGTGTAACATAACCTCGATCAAGGACCATCTACTAGAACATAAGATAAATATCTATTATAACCATAACCTTTTCCAAGGTTTTTCAATTATAGTAAACAAAACCCAAATTTAACTCGTGAACGCATTTTTCCTTCCTAGGATCTCAAGACACTACGACCTTATTTTAGTATCTTCTTCCTCGACATGCTATGGTATGAGACTATTTGTCCCTCCCAGTTGAAAGATAAACCTTATGCAATATGTCATTATCTCCATACTATTATTAAAGATAATTGTAGGATTTAAGGAAGGAATTGTCATATCTTACCATCATAAGTAAAAAGTAAAGCATACTTAAGAGGTAACGTGTGTTTCCACTTCTCAAGCGTTTAGGACCAAGAAGAAGAAGGAGGTGAAGCCAAAGATGTTATCACTTAGTGAAACCAATGTCACATATATGACACCCTACATACGAATGAAGGGTAACTAACAAAAAAAGGGGAGTAATATTATACTACGTAAATTATTTGAACTCAAACAAGGAGTTGGAACTCCTTTTTAGCAAACACCAAGGATTTGTTTGTAAACGAGAGTAACATGTTTTATTAATTCTAAATGATAAACTAAAACCTTATCAACAAACGTCATGAATATGATGACTAAAATAAGGTCCATAAATGTCTTAATCCTCAAAATAATACAAGACAAGGACAAATGATAATATCCCAAAATCTCAACCATAGGCTAGAATTTATACTGGGATGAAAAGTAATTAACCATGGCCTCAATGTTATAGTTAGAATAGATTTTAACATGTTCATTAATACATAATATCTAAGAAGAAAATTAAGAATATACAGTTTGAAATGAATAGTAGAGGGACAAGGAGGATAATCACTTACCTATTGGATTATGTCAAACGATTTAATTAACTAATATCCTCTACTACCTTTGATCTTACTCAAGTCATTGTTCTTTGACAGTTACTCACTCTAGTAGTGGCTTCAAAGTTCTCATTTTCCCCTTGCTTAGTAAAATTTCCACTTTCTCTCTCTATATTTCTCTCAAGGCTTCTAGTATAATATACTGAGGGGTGGGAAATAGGGTTTTATGAAATTTTGGTCTTTTCTAACCTGTTATTGTCCGTTAACTTCTAGAATGTCCAATGCTTGATACTCGAGTAATGATGTTTCCATTTCATCAATCGACCTGATGATATTTATGTGATACACATAAGAGGACTTCGTTGATAACTCAACTCAAAAGCAGTGGTGAATCCAAGATTTTTAGTCAGTGATAGTACAGTATAGCACCCTGTCGTGGATGTTACTCAGGCATGCAGAAGCTTATAGGCCGCGACCTTACTCAGTAAGGGTACGGCCCTATTCAGCACGGTATGGTACTACTTAGGATAGGGTGCGGCCCTACTCAGCACAAAGTGCGGCCCTATTCAGCACGGTGTGGCACCATCAGCTCTAGGCTCACTAACATGGTGCGGCACCTAGAGCTTTAGCCCTATGTAGGATGCATCCTTCTACTACTCTGGATGCAACCTTATGCTATGCTGGATGTGGCACTCAATATTCCTGCCTTACACTCCGCATCCCCCTTATTCATAGCTTCTCCAGACTTATATGTCACGTGCCCAGGGCACGTGGCATGACTCACATACCTCATATAAATAGAGGCCTACACCTCGAGCTAAGGAGCGAGTTCACTTCTATTCCTAATCCCAGGGTCAGATTCTATAATACCGGGTGAAGCCTTACCAAATTCTCTCTACACAACCTCAACATACATCTTGGAGGCTACACACCTACATCATAGTCATATTTTCATCACTCCCGGAACCTCTACGGCCACGTCTCTCCTTTATTCTCATACTTGTACACCTCTTTAGGCTTGATTATATTGTACAATGAAACGCATATAATGAGAGAGAGGCACCACACTGGACGTAGGCTCTATTATAGCCTAACCACTATATATCTTGTCTTTCATCTCTCCTTACTTGTTTTATTTACTTATTATGTATTATACACTTGATTTGCTGGTACGAGAACGACTAGTGGACGATTTCTCGTATTAATAATTTGGCGCCGTCTATGGGAAATGAGGTATTTCAATCCTATTTCTCTTTGTTTTGGGTTCTCAAATACCTTTTTTTTATTCATGGGGATCCTTTGGATCATTATCTCATGAGTAATTTTTTGGTTATTGAGCTTTGTTATAGATTTACACCCATAAGTGGGTATTTCATATATTCAGATTTACTCTTGGGTCTCCATTTTATGACTTTAGATCTATTTTGAAGACCCCTATGATATCATTCCATCTAGGTAGTGATGAAAAGCATGATGGGATTTAGCCCCGAAAAGATGAATGATTAGGGAAAGGCTGTATCTACTCCCTTTTCGCTGTTCTTAACCTATAACCTAGGGTTTATCATTGAAACTGTGCCGTTTTGTGCACCGTGAGGGTGTTCTCTTATTAATACACCCTAATAGGTATGCTCTTCACGTGTTGGGAGAGAAAAACTCAGTTTTTGGGTTTTAATTTTGGGATTATTTCCTTCGCTGCCTAAAAGGGGATGCGACCTGGCAGTTCAAAGGCCATTATGGTTGCGGCGTCTACTAGCGCGACTGCATTACAGAAGCTTCAAAACATCAAGGAACGGACTCATATGGTCTCCAGCTCAACCTTGGTAAATATCATACAAAGGCCATGGCAGTACACATATGTGCCTTACAGGCCGCAACCTCAACAAAAGATCATGCAACAGTTCAAATGCTGCATCCCAATTTCCTACTTGGTTACTCCAATATTTCTGAGATTACTCACTTCTGCTAGTTTTGTCTCAGATTATATATTTTGTAAAGACTAACAAAAGAATAAAATGGAAGGAAAATCCAGCCAGCACACAAAAGCCAAAGATGAGATTGTGCAGCTGTACAATCACCTCAACCATCTCTACAATAGCCATGCCTCACTCCAAACCCAAGTGAACTATTTGACTCAGAGGGTCCTCATGATTGAGCCCGCAACCTCTTCCAATGTGGGTGAGGCCCCCAAGATCATTGCTGCAGCTCCTATCACTGCTACGGCTGTAACTTCAGAAATCGAGGAAGCGTCTTAGCTAAAAGCACTGGTCGCAGAAGGCAAAGTCGCGGCCAGGGCCCTAAAGAGGAGGGTACAACAAGAAAAAAGGGAGTTGTGTGAGAACTACATACCGCCGAACTCTAGCATGGAGGATATCCTTGGAAGCAATAAGGAGGAATTACTCAAGTGGCAAGAAAAGCAGAGAGCTCCACCTCATAAAAGGGACAAAGCTAAGTGGTGCAAATTGTGACGCCCCTCCTAATTAAATATCGGGTGATCAATCCTTTATTAAATTAAAATCAAGGTGAACGGTTGGTTCATTCTTAGCATCAATGTCGCAAAATAAATTTTCAATTTAAACACCCTAAATATTTAAGCTAAGTGTCAAAACAATTTAAAATCTTATTTTCATTTTATTAAAGTTCTAATGTGAAAACCTTTTTTTTAATAACCAACAGTTTAAGAATCACGTAAATACGAAGTATGGAAATGAACAAACAATAATTAAACAATTTAGATAAATCAAACCAAGTTTAAAACTACAAATGAAATCATCCGGACAAGAGTTAACTCCCAAGGAGTACCAAATACCAAAAATAACATAAACATAGATCTATGACAAATCCAAACTTAAGAGAAAAACGAGAGACACATGCCCTAACTAAGTAGAACTAAAATAAGAGCAGAATCAACGAAGAGGTCATCTAAAGCAAGGGCCTACAACTCCCATATAAGGTGCAGTATGTCAAATCCAAAGAACTTATGCATGATGCCCCTGTGGATGGGCACTTGTAATACATACATATATATATACAAGAGAGAGAGAAATGACAGAAAATGGGTCAGAGCCTGAGTGTAAAATAGTTTAAAATAGTTTAGCAAGTATTTGAATTGCTTACCGGCTAATCTAACAACCATGTTAGTATGCGACACTCTCTTGGGAATTCTCACCTCTCACCTAGTGTGCACGCCTACTGTACTACTGATCTCATAAGTCTATTTAACTTATTCCCATGAAGTTTATCTCGAGAAATACTAAGGCCATGATATTTAATTTTAGAACATTAATCTCTTCCATTTCCTTACGTTACTTAAGGCCACACAATATCGTTATAAAGTTCCCGAACAATTATTATAAAGTTGGAGCGTTTATTCATTACTTAACTACTTATATGAACAGTAAAAAGTTTCCATAAATATAAGTATATATATTTGTCACTCCTATAATATATATACTAGCGGCACCGCACATAAAATATAAGGTGCTGGCATACTCTGCTATCAAGTTCCCGTATCACTCGTACAAAGGTAAATACTAGTTTGGAATCACTCTCGAACTGTATTAACACAGAACACACAAAAATGGAGGCGAAGCATAGTTCCAAGTCACTAAGAGGTCATCACATACCCTCACGTCTCTTAGGACCATCTGACTATCATTCTCAGATAGCTTGTATCAAGTATACTATCTTCTAGGGTACGTGTCAATATCCCCCATAAAGGTCCAATTGAGATAAGACTGTCCCAGCGTGAAAACCCCCCGTGATAGCAAGTAGCTCGGGTATGATTATACACAAATAAAGTATTTAATATATGTACACAATCACACGGCCATATATAGATACACATTTTCCAATAAGGTTCGCCCACGACCCATAATTATTATTAATCATATTTAGTACAATTTTATCCAATTATCTCGCATAAGGAATTCATTTATTTTATTCCCACTTATAATTTATTTCATACTTACTTCTCATCTCTTGAAGTATTATCTTTTTCTAAATACAATTTCAGTAGGTATACCCTCTCTAAGCTTCTGGTCTAAGTCTTTCATGAGTCCCTCAATTCATTAACGAAGTTACGTACAATCTCTAATGAATAACGAAATTCTTCGTTAACCCGCAATTTCACCCCATACTAAATTTCATTCAACGGAGTCTATTTAGACCCTACTGGTCTTCCTCACGACCCATTATACTCTTTAAATAATATTCAAGGGCTCCTATGTATTTAAACCGTATTAAACGAAAAGGGAAAAAATATATAGTTTTTTAGGAGGGGTCGATCAATCGAGGAAATGGGGTCGATCGATCGATCATCGATCGATCGATCATCGATCGATCGATGTTCTTGGGTCGATCGATCAATCAATGAGTTCTTGCCCAGAAATTACAATTTCAACCTACGGGTTTCAACCAATATTTTTCTCCAAAATTCCATTTAAAATCCCCAAACTCCCAAATAAAGTTACTACTGGTTCTATACACATATATGCATGATTTTCTACGTAAAACATGTACAATTTCATCAACGGAATTGAATTAAAGGGCCAATTTGTATTAACTATCAAAAACCCTAATTTTCATAAAACTTTCATTCTTTTAATTTCTTTTCCAGATTTCTTGCTTTGAAACTCATAGCAATTCATGGGTTATCCTCTACATCTGATTGGGATGTCCAGTATATAATTATTTCCACCAAGACATGTGATTAGATCCTCAAATTCTTCTATGGAACATGTATATAACAATCCTAATCTAACATGGATGAAAAAATAACTAAAAGAAAAGAAAGATAAATAGTTGCCTGGAAATTTAAGAGTCTGATTTGTGGATGAAAAAGGTACGGTTGCGTTCTCGTCGTGCGATCTACGTTTTGGTGGTTGTGGCGGTGTAAACATATGAGTTCTGGGCCTTGAATTACTTGGAAAGATTCTTACCTTCTTCTCTAATGGACGTTCTTGAGTTTTATGATTGTTAACCCTAAAAGCCTAACTCAAATGGATGATATACCTTAGGGAAATTCGTGGGTTTAATTACCTAAAAATACAAAATGACTATTATACCATTTCGGGATGCCAATTAGGCTTAAAAATGTCCCGAGACCCAAACTAAACCCCCAGGTATACTTTTCTGACTATCTCGACCCTTCTGGGCACATTAGCGCACTCGAAATGACCATACGGGTGACTTATAATTTAATTCACTTTATATAATAATAATTTAGTCCTGACGCGACACAGGCACGTCCCGACTTAATTTCCACAATTGTCCAATTATACACTCGTGATAATTTTTAATAAATTCAATTATACATATTACTTTACTCGTCTAGTAATATTCAACAAATTCTCAATAATTACTAACTCTCATCACGCTAGTAAATATTTAAAAATAATTTTCGGATAAATATTAAACTAATATCTCAAATTAAATTTAATAAATCCCCAAATTAAAAGCCATAAAAATACGGGGTATTACAAAAATTCCCCCATGACCACGACCACCTCACCGAACAGTGTCACACTTTGAAGAATGAAATTGAGAGGCTCATAAGGCAGGGGATGATGCAGCGCTTCCTCAAGGATGCCCGAGGGGTGCAGCCTAGCTAGACATGTCACATTCCTCTTTTTATGACCACATTCCATGTTTTATCTATCTATGTTCATAGTGAACTCTTTTGAATAGTTCTGTTTTAACTCTGTATTGGAATAGAAAAATCTTATATATATGAATAGATATGGCAAATCAAATTCACTCTTATAATTCCATATTTTAATTCACATTTCCATGAAATGTTATCTTATAAAAGATCGTTTTGTCTTAAACAAGTCTCAATTCGAGATAATATGTTATATCGGGAATGATAATATCTAAATGGGCCCATAATGCCCATCAAGACGCCTGATTGTTCGAAAGAAAAATATAACTGAAAATAATGAAAGCAACTATTGAGAGAAGCTATATGAATTGGTCTGCAACATCACTCACAAGGGCATACAATGGCCGCTCTAGCTTTCGAAATGCGTCATAAGAATCTGGGGCTTACAATGACCGTTCTTATCTTTTGGGATGCCGTCATTAGCCTTGGGAGGGTACTCCCTCGGCAAACAACATTAGCTTGGTGGATAGATATGAAACATTATTAACCTGGTGATCTCATATTAGCTTGGGTAAGCTTTATAATACCTAGCCCGGGAAGGCCTAAAAATAACCCACAGGGGCCGAAGACTTAATTGTCTATGGATAATCCTATATTTGAAGGGGCCAAAGACTTAATGGTCTACGGATAACCCTATTTAGCCTGGGAAGGCTTTATATATATCCACATAATCTTGGGAAAGATTTATAATACCTAACCCAGTGGGGCCTGATAAAAACCTAATTGAAGAGACTAAAGGAAATCCATGAAAGGCAATTGAAGTGACTATAGGAGGTTGTGTTGCTGTGATCATGAAGCATACCAAAGATACAGAAGTATGGCCTCAATTTCCTAAAGGGATAGAAAGGTGCCGCAGCCTTATCAGTATGGCTGTAGCCATTAAGTGAATTCATTCAGAAGACATAGCAGATAAAGGCAGGTAGGATTGATAACCTATCGCAACACTGTTCAAGAAAATAAGCGACATTTGGATTAGGATCCAGTTATAAAGCTACATCAAAGGGCATTCAAACATTCAAAGGTGTCGTGGCCCTGTTCAAGAAGTACCATGGGTCTATTCCCAATAAATTTGCTTAAAATAAGAGACTGCAGCCACGATCAAACATGCAAGATTGCCATAATATATAAGAATACAAGTTTAAAGTCCAAGGTGAAGAAATATAGCCGCATCCTATGTGAAGAAACCATTTATACTACAGTGCCATGACCTTAATCTATTAGTCCTACAATGAAAAGTGCTACTGTGTGATAATTGTTCAAATTCGCAAGTTTCCAATCAACCTTTATATAATTCATCCCCTAAACATGCATCTAAGGTGCGTGTGTCAATCCATAAATAAATAAATCATGTGACAAAAAAATATGCTGAGACACAAATTTTAGGAAAAAAAACCTTTCGGATAAAACCTTTATTTCACTATGAATATATAAATCGCAACTTACAATTACATAGAGAAATCTGCAATGGATCAACGGGCGACCAACCCACAAAGACACGCAGTCTTGAACTCAGCAAGAGAATACACGCAGCACCCTCCAAGGACTCCCAACCTAAATAATAACGGAAGAACCGCAGCTCTCCTTAATGACACGTAGCCATAACACTTTGTAGAGACTCCCTCAGCAATGACACGCAGCCCTCAGTTGCAAAGATCTCCCCGCAAAGGTTGAACAATAGCAAAGCTTGTGTTCTAGGGTTCCAAAAGATTCACAAAAGTAATTGGGATTTTTGTGTGTGAATCAAAAAGATGTTTGGCACATCAAAAATCAAAGTCTTGTTGTGTTTGAACTATTAGAAAAGTTTTCTCAAAGACTTAAAAAATACACCACCGAAATAGGTATATATATAGGAATTTTGAGTCGGTGGGTAAAACACTCACGGAACTGTTCGATTTTATCTCAGGCGGATCGGTCCGGCTTGGAGGCGGATCGGTTCATTTTTTAACAGGGCCTCTTCGGTTTGCAATCGATCCGAGGTTTACT
Organism: Sambucus nigra; assembly: GCA_949130495.1. Classification (NCBI taxonomy): domain Eukaryota; kingdom Viridiplantae; phylum Streptophyta; class Magnoliopsida; order Dipsacales; family Adoxaceae; genus Sambucus; species Sambucus nigra. The sequence goes on along the minus strand of OX422208.1, from coordinate 354,024,302 downwards.
GGTGTAAAGAGAATCGGTCCGGTATGGAGGTGGACCGGTCCGGAGGCGGATCGGTTCGTTTTTAAAAGGGGCCGACCGGTCCGGTTTACCAGAAAATAAAAAATGTTTTAAAAGCCTCATTTTGCTTGAAAAAACTTACTTCTTATTTTTATAAAAAACATTTCATAAAAATTTCCCAATACTAAGTATGAAACTTTAAGGGACTTAAAAACAAAACTTTACTAAGTTCATTCTCACAGAGATTATGATGTTGAAGACGCTTTGATATTCGAATCCGTTGATGTAGATGCGATCTTAAGTTTCTTCAACGGTGTAACGACGTACGACATACATATTGACAATGGACAAAATGTCCTTAGAAATCTCCCCGTATGTCTATGCCATTACATACATAAAAAATCCAAATTATCAACTAATGACCTATAAAAATCTACCCTCCCATGAACCCTAAAGATGGAAAGATACAAGTGTTTAAATCTTCATCGTTTGTTCTTTAACCTTCAACAATCATCAAATCTCAAAGCTGTTCTCATCAGGGTGTGCAACATATTGATCTTCAATCTTTATACCTACACACATGAGACAAAGCAAATACCACGTGACATATCGAGTTTGAAATGAAATAAACATAGATACCAATTTATGATAAAAGCATAAGCTAAATCTCAAAAACTCCCCCAAAATTCAAACTCCCCCATAAAATGATAATTCTTTCTCTCCCTTTTTATGATGTTCCCAAATAGACAAATGAGAAGAATGAATCAAATAAGAAAAATCGGGGTGTCACGATTCACAAAACAGGGCATCAAACAATATGGTAAACGTGCTCTTGCAAGGATATGCTCAGAAACAAATGCACAAACTATTTTTGATTTTTCAATTTTTCATACAAAGATAAGATACATTTGAAAAAAAATATATGCTACAAAAATCACACCATGGATTTAGACTTAAACAACCAAGTCATGGAAATGGAATGAATGGGTGTGAACACATTCGATAGGTAAATTAACTCAATCAATCATATGTGCACGATGCATATGTGTACTCCTAATGAATGAACAACAAAATTATCCTTAGGTGTAAAGATTGTTGAATTTAGATGACATCGTCTTATGCAAATTAACAAATCAAAGTCAAAATAATTTCCACCCCAATAACGTCCAAAACTATGTAACGCATTTTCGAGCATTTCCAGGACGTGCAAACCCTTTTTAAATTCTCCAACCAAAATCCCTCATATATATTTTCTTTTAGAGGTAATCTAAATTCTCAAACTTTGGAGAATTGGTGCAAAAACCTAAATGGCCCATAATTTGGCATGAATTTCTTTTTATTGCCTTTAAATTTTTTCGGGCTCTTTTAAACCTCTTTGGACCTCGGATAATAAAATTACCTCCATTTTTTAGGTCCAATTTAACGGTGGTTTAGTATTCGCAAAGGCAAAATGAACCTTTCACAGCTGTTCCTCGTTTTTTTTCGAACAAAGTACACAAACTCACAAAGCGGTTCTTATATGCACAATTTCCTTAGCAAAATTTATCACGCTTGGTTTATTTTAAGGACATGATTGAAGTGAAAACACCCAACCAACATGTGATAAGACAAGAACAATAATCAAACAAATCCGTGCATGCGTGAAATAAAGGAAATATGAGTCAAACATGTAGGAAGTAACACTTAATTACATCTTAATGACTCCAAACATTATAAAGCACAAGGATGAATTGACCTATTGTCTCAAAACACTATCAAATAGTCACATGGATAAATGGAATGATGTTGTGACTTGGTCATCCTAAGTGCTCATCCATAAAAGGTGCAAACAAAATACAAAAATCTTTTTAGATTTTCTCAAAATTTTATCAAAATAAAATCTTTTTGTATTTTTCAAATTTTTCCTAAAAAAAATAAAACATACAAAAATGATATATACTAGCAATAGGCAAACAATGTCATCATGAAAAATATCCTATTCTAGTAAACAAGTCAAACCTCAATCATTAGGTACGGAGGGGTTTTCCAAAGATGGTGACAACTTATGAAAAACCTCCATCAATTCTTGTGAAGTTTTGACTAAAAACTTAACTTGCTCGCCTAAATGTGCAAACTCTCTCATTAAGTCTCCGGGAGCATGTAAAGTATCATGCGTAGGTGCATGTGTGTCAGAAACACGTGTAGAAGCAAAACGTGGCACATAACCCAACTTAAAGAAAAATTCCCTAAGGTGCCCTTTCCTCTTGCAATGTGAGAAAACATAAATAGGCCAAGTAACACCTCTCTCAAAAACTCTAGGATGCACTTTCCTAGTAGGAATGGGACACCTAGGTGGGTTAGAGTGAGATTCACGTGAATCAAACATTGAAGTGGGAACCGGCTCGGGTGCTAATTGGGAAGTAGAAGAACCGTCATGACTTATTCCTAACTTCTCATCTTTACCCTTACGAACCACCTTTTCAACCTTCTTAGGTGCGTTCACAAATTTGACTTTGACCTCCCTGGCACGTTCGAGATCACTCTCGAGTTGGGATACACATGTCGTCAGACTAGACAACGTGTTGGTCAAATCACTCTTATCCTTTCTCAAAACCTCCTTCTCTCTCTACAAATCTAAAGCCCGACGACCTAAATCTCGATTATACTTCTTGGTTTTCAAGGTCTTGGTGTACAAATCTCTAAAAGATTTTTAGAGCTCACTTTCATCTCCACTCTCAAACTTTCTCTCATCTCCACTAGAAACACTCGAGTCATCACTGGTGCTCTCATGACCTTTATCAATGTGAGACAAAGTGAGTGTGCTCACACGACTCGAAAAAGGTACAAAATTCTCACCACTAGTCTCATTACCCTCACATTCACTACTATCACTAAGTGTCGCGGGCATGACTACTTTCTTTCCTTTCTTTCTAAGTCACGTAGGACACTCAAACGACTTATGCCCCTTACCCCCACATTCAAAACAAGTCACATTATAAAAAACTTCCTCACACTCCTCATCAGAGTCATTCTCTTTTTGTCTCTCACCACTTTCCTTGGCCTTTCCTTTCTTTTTATTTTTCTCAAAAATTTTTTTATTGGAAGAATTATTTTTGTTCATGTTGAGAAATTTTTTAAAATTTTTCGCAGACAAGGCCATATCATTAAAATAAAAGTCTCCCTCATAATTGGACTCACAAATTTTTTCATTCTTTTTCTTACAATGAGTCTTTAAAGCAATTCCATTATCCTTAGCCTTAATGGTTTTCAAAAACATGTCAATCTCATATGTTTGAAGATCTCCTACAAGTTCTTCCAACTTAAGGGATTTCAAATTTCCCAAAGAGTTCAAAACAGTGACTTTGGGAATAAAGCGCTTTGGGAGAGATCTCAAAATATTTTTAACGACACGCGTGTTATCAATCACCTCACCCAAATTAAAACATGTGTTAACAATGTCCGATAAACGTGCATAAAAATATCAAAGCATTCGGACTCAGACATGGTGATAGTCTCAAATAGGGTGGCCAAATTTTGTAATTTTGATTCTTTAACCGCGTTCGTACCCTCATGTGTCAATTTCAGAACATCCCAAGCCTCTTTAGACGTGGTGCACGTTATAATTCGGTGAAACTCATCAGGAGTGATAGCTCCAGAAATAGTACTCAGACCACGGGAATTAAAATTGGACAATTTATAATCGTCTTCAGTCCATGCTGACACGGGTTTTAAAGAGGTGATATTATCAATGGTTACTGTGGGAGGAGTCCAACCATTTTCGCAAAGAAACCAAACATGTTCATCAATAGATTTTAAAATCGATTTCATACGAGCTTTCCAGTAGGCATTGTTAGACCCGTCAAAAATAGGCATCTGATTAGATAAGTGCTCCAGAGGAAAAAATGCGAATTTTGACAAACTGATTTTAAAAAAAAATCAATATCACACAATTTTGCGGAAAACAGGAATACGCGATAAATCAGCGTAACCTTCTCTGATACCAATTTGGAAAGTGCTACTGTGTGATAATTGTTTAAATTCGTAAGTTTCCAATCAACCTTTATATAATTCATCCCCTAAACATGCATCTAAGCTGCGTGTGTCAATCCATAAATAAATAAAGCATGTGACAAAAAAATATGCTGAGACACAGATTTCAGGAAAAAAACCTTTCGGATAAAACCTTTATTTCACTATGAATATATAAATCGTAACTTACAATTACATAGAGAAATCTGCAATGGATCAACGCGCGACCAACCCACAAAGACACACAGTCTTGAACTCAGCAAGAGAATACACGCAGCACCCTCTAAGGACTCCCAACCTAAATAATAATGGAAGAACCGCAGCTCTCCTTAATGACACGTAGCCATAACACTTTGTAGAGACTCCCTCAGCAATGACACGCAGCCCTCGGTTGCAAAGATCTCCCCACAAAGGTTGAACAATAGCAAAGCTTGTGTTATAGGGTTCCAAAAGATTCACAAAAGTAATTGGGATTTTTGTGTGTGAATCAAAAAGATGTTTGGCACATCAAAAATCAAAGTCTTGTTGTGTTTGAACTATTAGAAAAGTTTTCTCAAAGACTTAAAAAATACACCACCGAAATAGGTATATATATAGGAATTTTGAGTCGGTGGGTAAAACACTCACGGAACTGTTCGATTTTATCTCAGGCGGATCGGTCCGGCTTGGAGGCGGATCGGTTCATTTTTTAACAGGGCCTCTTCGGTTTGCAATCGATCCGAGGTTTACTGGTGTAAAGAGAATCGGTCCGGTATGGAGGTGGACCGGTCCGGAGGCGGATCGGTTCGTTTTTAAAAGGGGCCGACCGGTCCGGTTTACCAGAAAATAAAAAATGTTTTAAAAGCCTCATTTTGCTTGAAAAAACTTACTTCTTATTTTTATAAAAAACATTTCATAAAAATTTCCCAATACTAAGTATGAAACTTTAAGGGACTTAAAAACAAAACTTTACTAAGTTCATTCTCACAGAGATTATGATGTTGAAGACGCTTTGATATTCGAATCCGTTGATGTAGATGCGATCTTAAGTTTCTTCAACGGTGTAACGACGTACGACATACATATTGACAATGGACAAAATGCCCTTACATACAAGTTCATTCAATCAAGAAAGAACTTTCATATGTAAAAGCATCAGTTCAATTATCAAAGCATTGGAAGAATAAAGCATGCAAGTGATACATAAACTATTGATTTCCAAAAGTGGTCGCAACCTTGAAAATAGAAGCCAAAAATCTTGACAAATATTAGTGTTAATATTATATAGACAAAAAGGCCATAACCATACATATACCAAAATGAGTGTTAAAAAGGGGATGTAGCCCCATGATAAGGGTGGACTAGTTAGTTGCATCATCTTATAAATCTCATTCCTCCCCTTCATCAGCGGTCTCAGTTTCCTGCTCTACTTCCATGGCCTCGGCCTCTACCCTCAACCTGGCTCTTTTTTCTACCGCGGGCTTGATCTCATCCAAGCACTGATCATGATCAGTATTACCAAGGCCCCAAGCAAGAATCATCTCTTTAGAGTCAGGAAAGTTTTTTTATGACTCTGTGCCTGAGCTCTTGGTAGCCGCGGAGGTAGGCCCTATTGTTGATAAGGAAGAAGTCTCTAGACCCCTTGAATGATTCCATCGTGATGTTAATGGCCAATTGAAGGGACGCATCATGATCCTCTCCCATCTTCTTGACTATCTCAACATGGGCTTCTGCATCCTTAGCAGCCTTGGCTTCTAATTCCTCATACTTCTTTTGTAGAAGTTGAAGTTTTCTATTGGCAAACTCCGCGGCCTTGGAAGCTTTCACAGTCTAGTTTTGATAAATCTTTAAGGACTCCGCAGCCTGATTAAAATTTTCCTCGGATTCCTCCTTGGCTTTGATAGTGGCCTCAAGGTTCATCTGAGATGCCTGAAGTGCCGCGACTGAGGATTTCTTTCCAGCTTCAAAGGAAGCCTCCCTAGCATTCTCCAAATCAGTGGAGTGCACTCTATCCGTGACCTCTTTTAGCATGTACATGGCCTCGTACTTCCTTTTCTGAGAAATCATGACGTCCACGGCCTGTAAAGAGATTCGAAGTTAGAAAGTAAATATGGAATTTAAAAATAAAGCTGAGAAGGAACTTTCACTTACCCTTAAAAGACGGTGGAGACTATAATCCTCCAAGTCATCGCGGTCTTCATCCATAAGTGGATCAAGGTCCGCAGCATCTAGGACCCTCTTCATCCTGTGGACAACCCTCGCAGTTGTGTCCCAAGAGGACTCAGGGTTGGGCTGCCTAAGCTTTAGCCACATACGACCATAAATACCAATACTGGAGCGACATTGAGGAGGCACCGGGTTGACATTTATTGAGATAATTGGTGGTGGGGGGGTGGGGAGAATTTGAATGGATAGGGGATTCAGACGCTGACATCAACCCTGTCACGGCTGGATTGTCCCCAATGTCGTCATAAAAAGTACCCTTAGGACTTTCCTGAGGACCCTCCTCAACTTGGAGTTGAGGCGCGGCAGGGATCTTTTGTTCTGCAGCCTGATTTTGGTCACTTGAAGGGACCGCGATAGGGACCTTGGCCTTCGACCTCTTCCTAGCAGTGTTGTTGAGGATAATTGTGACCTCATCTATCTATGCCAGTTGGGTAGCCAAGATCTCCCTATCAACTTCCTCACCTGCAAGAACGAATGCAACAGTAAAAATCTGGTTTAAAAATAATTGTCGCAGAATAAATTGTTGATAGAGTTACTACATTCTTCGGCATCTCTCTCGGAATAGATTTGTTAGGGAAATATCCCGCTTTAAATATAAAGGCAGAAGTTACAACTATGCTGAACTTCTTATCCTTAGCAGGAACTGTCATGACCTTAGCAACCCTTTTTTCTTGCCTCTTTCTCAACTACAAATTGTCAAGAACTGCAGAAAAATACAAAGGTTAGTACGAAAGCAAGGTGAAAAAAAATATGCCGCGGCTATAATTGAAAGATACAGAGGTTAGTACGAAAGGAAGGTGAAGAAAAATATAGAGAGGGGACGTGGCTATAATTGAAAAAGTACCTAGTTTGGAAGAACATCCCCATTGTCGTGGTATCCTAAATGATCTCTCCCTCTCACTCTCTTCAGGGTGGATATCCCACCCCTCTCCAGAAATGTAGAAGTATTTTTCCTTCCAGTTCTTTGCACTGGTAGGCCTCCTGGAGTAAAGGGTCTCATCCCTATCACGGATTGAGATCATTTATGAAATTTTCCTTGGGGAGATAGAAGTGGAAAATCTCTCCGGGTGTAATATCCCTCTTGAATTTATTTTTATATAATACGATAGCTGTGAGAATGGCCCTCAAGCCATTGGGATGTAATTGGGTTGGGGCTAACCTCATTGTCTGGAAAATTCTCCTAATGGGAACAGGGATAGGAAGCCGCAGTCCATAAATGAAGGCATGCAAGGGGAAGCAGACCCCATCACCGGCAAGCACCGTGCATGGCCTTTGTTCAGTGGAAGGTGCTAAGCACATCAAGTTCTCTAGAAATTCAAAGGCTTCATCTACCTGATCAACCCATTCTTGGGTCATCGTGTTGCGGATGGTAAGTGCAGCAAGAGGTTTCTCAGCCCTCCCAGATGAGCCCGCTGGTTCATCCCTAACTCTCTCATTTATGTCCATCGAATGGTTACTAGAATTGAACTCTTCTTCCATAGCCACGGAGTCTAGGCTTGAATTTGAAGTTAATACCATACCGTTGGAGCAATCCTTCAGTTGGAAAGGCCCTACTGACTTCAAAGGAGGCACTGAAGGAAGTTCAGGAGGAGAGGCTCCAAAATATTTTTCCCAAAAGCCTCTCAAAAATTCATCTGGGTCAAAGTTCATATAGCTGCAACAGTATTTGAAAGGCAGGGAGTCCATAGTTAGGTACCGCAACCAGTATGGTATTAAGGCCTCTCAGAGGCCGCGATAGGTGAATGAGAGCTAAATAGAAATGCTAGCAATATTGGATAAGTACAAGAGATGGGTTCTAAAACCCTAGAAGCTAATTTCCACCGCATCATATTGTTTTATGAGGAAGGATGTATGTTATCTTATTACATGTCGTAGTCATTAAACTATGGACAATGCATGGGCTAAATGCTGCGGACTCTATCTGAGAACCTTAAGATCCTTACAGGCAACGACCAAATATCTTCATGCCGCAGCCTATACTCCGTGCTGTAGCATCATGTTTAATTTGTGCTGCAATAAAATTTTCTATGCTGCAGATATCAATATTTGAAGGGTGCATTGATTTAAGAAAGCCCTAAATTACTAAAGGGATTTTACCATGCCATGGCTACTCACTCAAACAGGTTAGTATTTAGTCCTAGTAAATTCAAAGATCAAAAACCCTAGAATACGAAGAGTCCTTCTTAAGAACGTCAAGAATATAATGGGTTATCTAATTCAGAAACCCTAAAGCCTAACCCAAATCAGCAAAATTCATGCATTGGCCCAACATCGAAGATTGATTCAAATCCAAACAGCTACGTGAATTCAAATGGGTTCGATTAATTGGGAAATTGGGAGAAATAAGTATATTCAAATCCAAGTAGCTAAGATGATTATAATTCAACAAAATACATTCGAAAAAGTGCAATTTGTGATGAGTATAGCAAATATAATTCAAGGTTGGGAAATTCAGAAACGCAGAAATTCAGAAATGCAGAAATTCGGTTGATGAATTGGTGAATTATGAATTGAAAAGTCTATTAAAGAGGTTAGTAATTGAAAAAATTACCTAGAAATTAAGACACCGACGGAGCTCAGCCTCAAACCACCTCGGAACCACCGCACACAGCTTTTGAAGGTCGTCGAAAAAAGTAAGAGAACGAACGAATAGAGGTTGGCTATCGATATGCTCTCAAAGATTTGGGAAACGTAATGAAGTCCACGATCGAAATATTTATATAAGAGGGCGTGGGAAGATGAAGCGTCGCCTGGGAAGTACCGCGGCACCTTAAGAGTACTTGACTACTCAGCCGCAACCCCAATCGCAAATCTCCTGTCACTACGACTTGGGGGCTTATTGATAGTACAAATATAGCACCCTTCCGCGGATGTTACTCAGTACGGTGCGACCATATTCAGCACAATATTGCACTACTTAGGACAGGGTGCGACCCTACTCAACACAGGGTGCGGCCCTATTCATCACGGTGTGGCACCATCAACTCTAGCCTCACTAACAGGGTACGACACCTATAGCTTTAGACTCATACAGGATGCAGCCTTCTGCTATACTGGATGCAGCCTTATACTATGCAGGATGAGGCACTCAATATGCCTGCCTTACATGCCACATCCCCATCATTCACAGCTGCTCTAGACTTATATATCACGTGCTCAGGGCACGTGACATGACTCACATACCTCATATAAATAGAGGCATACACCTCGAGCTAAGGAGAGAGTTCACTTCTATTCATGATCCCCGGGTCAGATTCTATAATACCGGGTAAAGCCTTGCCAAATTCTCTCTACACAACCTTAACATACAACTTGGGGGCTACACACCTATATCGTAGTCATATCTCTGGCACTCCCGAAATCTCTATATCCATTTACTCTCCTTTATTCTCATACTTGTACGCCTCTTTAGGCTTGAATATATTGTATAATGCAACACATATAATGAGAGAGAGGCACCACAGTTGACGTAGGCTCTATTATAGCCGAACCACTATATATCTTGTCTTTTATCTCTCCTTACTTGTTTTATTGACTTATTATGCACTATACACTTGATTTGCTGGTACGAGAACGACTAGTGGACGATTTCTTGTATCAACAGTCAGGGCGCCAAAATTTTGAGTGGTGTCGCCCCCGAATTGATATATTTTCGATTATTTTGAGTGTTATACCAAGTTTTAGCTCTAAAAATATATTAGATTATTTTGAATGTTATATAATTTTTTTTTGGGGGGGGGAGGGGGGTATTTAGGGTTATTTTGAATGTTTAAATGTTATATTATATAGTTAGTTTATATTATATTAACATATTTTAAATAAAAAATAAACAACCCAACTCAATAGTTGTGAACAATTAAACATAATAATTTATAACAACATTTAAATAAAAAAAGATATTGTTAATCAATAAAAAAACATTGATAGATTAAAACAAAACAAACAGAACAAGCATACAATTGCTATTTTCGGTATTGTATATAATATAACATTTAAACATTTATAAATCAACAAAAAACATACCGTAGCAACTTCTAATCTAATGATTGAGTTGCGAAACATTTAAACAGAATAAAACATCAAAAAATCTGAATCAAACATACCTACTCCTAGTTTGATATTGATTGCAATTTTCTATAGAGGAGAGGGGCCACGAGTCATTAATGAACAACCATGAGCGAGGCTAGAGGTAGAGAGAAAAATAACCGCTTGAGAGTTGCCAACGAAAAGGGCTAGGTTGTTTTCAGTGCTCACGGTATTAATGAGTAACTAGAACATGTAATATAATGAAAGGAACATCTACAAAGGCATATGATTTGAGAGAGAGAAAAGAACTGCAATAGGTAAATGGAAAGAAGAGTGTAAGGTTTTGTTAAAAACCTTTAGAACATATAACCTTTTCACCTTAAAGTTACGAAAACCTTTATTTCTTCATCTTTAACTTCATATCTTCACACATAGCACCCTTAAAAAACAATCTTGGTATTTTTTTCTCGAAATTTCAGAAGGATCCTGTGCACCTACTTGTCCCTTAATATATCCACCCCTGCTCAAAAGTATTAAAGTCATTTTAACTTACGCGATTCCCTATAAGTCATATCGATGATCATGGACTACCAAACCCTCCCGACCCAACTTCACTCCCTGGTCGCGTATTATACTAATTTTTAAAGGATTAAGTAAGGGTTAGGTCTTGGGGTATTACATCCTCCCCACATTTGGAAATTACATCCACATATTTAGGAGTAAAAAGATGAAAACATTAAATTAAATCATACATTGAAACAACTTCGCCTGCATTCCTGACTCTAGCTTCCATGGTTCTTCCTTCGTAATTTGATTCTTCCATAGAACTATAACTAAGATTATCCTTTTCTTTCACAACATATTTTCTTTTACTTCTAAAATTTTAATTGGAATATTTTAAAAAGTAAGGTCATTGTAGAACTCCAAGGTCTTGTGATTGATAATATGGTTGTGATATTTAAGATATTTCATTAACATTGAAATATTAAATAAATTGTACACAAACAATGTATTTAATGTCAATGAAAGTCTATAAGAAAGGTTTCCCACATTCTATAGGATATGAAAAGACATGGAACAAATTTTTACATCTTCTTAAACCTTAACCCTCTTTTGATAGGGAAAACCTTAAAAAATATATGGTCCTCACCCTAACGGACAAATCTCTCATTTTAATTTTATTCCACCTATTTTTTTCTTCTAAGTTACATGTATCCTTTATTTTAGTATCTCTACGTCTATCGAGTTCATTGATACTAAGACAGACCCTAATAATTGTCTTTCGCCCACCTCATCCCAATATAGAGGACTTTGACTCATTATCACATATAAGGCCTTACATAATGCCATCATGTTGTTGTATTATAACTATTATTGTAAACATTTCCAACCAAATTCAAATCATCATCCAACCTATTTGGGACGTGCAAAGGAAAATACCTCAACATGTCCTCAAAATTTGGATAGGATCTCTTAATTTTCTCGTTTCTCCAAGGGTGAAAGTTTATCCGAAACTCCATACGCATCCCCATTTATTTATAAAATCTTTTTAAAATCCGGAGTTACATCTGGCATCATGGTTTGATATAATGGTCACTGGCACCTCACAAAGTCTGAAAATCAATGAATAGTTTATCCATTTACTCCAGTGTGTATGACGTATTCATGCCAACAAAGTGGGCAGACTTAGCCAAGTCCATAGGTACATTCTCCCACTTCCATTTTGGGATTGTTAGGGGCATAAGCATTTTTATTGGTCTCCAGTGCTCAACCTGTACTTTTTCATAATCTCGAAACTTCCCAGATAATTTGTCTCCTATTTCTTCATGTTATCCCACCAATAAAAATTCTCATCAGGCTTGGCACATACTTGGCCTCTTTGGGTCAGGGAGAAATGAGACATATTCTCCCTCGTAGACCTCAATCTTTAATATCACTATTTTTAGATCATAAAGTATGGAACAAAACCTCAAAACCCCATTTTCTGTATTATAATATTTTCTCTTTTACCCTTCTATCTTTTCCATGGGCCTTTTGCAATTCTGAACCATGTGCCTTTGTAATCCTTACGATTTCAATCAAAGATGTCTCAAATATCTCTATAAAAATAATAAATTGTAGTGGTGATTTAAAAATCTCCACTAAATGTAATAAATATTGGCAAAATATCCTTTTTCAGAAAAGGGTTGTGGTAATTGTTGTAAAAACATTTTTAAGAACAACATAATATTAATCAATAAATTTTCATATACAAATGTTCTTAATAAAAGGAGCTTGGATCTTCATAATTATCACATATAAGCATTATGCGGAACATAAAAGGTGTTAAAATAACATACCTTCATAATTGTCACACTTAAAAATATTGACGAAGCAGTCAATCTTAACGCTGTCTGATGGACCTGAATTTTGGAACACAACTTCATCTTGTATATAGCAAGAACATACTACAATTCCAACGTATTCCAATGTCAGATCTCTCAGTATGACCAAAAAGGTATTTGAAAATTTACTCTTCTTGAGAATTTATATTTCTCTCCCTTTCCTATAAATTCATTACGTTGTCATTTTTTGAGTGTCTGAATGATGGAAATCAGTCACTTATTTATAGGCAGGGACAGGACCTAAATCTCCAACAGTCACTTAAATATCAACCGTCCATCAAGGTAGATGTCCAAGAGTCATTTTGACTCTTGGTATTTGGAGTATCCTTTCATTAACCAAAGTGACTCTTAGAATTAATATAATTACGGAACACCTAATGGAGAATTGCATAAAATAATTTTAACAGTCTCCCACTTGATCCGTAATTATCATAAAGTGTGCAATAATCCTTGAGTAATCCTGAAATGGTTTTTCATAAATACCTTCATCAAACTAATAATTAATGCTTGTCATGGCGCTCACACACTAATTCAGGAACATGATTGCTTCCATGTACCACAACATTAACAACTCATCCAATAAGGTGTATAAATAGGGTCATTCCATAATGGTCCAATAATGTCTTTGTAAAATACTATTTTTGTTACATTCTTTCATTCACATGCATGTGTACAATAACAACAAAAATGAATGATTCTGAAACACTGTATGATATCATATGGTAGTGTCAAAATAAGCACTAAAAAATCCACCACATCAAGATTCTATCGGCTATACTTTAAAGACTCGTATATTAAGCATGCTTCGTTAATGTTTTTCATGATAGCCCAATCATGTGGAATTTCTATATTAACACTTGTACCAATGTGTTAATTGACACAATTTCTTCTTTAAAAGGCATTTACATTGAATGTTCTTAGTTCCTCATATAATACCTAATGTATCTTAATAAAGAAGATTGCAATGACAGTATCATAATATTTCAGTAACTTGGCAATAGTGTCGACAAATCCAAGTCCCAAAATTTAAATTACGTTGCCATAATCAATAAGTTGTAGCATCAAAGCATGCTACAGATTCATATTTTCATAATAGTCAATGAATTGTGTTTCACTCTTTCATTATATTGGTCGTTAAACCAAAATAAATATAAGTAGATAAGAGTAAACTTCATATTTTTCACAAAACCAGTAAATCTAAATTGTAATAACTGTTCGCCCAAAAATGAACAGTCAACTTTAATGTGAGCATATAATATTTTTGCATCTCATAACTTCATCCATTACATATTGAAAATTTATATAACGTTTCTCTTATCTACTTTACAATAAATTGAATATATAAATTTACTCCCAATGATCATAAGTTGTATAAATTGAATATACAATGATTAGAAAATAAAACGGTATTACTTCTAAAAATACCATAGGTGGGAAACTTAATTAAGTTTATACAATCATTTCTATATAACATGTGTAAAATATCATAAGAATAATAGTTTTCACATACACTAAATGTAACACTCATCATAATGATTTACTCACCTCATAAGAATTCTACGTCCTTAAAAAAATGATGTCCTTGGAAAAGGTGAGAAGGTTCATTTATAACCCTTTTCTCATTATACATAAAATGTTTGACCACAAATTCTTTATGACCTCTTCATACTCAACTTAAATGTAATCCAATGAGACCTCATAGTCTAGTTACTTATTATGATTTGTGAAAACAAAATCAAATATTTATTTATTCTTATACCAAATTAATATTCATGTAGATATACCACATAATCACTTAGAATAGTAGACTTCGTTTAAGATCTTCGTGATACTATTCTTTATGATTTTATCTACATTTGTCTTATAGTGACAATACAATAATTTAGTGGTCGATCATTTATTTGTTCTTTGTTGTTTAAGAAATCCAACAACTAAAAGAACAAATATTGAAGAAAGTTATCGGTAATGGGATAAATACCCTACCTTCCTTTATAATCACATTTCATGATTTTTAACTCTCACTAATTTCACCATTCATAATGAATTTGGTTTTCTATAATGCAATAAGTACATGTAAATGACGATTATATGATCTATGTAGGTCCACTTTAAGGAAATTCTCAAATTCTCCCACTTGGACCACATAAGTCATCCTTGTATTGGATATTTTAATACCTTATTCAAAAAATCTTGTCCATAAAATTAATAAAAGAAGTCTAAATTTAATTTGGGACAAGATTAAAGAGTTCCATAAAAAATATTGTGATTATGATGCAGGAGCAAAATAATCTTGAAAAGAAATATATTCAATACTTCATTTTATATAAAACATCATAGGAATACCATAACCTTTGAGAAGGACTGAAAGATGCCTTTAAAAAAAATATCCATCATAATCAAGTCCAGACAAATATTTTTCAAGAAAATTGGAAGTATTGAGGGTTTATGAAAAGATAAATGACTTGATTTCCCAAAAATGAAAGAGAAGAAATCTTATTTGCATTTCGAATTTGTTTTGTAAACAAACCTTGCATCAAAAGTAAATACTTTGTGTAACACAATAAGTTTAACTGGAAAACTCTATGAAGATAAAACTCATTTCAAATCATAAAAGATATATATTATCTTAATCATTATTACTCTGAGTGTGCAACAGGTAAACAAACTTAATTTGTTTTATTACTTCAAATTTTATATGAAGTATTCCACACAATATTTATCATCATTAGTGGGCTTAAAAAAACCAACATAATAATCAAGGGAAACAAAACTATATCATAACATGTGAAAGATATAAGATAAATTTCTCACTACGTTAAGGCTTTTATTTGACAACACATATGTTAATATCTCGCTAAAACCTAATGTGCATTTTATTTTACTCATTAGTAACCATTGATTATCAATTATATGATACTTGTAGATACTGGAGTACTAAATATACATGATATATACATTAATAATGTATATGATATGTAAGGTCCATTCAATCAGTCAGAATCAATTCCTTCTTAGGAATAATCTTATGTGATGATTAAACTCAATATACTCCACATTTATAAGCATCAGAGGTTACTATTGCTATCATCTTTACATTTAATATTCATTTTCATTATATTGGGTCACTGTGGTGACTAACAAATATTTCATAATATGAATATTACATTAAGTAAAGACTTACATACACAAGTCAAATTATTCATGTTTGGGTTTGATACACTTAATTAGTGATATCATGATGAAAGAAATAATGACATCTGCATTTGATGACCATTATTGCCTTCCCAAAATATATATATATCACCACTTAATTTTTGCTCAATAATTGTAATTGAACTTGTAGGCTACTAAATTACAATAATTGAATAAACAATAATATGTATGCAATATCATAAATCTTAGCATTCAATATCATACATGGACCCGTAGGCAATCCAAAATATGCATGATATCAACGCATTAGTCTAATATGTATCTAATATGGAATAGATTACTTTAACGAACACCAGTCCTTACATTATATAAATATTAGAGATAAGCATACATGTCTAAAATACCCGTAATACATGAATAAATTTTATAATTGTCTATTTCATAATTTGAAATTCACAAAAAAAAACTATACTTAATGTGAAAATCAAATAGACAAGGAGTTCACATGAGATATTATATGAATAATAGTAAATGAAAAACATGAATCATTTACTTTCGCCTTATCACTTATGTATGAGTAACAAATCAGAAATATTGACCCAAATCATTAATGGTCATACTAATTCACAATACGGTTATAATCACAACTACCACACTAGTGGCATCTGTAAATATGACTATATAAATTTTAAGTATTAATTATTTAATATTCACAAAAAATTCAATGTTTATTTGATTCAAATATCAGCATGTGTTGCGCTTTAATTTAATCTTATAACAAACATTAGGATAATTTGAAATGACTACAAGTATAATATCTTCACATGTAATCTCGGCCTATATTTGGAGTTTGATTAAACTGAATGAATACCTACTTATAAGTCTCAAAATTGCAAGCCATGCTTTCAAATATGCATTCATGCAATGAAATCATAAGTCTAGTATCCGCACATATGAATTGTGGCCTAGGTTTTGCATTTAATTCAACTTAATGGGAGTACTCATTAGAAAAAACAATAATTATGATATTCAACTACATGAATCGTTGGCCATGTTTGGCATGAGACTCATTAAAATACCAATATCATAATATTCAACAATATGAATCATTGGCCTGTGTTTGACACGAGACTCATTAAAATACGAATATTAATAATAACATAATATTCAATAATATGAATCATTGGCATGTGTTTTGCACGAGACTCATAAAAAAAATTAATATTCAATGTTATGAATCATTGGCATGTGTTTTGCACGAGATTCATATAAATCTGAATAAAAAATTCTAATATATTTAATATTCAATGTTATGAATCATTGGCATGTGTTTTGCACGAGACTCATAAAAATATGAATATTAAATTCTAATATACTTAATATTCATTGTTATGAATCATTGGCATCTGTTTTACATGAGACTCATAAAAATATGAATATTAGCTATAACATAATATTCAATAATAGGAATAATTAGCCTGTGTTTGGCACGAGATTCATCAAAATATGAATATTAATAATAACACAAGTCTAATATCCTACCATATGAAATATGTTTGACTCATGTTTGACATTTAAATGCACTTAAAATATGAATATTAGTCGTAAAAATATGTTCATACATTCAATATTCACGAAATGATCATAACATGTGTTTTGTTTCTAATCCAACACAAACATACATTCATGAATAAATAAAACAATTCCCATAGTGAAAACACATACATATTATATGACAAAAATCGTAACTTTTACCCCCCCGAAAAAAAAATAGTTAACACTATAGGATATAGATAATTACTACAAAGTCTCAAAATAAATTGTGGAATTCAAAAATCAATTTTCTGGAACGAGATATTGTCGTAAACATTATGTAAAATTAATACCCTAAAAAATATTATACTCAAAACTTAATGTATAATTAAGGGTCCAAATATAGATGCATACACAATAATAGAATATTTATATTTACAATTATAGATTAAGACACTTTAATGTCTTCCCCATCTAACATCATATAAATATTATTGTTGAAACATCAATTCGGACATTTGAGCTACCAAAATAGATTATGCACAATAATCTAATTTATCGAAATATTATTGTCAAACCCATAATCATACATTTGATATTCAAATATTTATATTGAACCTTTTGGTCAGTACAAATAATACATAACATGAATATTAGATAAACCATGATTAAAGAAAACAGCCCCCATGTACATAATATTTGAAAAAATCATAATTTTTGCCAAAAAAGGAAAATTTGAGTTTGCACCCGAGGGATGTAGAGAATTACTCAAGGATCAATCTCCAATTTGCGGAATCACAAAATCAAATTTTTAAACAAGAGTTATAAACGTTGAGATTATTACCAAAAATGGCAAAAACGCATTTTTAAAGGTCTAAACGACGTTAAAACGTAAAACTAGGGGGGCCTATTATATACAATGGATTTTATTTATTTCGGCGATTCCAATTGACCATAGGTGTTTCAGAAAATTCCGATCAAATTTGGATCTTTCTCATTCCGACAAGTGGGCATAGGCGACAAAAAAAATGTCACAAATTTTTTTTATAGACTCCATTATGGGCAAAAACCAATAAAGGAAAATCATGAGATCTTAAACTTTTGCTCTGATACCACATGTAAAAATATTTTTAAGAACAACATAATATTAATCAATAATACATTAATTTGATTAAATTTTCATATACAAATGTTCTTAATAAAAGGACCTTGGATTTTCATGATTATCACATATAAGCATAATGCGGAACATAAAAGGTGTTAAAATAGCATACCTTCATAATTGTCATAATTAAAAATATTGACGGAGCAGTCAACCTTAATGATGTCTGATCGGACTGAATTTTGAAACACAACTTCATCTTGTATATATCAAGAACATACTCCAATTCCAACACATTCCAACGGTAAGATCTCTCAGTATGGCCAAAACGGTATTTGAAAATTTACTCTCCTTGAGAATTTAGATTTCTCTCCCTTTCCTATAAATTCATTATGTTGTCATTTTTTGAATGTATAAATGATGGAAATCAGTCACTTATTTATAGATAGGGACATTTTCTAAATCTCCAACAGTCACTTAAATATCAATCATCCATCAAGGTAGATGTCCAAGAGTCATTTTGACTCTTGATATTTGGTATACCCTTTTATTAACCAAAGTGACTCTTAGAATTAATATAATTATGGAACACATAATACAGAATTATATAAAATAATTCTAACAATTGTGTATTAGTGAAAAAGTTATAAAATCACCAACGATTTTCTCACTAAATGTTTAGCGTGTAAATTTTGGAGGGGGGGAAGAAGTGATTTATTGAAAAGTTTGTGCAGTGGCAGATCCATAAATGTGAGTAAGAGGGGGACGAATAATATATATCTATTTTTGTAGGGGCCAAAACTATAAAATATAATTTTTTTTCATAAAATTTTAAAACTTTTGGGTCAAAATTTGTAATTCTTTGAAGTTTGGGGGAGGGGGCAAGGCCCCCCCTTGCCTCCCCTTGTATCCGCCTCTAAGTTTGCAGGTTTTGACGTATATAATATATTATTATTGGTGAAATGTTTAATTTTCAGGTAAATATAGTATTTTATGTTTGGTGGCAATTTTTACATGCCATCCAAAGCTCATTTTTTGCGATAATAAAATTAAATTGAACAAAAATCCCCCCCAATTGGTTTTTGGTCCAGAGGAAAGTTTTTAGGATATATATAGTGAGGAAATGTAATTAGCAGGTAATATTGGGTTTACAATAGAAAAAATATGTTTCAAGATTTCCGTTACCCATTCACCTAAAAAAATCTAATTGCATCTCCCGTATCTCATTCTAGTCCCTCAAACTTTTGCCTCATTCAAGCAAAAGAAAACCCAAGAGGTCTCTTTCTTCTCTCTCTGTCAAACTAATGTATGACTTACATAAATTACTTTAATGAGATCAATTTGTATGATTCTAATCGTTTCTATTATATTTTCTATGTATTCGTAGGGTTTGATAAATTTCTTTGATTCTCTTGACTGTTTCGAAGTAAGTCTCGAACTCTTTTGTTATCCAACTTCAATAAAGTAATTATCTTTGTATCCACATTAATGAATAATTTGCCTAAGAAAACATATTTATAAGGCTATAAGTTTGCATTTCTGGTTTTGGTTTTATCTTTAATCTGGAAAAAAGAACAAAAAATGTATGGGTGTTGTTCATAGTATTCTACATTTTAATTGTGATATCATTGGAGACAGAAAAAAAAACTGCATTAATTTATCCACTAAACTATACATATCGAGAAATTCATGGCATTTGGAGTTTCGTAAGAATTTCAAGATTTTGTATTTTTGCGTGTTTACTTTTAAATAGGAAATTAGTAAGACAAAATCCTTTAAAATGAGAGGAAAGGGTTTTTAATTTCTTGTTCTACAAATTCTCAAATGGGTATTTTTTCACTCCTCTCGTTCGAACGAGAGACCCTTATGTGAAAGGGTCTTTGAACAAGAACCTTAATTTTGATGTAGAAGTCCTCGTATGATAGAAATATCAGATGAAAGACCTTCGTGAAAAGTGACTTTTCTCAAACAAGGGCACCCTAGTTCCAATAAGGATCGATTTTCTAGGAAAATTTCTTTGAGTTGATTACTTATGATTCAAACTATAAATAATAATATAAATGTGTCTTTCGAGTTATGCAACCTTTTTTTTTTTTATCAAAATCCTAAAAAATTGTGTGATTTTTTCTTTTGAGAGTGAGATCTTATCAAGTTTATGATTTTAAGGCAAACTCTTGGTTTACAATCCCCTCATATATCCTACACCATCAAAAGATATTAACACGTTTAATCGTGTGGGTTGATCTTATACAACAAGGATCGATGGATACCGAGGTTTGATGTTGTGTAAGTGGAGTCCAAGTATAGAGCAACTGATTATTATTATGGTAGAAGATCATAACGCAAGGGATAGACTTTAAAATGATAATCGTGTTCTTATATGTAAGTCATGTTTGTTCATTGAAATATCTCAAGCATTATAGTAGTATTTGACTTATTAGGTAGGGAAAAAAGTTAGTTTTCCCTCGACGATATCCACTAAAATATACTTAACACGTGACTGTATTCATAACTTCCTCATTCATATATTGGATCATCCACGTGCAAAATTTGTGTAATTTTATTTTATAAAATTAAAATATACTTCGATAAAAGAAGGATTTGATTTTGACTCAACTTGGTGAAAAATAATTGGATATAAAGTAGTGTACGGAAACAAAATTAATTACAACTTGTGAATGTCTATCATCAATAAGAAATGGTATCTATGATCACTTACTCATATTTTCCATCCTTAGTATTCATAGAAAAAATTGTGGCTTGAATCCTCGGCTGAACAACATCCTTCTTCTTAGGATATTTATAGTCCCTTTTCATTTAGCCACACTTGAAAACATTTAATCGAGCAACCTAAATGGGAAATTATTAAACACGCTACACTTTTCTCCAAATTTTACTAGGTTATGGACTTGGTGTCCTTCTTGTCACAGAGCTTGTTGTTAATCGGATTTTTTTAGTTCATAGTCTTTGTACATGGTCCCTCACTCTGGAATCTTTCTTGGTACCTACTCGATTTCTCTTATATACATTAACTTTCAAGTTGTCTTCTTAATATTTCTCTTTGATTTGGGCTCTTCCATTATTTTTTAATAAATTTGAAGCCTCAATCCTCCTAATAGGATTCACATAGCACATTTCAAACATGGCCAAGGAATCTTAAACTTTATAGGATTTACGTCAATTAGGTGATTTGAAAATAAATGTAACTATGAGAACTTGAGCTATACATCTCTATTAAAAAACTTACGTGAGTTATCTCAATGCACTCCACATCATCCTTCACAAAAAATGACGGCGAATTCATCTCGTATAATAACTATTGGGACCTTTTTATTTTTAGTTGTCGTGACTATACTATCATTTAGGACTCGACCTCCAAACTCCGAGCTACTTGCGAGCTTTGTCCAGTCCTCAATCTCCACTTAAGTAATCAAGGAATATAAAAGTATGATCTCTCAAATGGCTAGTCTATGAATAAATTAATCCTCCTCATCCAGAATCTCTCATAGTAGCATTTAGAAAATATTCATATAACATTAAAGAATAAATTAGTCATATAAAAACTGAATTAAATAATAGGTGCAATATTAGGTGGATTTAATTTCAAAGTTACACATCCCAAAGTACACAATTGTTCAAGTAAAACTGCAATCAAGTGTCATTTGCAACCAAGTGTCATCTGTCAATTTAGAAGAAAAATATAAATTAAGATCTCAAAATTTTTCAAAGTTTTCAACATCACTTAGCTAAACCAATTTTTTATATATGGCCTATTAGGTCCTTGGTTGGAACTCCACTCGCTAAATCCTACTTTGGGGATATTTTCCTTGGTTATGTTATAGTTCACAAAAATCTATTGGACACACTTCCAAGAAAATCGTTATGCGGCATGTCATTATCTCTGTAGTCCTGGGTGAGCTCTACGTATGACACAAGAGAAAAATTATCCTATCATTTTATCCTAAGAATAATGTAAAGGTTAAATTTGAGCTAACCCATCAAAACTCTTCCCAACTGTAAGGGAAAAATTATTCATGTATGTATTGGACATTTAGAATTTTTATAATTGGTTGTATTCCGTTGGACAAAAGTGTTTGAACCATAGCTTAGGTTGCTTATGTTTGTAACTTCAATCCTATGCAAAGAAGACATGAAAAAACCATTGTAAAGTGACATCAAATTCATTACGACTTTACTTACTCATCTTGGGATCTCAAAAAGGTATAAAAGATTACTATGTTGATCTCTGGTTTTCTGATTGGGTGTTTCAGAATTTTGGAAGGGGTATTTTTTTTGAAAACGTTTGTTGGAGAAATGTTTTTCATTTCCAGAAGTCATTACAATGGAACTTAGTTTTTATTTTAACTTGATGTAGGATCTCGTTCGAACAAGATTTTCTTTCAGTTCTAACGATATTGACATTTCATTCGAACGACCTTTTAACAAGCTTGGAATGAGTGCTGGCTGCCTAACTTTACAAAATGCGATTTGATGTTTGTTTGAAGGTTGTTATAACAATTTTAGGTATATCGTTGGAATGAGTTGGTTTCTTTCTAATAATATAGTCTAAGTCAATAAAAAAAATACCTTATTCTCAATCGAACAAAATGGAAAAATATGCCTTAAAATTTGTGTCGTTATGTTTACACGATTTTCAAGATAAATAGGACTTGAGGCATTTCAGTTTGATAAGGATTTTTGTTTAGAAAAAACATAGCCTCTTATAAACCTGTTTACTCTATGTTTGAAAATATCATATTTGCTTGTGATTTCATGTTTTGATCCCTAAAGTTGTTTACTCATCATTTGTTCGAGCTCGTTTGGTATGGTGGATTCCGTTTTACTATGTGATGGATTTTTGTGAAATATCGGTGGATTGCATGAAATATAATTTTGTAATTGATATTAGTTGGTTACTTCTCGTGATAAAATATTTAAGTCGTTAAGTCATTAAAGTCATATAGACTTCATGTGATTGAGTGAGGGGCGATAATTTTTATAAGATGGACGTTTTAAGATTGAAGATCTTTTAAGTTGCTCATTAAAGACTTATGTTGCTATACGTTCACTTGGATTGAATATGATATCATTTTTCTAATTATTGTGACTTCGTTATGGATAAACGCTCACACACACACACACACACACACACACACACACACACACACACACATGTGCACGACATTTTAAATATGTCTGAGCATGCTTAGAATTTTGATGGAGCAAGTGTTAAAACTTTATCAGAGGATGGACAAAATGACTTTTGGAGTTAATGTCTCTTTTTGTGCAAAGTTAAGTCATTTTGAAGTTTTATAGGCTTATCCGTTCGAATGATATTATTTTCTGCCCGTGTGCATGCCCCATTCACATAAAGTTATTCTTTGACCGTGCGCATGCTGTTGGCTTTGATCCTCTATTACATGACTTCGTGCGCATGAAAAAAATGACCACAATGCACACGAACAACCAAATTTTGAAAATCTCATTTAAAAATAAAATTTGCTTCCCATCTGTTATGATTTGAATTTCCCACGATTGAAAAACCTCTCTAAGCATATTTTCAAATTTGAGAGAACTTTTTTATTTTCTCTTATTCAAATTTCACTTGTTCCACATAAACGTTTCAAACATAGATATAAGACTTGATCTTAGTGTTTTATGAGTGAATATAGAGTGTTTATATTCTACCATCACTAGTTTATTACAATTCATAATTCCACATTTTAATTTCTATGATGATATACTCACATCTTTAAAAGAGGTGGCACTTTAGTTTATTGATTAAATTGGATTGTGGCATCGATTATAAGGAGGAAAGTGTAGTTCTTCATTCACGTTGTGGAGTTCGGTGTTGATTTTCAGCATCCACGGGGGAAAGTTACAACGTCCATGGGTAACTACACGAGGGAGCTTGTGTGAGAGGTGGAGGTATCTTCTTACCTCATATAAAACATCTTTTCATGTAGAAATCAAAATTGGAGTGCTTTGATTTTTTTTACCCTTTGATGGGTTTTCCCCTCATAAACGTTGTCTTTTGGCTGATTGTGATTGATTTCTATTCATATGCACCCATTTAATTTCACACATCACTTAGATCCCAATTGAATCTAGTTAATTGGATAAAAATTGAATTATGTGTGTTAGGTCTAGTTTTCTCATATAAATTAACCTAATTTCATTTTTTGCGAGTTAATCAAGTAATTTGACAATCAATTTTTTGAATCACATGTTAATTAATTTAAATTTACAAGAAAAATTATTAAATTTGGAAAATTAGTCATGACATGCACTCAAACTTATTCACACCCTCTAGGTTTCTTGTAGGTTAAACACTTGAATTAATAACACATCCTCAATTGGTATCAAAGCAAGGTGATCATATTTGTGCATTAACATGCTTAAGTTGGTCTTGTGTTGTTTGTGCATTACTTGTGGTTTTGCTCCCATAATTCTTGTTGGATATTTTTGCTCGTTTTTGTTAAATGTATAAATACAATGATTCAAATTCCATTATCATTCATCGAATTTTCATGGATGGAAGTATAGCCATTTTAATGTTAAGATGAGAACTCATTTGAGGTTGAAACATGAGTGTGTGTATATGAGTGTAAAGGAATGATAGATTTACCCGACGATTAAGGAAGATGGAGTTAGGGTGAATAAATAGAAAGTGCTTTAAATGGATGTCGAGTTTGTTGATTGTAATTACAACTTGATTACACTGAATACTTGTTTTCTTCTATGAGAACAAAAGAGTATAATTTCATTCTTAATTACATCAAGAGAAAGATTCATGGGGTATCCTTAAAGTAACTGATGAAGGAACATCGAGTGCCAAATGTTCAAAGTTTCAACTCATTGTGACTGGATTTGAAACGATAATAATGGATGAGAGTGAGTTTTTCAATGACTACTACACTACGTTGATGGAAGTTGTTAATGCTTCTTTCAATCTTGATGAATATATTCACGAGAACACGGTTATGAAAAATATACTTAGAACTCTTGTTTCAATTTTTTCCACTAAGGTTGTAATTTTCCATGAAGTTTAAGATATCAATACTTGTAGCCTTGAGGAGCTTGTATCATCATTACAAATTTGTGATCAAGAAGAAAATGTGGTTAGTCCTGAACCGAAGAAGGACATGGCATTTATTGTTTAGTGGAGTGAGAAGACGTCTAAGAAGAGTGATAAGAAACCCCAAGAGAATGTTGAAATAGACACATAACTTTTTGTTAAACGATTTACCCAGTTTTACAAAAAGAACAAAATGTTTTTCCAAAATGGAAGAATGTTTTAACAAAAGAAACATAACTCTTTTATTGAGAAGGGTGATTATACAAAGAACAATTACAAGGGTGAAGACCGATGTTTTGGTTGTAGTGGATTTGGTCATCATATCAATGTGTGACCTATACATTTGAGGAAACTTAAGAAAAAAAGAACATTATAAGAAAAAGAATAAGGTTTATAAAACGAGTTTGAGCGACTCGAAAAGTGAGAGTTATGAGAGTTCTTTTAGCGATGTGTGTGGAAGTGAAATAGCCTTTATGGTTAGTTTAGAAGAGAATGAAAAATGAGTGGAGATCAAATGTCTTTATATAGTATGGTGAGAACAAATAGATTGAAAGCTTGGAGTGATAGGTCTTTGAGTGATTCATCTTTGGTTAATAACAATAATTCACAAACTTGAATCCAAAATTCACAAGAGGGGAGTGATGAGGAAGTTGATGACATACGAGAGAATTTTAACGTGCTGTATCAAGAGTCTAAAAATCAAAACGTCTAACATTAAGGTTTTGAAAAAAATGAAATTTTTTCAAAGTGAACATAATGATAAGGATGAAAGATTTGAAAATGTTCAATTGAAGTGTTTTTAGCTTGAAAGAGTTGCTGATGTTTTGATTAAGGACTCAGAGTCTTTGAAATCACAAAATGCAATCATTTTGAAAGAAAAGAAATAAATATAGCTTGCGAATTAAAATTTTAAAATGGCTTTTGGAAAGTTAAAATACGAACTCGATCATGCTAAGGATTTGAAAATTGAAACACATGATAGACTAAGTGTTCTCGATGGTGTTTTCTTAAGTCATGATCAGTTGAAAATTAAAAATCATTAAATTGGTTTGAAATATTCAAGAGTTGAGAAAAAGGTTGAAAAATTAATATTGAAAGTTAAAAGCTCGAATTCTCAAAAGAGGGATAAGGAACAAACAATGATATTGAAAAATAAGGAGGTTTATCCTAATTTCGAATTTGTTAAAAATGAAATTATTTGTTAATTTTGTGGTACGATAAATAATATTATGCATTTTTTTTTTAAATAAAAAGAGTTGGGAGAGTTGGTAAAAAAGAAAAATATGTGAAGGAAGGGGTGAGAAGGAATAAAAGGAATATTGTGAGAAGGAGTGTGACATTTTATACTTTTTGACAGTATATGGTCAGTCATATCGAGCATGTTAGTGGTTGAATAAGAAAAATCAAAAGATCATTGAAAAAAATGAGAAATATGTACCAATGAGATCCTATTAATGAATTAAAAGGGCAAGTTGGAAATTTTATGAGAATGATTACAAACCTAGTGCAAAAAAGGGGTGGGGGTAGACGTTATATTCCTAAACCTAGACCTAGACACTCTACTCAAGTTTCAGGGACTAGGCATATGAATCATATGAGGAATGAGAGATGAATACCGAGGGTAATAGTGGTTTTCCAAGAAATTCACCAAAAAATAAGGTTGATATTGATGAACCTTAAAGGGATGTTGAGATAAACAATGTGATGTTTGTTCGTCCCATTGACTCGAAGTATGGAACACCAATCCCTATCTATTTAGATAGTTCGCTAGGACGACTAGGTCATTGTATATCTCTATTCCTAGTTCATTCTTCATTTGTGGTTAAAACAAATCTTTATGGGCTTGAGAATTTAAAATTGGTATCATTTTTCATGGTTTGGTTAGATTTCATGCATATGTGCATTTCTCTTGCATTTGTTTTCTATTCTATGTTTCTTTACTAAACTTGACTTTTTGTAAACACGTGCATCGTTCTTATTCAAGAATTCCAAAAGGGTTTTCTATTTATTATTCCGTGATATGTGGAATTTTTTTTACTCTTATTGATTTGATGACTGACTTAACTTGAATGATGATTAAAAGTGAATTTTAAACCACTTGATTAAAAATATTTTTTAATTTAATTGTCAAGTTGAATTTCATTTGATAAATCATGACTATCAAATTTGAGGAAGTATATGGTATTGATTTCACACTACTTACGTACATGCATATCATTTGTTGCATATGATTACACTTATGTGATTATTGACTTTAGTTCTTAATTTGATCATGATAAAATCCTAAGATCTTGTTATTGTTTTAATGGTCCTTGTGTTAGACTTTTGAGTTTTCATACTATGAAGCAATTGAAAAAGGACTATTTTAAAAATCATTGATAAGGAATACCATTAGAGTTATTACACCCAATTTGAAAATTCAAATGTTTTTCATAGGTTTCATTCAACCAATGACAAAAGTCATAAGAAAAGAGCTTGAACTGGCATTGAAAATAATATATGGCGTAGCTTTTCAAAAATTAAATTTCGTTATTTAATTGACATTAAAAAGACATTGAACAACATATGCTTGAGGGAGTAAATGGCATGAAACTATCATTTTTAGATCAAAGGATATGCATGGAGTGAATGCCTTTTAAGCATCATTTGTAATGATTATATGAGTTGATTAAACGTATTCATGTTGATTTTGTATTCCTATTTGTCACATGAATCATACCTTGATTGATATTACAAAGTTTCAAAACATTTACTTGATAAGAATTTTGGGCCGTGTATGTCGAAGTAATTGAGATCTGGATTATTTGTGTCTATAATTCACGTTTTTAATAAAGATTTTAATGAAATATTTTTGTTCAATTAAAATTTTCATATGTTTCCTAATCACTATTGCACTTTGCATGCTTTGTGTTTGCATTTGTATATATATATATATATATATATATATATATATGTGTGTGTGTGTGTGTGTGTGTGTGTGTGTGTGAGAGAGAGAGAGAGAGAGAGTTGTTAATTTTATACTATTTTTGCATTTTGACCCATATTTTTTTACTATTCAAGTTAAAATGAATGACTCTCATCCACTTGCATTCATTCATGCTACTGGAGATAAGATTATTGGGATTCAACTATTTGCCTTAGTTTTTTAAGGACCTTTTTGCCTTTATTGGGAATTTCCCTTATTTTGTTCGCACGAATAGATTTTGTGTTTGTTTGCACAGAAGCCATGTTCACGACTAAGTTGATCCTTTCGAATGGCTATTGGAAGCTATTAAGTGTTTGGTTTATTCATTTGTTCATTTAATTTCAAATCATTATCCAAACCATAAACCCTATCCAAAATCGTCTATATGGAGATTTTTTCGTTTGCATGTCTATTTGAGTGATTCTTGAGTGATCCTTTGTCGATTGTTAGTATTCAGCCCTAATTTTTAAATTCGTGTCTTTTCCCTTGATTGTTTTGGTAAGTATTCAAATCTTGTTGATTCTTATTGATTTACTTCTTGTAAAGTGATTTTGGCGTGGATACTTTGCTTTAGGGGCTTGATTTGTTCATTTGGTAGTTTAGTTGGAGATTTCAAGTAGTACATTTGTGGAGTTCTCTACTTTTGTCATTTCATCCCTAGGTTTTCAATTTGGTTCCTTACCCTTCCATATAGATGTTTTAGGGTGAGAGGTAAGGCCCAAGCAAGGACAGAGGTTCATCCAACTAGTGGTGTCGGTTAAATATGTACAGAACGTGAGTCTCCATAGACCCCTAAACATTCAAAGAAACATAAATGGGCCCTGGGTGCCTTGGTACCCGTTCGATTGACCCAAGTTGATGCCTTTAGTATTCAGTTCACTAGAAATGGTTCATCTCTTGCCGATTGTTTTATAATTCACACTGTCATTACTGAAAGAGACTTAGACTTAGAACAATTAGATAATTGTGAGGAGAGTCAGTATTTGATCTCATTGGTTGATATTATTCATGATTCTTAGTTTATTAGGCCATATCAGTTGGCTAATGCATCCATTTACTGCGAGTTCTATGAAAACAAAATGGTGACATGTACTTCCCTAATTATATTGACTACTTTGGTAGATGGGATTGAGGTGGTGATTACTTATGATTATCTTTCTACCTACTTACGTCTTGCGATTCGTATTCTTCACCCTATTTTTAATGCCTACAATGAGGATGATCATAATCAGATTGCTAATTTTCCTGTGAGGTATTGGACTCAATGGGTTCAATCTCTTTTTCGACAAACTTATTTGGATAGGCGATATTCCTTACTACACTTCTTGATTGTTTACAACATCATGCTTCATCGTGGCCCCCGGGAATCTACCTTATCAGTTGTTAGTTTGATACATGCTCTTACGCATAGTACAATTATTTATTATCCCAACCTCATTTGTTAGGTAATAAAGAGAGGATGTACTGATATGGGAGGTGAGGCATTGCCTGGTGGGAGATTGATTACTGGCTCCTTATACTCATCAGGCGTCATTATATTACGTACTGATGAGGTTGCACCCATTGTTGGAGTTATCTATAGCATTAGCTTTTCTCGATTGATTGACCATATAACTCATCGTTGAGGGAGACAACCTATAGATCCAGAAGAACCTGAATTGTCTCCTGCCATATCACCTCAGCCAACACTCGAGCCTGATGGAAATCATTGTCAATGAGCATTTATTTCTTCTCAGTTTGCTTACATGCGATGATAGTTTTGGGAGATGCATGGCAAGATGTATGGTTTTCGTCATCATTTTGAGACCATTGACAAAAAGCAGGCCAACTTATGCATCGAAGTTTCATTTATACCGAAGTATTTGAGGATATATCACCTTGTGTTAGATTTTACTGTCATTATTCCTCCACCGATTTCCATTCGTTCACCTCCGTATGTTCATGTTACATTAGTGGATGTTGATGTTGAGGGGGATGAGGATGCTAATGATGATTATGAGGAGACTGATAGTAATTATGTGGAGTATGATGACATGTCAAGTGATTAGATATTTTGCTTGTCTTTATTTTCATGTTATTCATTTGATAATAGTGCTTGTGGTACTTCGTACATTAGGTTTGCATATGGATATTCATACCTTTTATATTGATACTTTCATACTCTTTAATGGTTGTTTTGGATATTTTGGTGGTTGTATTGATATATTTGTGATGGTTGATGGGTTATTTGCTTTTAACCATCTTGTGATGCACATGTATATGGTCATTCCATATTCCCATGTTATAGATATGGTAGTTCATATGCTTTGCAAGTTTCCATTTACTAACATCACTTTTCTTTGTTGTCATGATGTATCCGTTACGCAAGATAGTTTCTTATCTTTGATTTTTCCATGTCAAAATGGGGGTGAAAATTTTATCCAGTGTGTCAAAAGGGACTGTATTGTTTTCTTCCCTTTTTTCGCCAAAAAAAAAGAGGAGAAATATTTACGACAGGGGGAGGTATTTATTGTTGTTGGATACGCTACACAAGGGGGGGAGATTTATTATATTGTGTTATTCACTTGATATTAGATGATGTTGTTTTATATATCACATATTCACATGTTTTACTTCATATTCATATGATTTATATTATCTATATCCCTTTGATATTTTCTAAGGATTCCCATTCAGGGAGAGTTTCTCTTTGTGCATGATATTTCCTATGTGATTTTTTTTGTTTAGAGTTTTCAGGCACATCTTTGATGGTTCTGTCTGCAGACCATTATTCAGACTCAACTATTGATGTGTCAATTGGTCTATTGGATATTTTTTTACATTACTTCCCACTACTCTCACTATATGGCTAGTGAGACATTTGTTTTGTAGGTGTAATCAAGTATTTTTGGGTTTGGGGGATTTTTTTTCCACTAAACGGCCAAAGGGGGAGATTGAGAATGTAATTTTGTAATTAATTTTGCTTTACTAATCCCATGAAAAAACATTTGAGTCATTAAAGCCACATAGACAGAATAAGATTGAGTGAGGCACAACTATTTTTATTAGATGGACCTTTGAGGATTAAAGATCTTGCAAAACACTCATTGAAGACTTTTGTTTCTATACATTCACTTGGATTGAAGATGTCATGCCTCGAGTTAATTAAGTTAAAATGATCCTTTATATAAA
Source organism: Sambucus nigra (assembly GCA_949130495.1). Classification (NCBI taxonomy): domain Eukaryota; kingdom Viridiplantae; phylum Streptophyta; class Magnoliopsida; order Dipsacales; family Adoxaceae; genus Sambucus; species Sambucus nigra. Next base: position 353,992,680 of record OX422208.1, on the reverse strand, counting down.
TTCCCTTAAATGATACTTTACTTTAAATATCTCATAATATAGCACAAGATTTTTCTTCTCTTTCCAAAAGCATGTTTAGATGAAAACATAATCACATGTACATATAATTTACAAGTACTAATCAACTTTACATATATAAGTTACATTGTTTAACATTTTCACAAAAAACTTCTTGATATTCAAACCGTATTAGACATCCATCACTCCCCCGTTTTAAGGTCCTAACTTGGCAGTGAACTCCAAACAATAGGCATACCTGAAACATAACATTATAAGAGTGTAAGCAACACAAGCTTAGCGAATGACCATATACCACATATATAACCAATTTAAATAACCATTTTATTTTCTAATGTTATAACCCAATAGAAATTGTGTAACTCTTGTAATCCTAGACCTTCCAGTCCAATTAACTCCCAGTTAATGGAGAACAACAAATCCCATAATATGGCCTGAGTACAAAAAACCTTTAAGTTGGATTCACGGAGTTAATGGGAAACACCAAATCCCATAATTAGGCCCGAGTACAACAAACCTTTAGGTTGGATTAATGGACCCGCTACATCTTGTAGGACCCACCACCGTCCTTAACATTAGAGAAAAAAAATCGCCATAGTCCATAACATTATATAACATCACTTAACATTCTTAATCATATGCATATGTTTCATAAATACAACATCAATCCCATAAGCATTTTAACAAATGTATTTAAGTACACATTTCCATATGAACATATAAGCATCTAAATTTCATAGGACAAATCACTCACCTTGAATTTGGTACTAAGATTAACACCAAAACTATTTCCATGGTATGGTAGTGTTAGCCGCTTCCCCACATAAGAATTCAACATCATTAGTATTTGAGTACACCAAATCAATTTAAACTTAGTAATACATCACATCAGTTGCTCATCTAACATAATGGAATATTATACTTCACATTTATATAAAACCTTATTCATTAGGGTTCTAACACAATTTACGGAATTAAATTACGAATTATCTAAATAAAGTTATGCCCGTTTTATTACAACCTTTTCTAAATCATTTCTGGAGAAAACAACAACAAAACTTCAACCTCAACACAACCCCCAAGACAAACCAGAAGGTATTTTATCCTCCCCTTCAAGTATATCATATTCGTATATGTTATCTAACATTTTCAATTGTAATTTCTTAATTTCAACAAGTATTCAATGATTTATGCCACTTTTAACACATCTAGGTTTGAGTAGACCATTAAAACATATCTTAACAGTTTTCAAGCATATATAACCTCCACCTTAGTTATAAATCATGGGAACATATATTAAACATATTGAATAATATAAAATTAAATTTGTATAATTTTTAGAGTTTATTTGCTAAGTCAAGAAAGCGTCGAACACCTGGTGTGCGCACTTACACTTTTAGGGAAGATTTTATACCTAAACTTCAAACTATCACCCATGATTCATTTCTATGCATTTTAACATATGTTTAGGATATGATAAACACATATGGATCAATTTTAATCTCCAATTGGAATTTCTTAATTCCATTAAGTACACAAGAATATATAGAAGTTTGAATACACAAGGTTTCTAAACAAAACGATTTTGAGGGCTTACATGTTTAACTTTGCTTGAACTTGCATCTATCTGTACATAACCACCAAGGCCTGCAAGTTCAACAAGCAATTGATTATTTCTATCATTTTAGTCAGTAATACCAAAAACTATAACAAGATTTAGGGATACAATTACCTTAAGAACTTTTTCTTAATTTCCTACGAATGTTTCTCCAACTTCTCCTCGCTTTTCCCTTCCTAAGCTCCCCGGTTCTCTATCCTCGGGTCAAACTTTCTCATAGATGATTTTGGATGAAGGAGGAGTTCATTATAAAGGTTTAAAATCTACATAAGGTCACCTCCTTGATCCAATCAAAATATGACATGTGGCACCATATAAGACAAATTATCATTTAAAGCTAAATGACCACTTTACCCCTATTCGAAAAAAGACAATATATTCTCACTAGAATATCCGTTTGATGCCCCATTTTTTGTGTTATAAACTTAACTCATATATCTATAACTTCCATATTTTGTGTTTTCCCCAAATCGTACAATTAGTATGCCTAATTTAGTCTCGAATAAGAGAGTTATAATTCACTCAAAATTTCTTAACTTTCACATTTGACGACCAAACATCTCCACTTTCTCACCAACACTTTAGTTTACTTTTATAAACATAATGATGCATATTTTTCATGATGAATTTAACCACATAACTAAGCATATGATCTAAACATATTATCCCCGATCAGAAGCTCGATTAGCATCTAATGTAAGCAACACATATATCACATGAACATGCACTTCCCCTAAACATGAAAATTAACATATTTAACACCCATCACCAACTTATAATTCATAACTTATACTTAAACATGTAATTAACATTCCTAATCATGTATTGGGGCCTTATAGAAGATGATATATTTTTTTTGTAGTTATTGTGAATTGTCTAAGACTAAACACAAACACATGCACAATGTTTTTAAAATGTGTGAAGAAGTTTAAAATTATTACAGAACAAGTTTTAAAACTTTCTTAGAAGATTGAGAAAATGACTTTTGGGAGTTGGTCTTTGTTTTTGTGCAAATTTAAGAATTTTATAGTTTTGTAGCCTTGACCATTCGCACGAGACTGTTATATCTATGTGCACATGCCCCATTTGTTCGACTTTATTTTGTGATCGTCTCACGCCGTTGGCTCAAAGTCTCTACTTTCTATCTTCGTGTGCGTGGAAAAATTTTCACCGTGTGCATCGCCAAGTAAAACTTTGATTTTTTTTATAAATATATAATTTTCCTCCCATTTATTATGATTTGAATTTCACATATTTGAAAAACCTCTTTGAGCATATTTTCTAACTTGAGAGCTCTTTTTTCTTCTCTATCATTCAAATTTCACTTATTCCTCATAATTTTTTTTCTAGACACACATCTATCACTCGATCGTAGTGTTTTGTGAATGAATTTGGAGTTTTTTAAATAGATTTTCACTAGCCTATTACAATTCATAATTCTACCTTTGCCTTTCTATGTTCACATACTCCTAGATATAGAAGAGGAGGCAGTTCAATTTGTTGAAGAAATTGGAGTGTGGAGTTTATCCCAAGGAGGAGAACGTAGTTCCTCATTCACATCTTGGTGTCCGGTGTATATTTTCATCGTTTAGGTGGGAGGGGAAGGAGTTTCAATGTCCATAGGTAACTACACGAGAGAGCTTGTGTCAGAGGTATCTTCTTACATTGTGTAAAATATCTTTTCAAGTGAAAATAAAAATTAGAGTGAGTCAATGTTTTTTCGTCATAAACCTTGTCATGTCATTGATTGTGAAAAGTTTCTATTCATATGCACAGATTTGGTAAAAAGCATCACTCATATCACAATTAAATCTAGGGAATTGGTATATAATTGGATTATATGTGTCATATCTAGTATTCTTAGCTAGATTAACCCAATTTCATTGTTGATTGAGTTAATTATAGTGATTTTGTATAGGCTTATCCATATGAGGTTTTTTCCATTTTGAGTGTTCCTCGGACATCACAGCCTTATGTGTTTTCTTATTTACTTTGTTTATATAATCTTTTATGTTCACATATATAAATTTTAGGCAACATAAAAATGGAGTAATGTTTACACAATGTTTTGTTTATTTCGTGTTGAAATCAAAATTGGGGTATTTTCTCACTCGATTTAATTAATTGGATTAAAATTTGGAACTGGGTTATCCTATCCTATAGACACTTTCATTTTTAAATTGGTATTATAGAGGGTTACTTTTTTTTTACTAAAAAGATCCATAAGTTTGTGTGTTTTAGGTTTCATGACGGATTTTAATCGTGCAGGTAGTTCCATTACCTAGCTTCCCCTATATGATGGTTAAAACTCCCCCTATTGAAAGACTCATATGATATTTTCCAAAAATATATTGATGTGAAGGTTTGGAACCCTATGGAGAAGGGGTGATCTCCTCCTACTAAAGATGGTTTGACTAAAGCGTATTCTTTTTAGAGCCGGGGTATTGTTGTCTCGTAATGTCTTTTGTTTCCCATGTTGCTTCTTTAGCTCCATGGTGTTGCCTCAGTACATTGACTAGTGGGATGGTTTTACGCCGGAGAATCTTTTCTCGTTGATCAAGGTTTTGAATAGGATTTTCCACAAATTTTTGGTAGGATTCAATTGACATACCCTTTCAAGTAATGATGTGACTCGGGTCAGAGATATATTATTTCAGTTAAAAAACATGAAACACGTCATGGAGGTTGAGTAGTTCGGGAGGTAATTCCAAATGATATGCTACTAGTCCAACACGATCGATGATTCTAAAGGGAGCAACGTAGCGAGGTGCTAATTTTCTTTTTTTCCAAATCGAATTGTCCCATAGCATAAAGATAAGAATAAGAGTAGTTACTTATTTATTTGAAATTCTAAGGGTTTTTGGCGAGTGTCGGCGTAACTCTTTTGTCAACTCTGGTATGAATGTAATCTTTCCAGAATAAGGCGTATCTTTTCTGTGGTTTCAATGATGATTTTGGGTCGAAGTGTGTGATCTTCTCTTGATTTATTCTAGTATAAGGGCGAATGGTAGGGTCATCCATAAAGGGCTTTATAAGGAGTGGTCTGAATGCTGGACTGATAACTATTATTGTGGTAGAAATCAATCAAGGAAAGACGATTATTCCATAAATCAAAAAAGTCTAACGTGCAAGCTCGTAACATAACTTCCAGAGTTGAATTACTCATTCCGATCGTCCATCAGTTTAGGGATTAAAAGTAGTGCTTAGATAGAGTTTGGGTCCTAAGGAGGTTTATAGATCTTACCAAAATCTTCCAATAAATTTTGGTTCTTGATTGAACATGATGGAAATAGGCACACCATGAACCCTAACAATTTCCTTAATGTAAAATCCACTTAGTCGTTGGTAGGGATCAATGGATCTGGTTTGTAGAAAATAGGCAAATTTTGTAAGATGATCAGCGATAACCCATATCTCATTGTATCCTTGAGAAAGTTTAAGTCAATCCACTGACAAATCCATGGTTATATGATCCCATCTCCATTCTGAATGGGGAGTGTTTGGAGCAAACCTGTAAGGACATATTTTATAAGTCCTGGTTTACATTAGTGTATGTCGTATAGTACTATAACCGTCGAAGATTTATTCTATACCTACCATGCATCGGGATGGATCCGAATATCAACGTTCTTTTACAGAAAAGCCTATGCGAGATGAATTTTGGTAAGGTTGTATTTTAATATCATTCATTTAAAAGTGTTGTGATATTTTTCTAAGTGTTTGGAAATTATTTCTAAACTATTCTATATCAGTTGAGGAACTATTTTTCATCAAAAGAAATTTTTTCTAAAAGTTGAGGCGAGCACATTTTTACACTCCGGTCGTTCGAGCGACAGAGCCACGTCGTTCAAACGACATGTGCATGTCATGGAAGCCGTTTGAGCGAGATAAAATATCGTTTGAGCGACAACCTTACTTCGGTTGAACGAGTTCCCAACTCAAGGTTTTTTTATATAAAGCATGTTAAACGATTCCCAACAGTTGGGTGCTGATCGGGGTTATGAGAAATTTATTTTAGCCCATAAGAAAAGAGAGAGTGTGATCAAACTTGAAGTTGAGGAGCACAGAAACATTGTCAAATTGTTGGAGGAGGAAAATATTGCCTTTCGAGAAGAACTGAGATAACTAAGGTCTGCCTCTTCTTCTGGACCTCTAGTACCGATCAATGATGAGGGCTCTTCATTTTTGGAAACTGAAAATGCTGCATTAAGAGAAGAAATGGAGCCTTTGAACAAGTTTGACCTACATCCTCCTCGCGGGGTAGAGCTAGAGCTAGTCGGAGCAGCATTGAAGAGACTAGGAATCAAAAAGACTTAGCAAATCAGGTTGTTCAACTGAAAGCCGAAAATCAAGCTCTAGTTGAGTTGTCCCAGAAAATTCAAAGACTTAGCGAGCAACTTTCCAATCAGAGTTCTGTGTTGGAAAGTAAAGAAAACTTGGTGAAGAAACTTCATCACTAAGTTGAGAGATTGACTTATTAATTTCACAAGCAGCCTAGAGAGTTTTGGATGGGGGGATATAATGAAGATTTATGACATGTTGATGCCAGGTTGAAACAATCAAATAATAAAGGATACAAGCAGGGATGTCTGAACGCCCTGACGGTGATGAAAATTGAGAAAGGAAATTCCTTATGGGATTTGTATGAGACTGGATTACTTGATCTGCCTGTGCCTCTGTTTAATCTAGATGTCAGTTGGATTCCAGCCCATGCCATTCCTCAGTGTTTGATCTCCAAATACCTTGGTGATTACTAGCTTCATGAAGACTTTGAGATATATCATCCTCAACATATGCTTGATCGACCGAGTTTCAGCAACACCAGAATGTTAGAGATTTGAATTTTATCAACTCTCCTTACGCGATAGATGATCCTCCAACTTGAATGGAGCCTGTACCTAAATCGGAAGGAAAAAAAATAATAGAATAGGAAATTTATATATTTTTAGTAATCTTCCCGGACTACCTCGAGCATGTCGAATTACTGCATCTTCCCAGACTACCTCGAGCATGTCTAAATCTAAGCGTCTCATCAAATCTCTTACTAGAGTGTTGAAATTAAGCATCCTGTGAGTTGGTAATCCCAGTTCAGCGGGTATGATTGCTTCACTTCCAAAGGCTAACATGTAAGGAGATTCCCCAATTGCTATTCGGGGAGTTGTTCGGTAAGCCCATAACACAGAATGTAACTCGTTTATCCAATTTCCTTTCGCATCATCCAACCGTTTCTTCAACTCGTTCAATAGAGTTCTATTAGTTACCTCCGTTTGCCCATTGCTCTAGGGATGGCCTGGTGTAGAATGAATCTTTGAACATTGCAGTGTTAACGGTATACGACGAACTCCTCATTATCAAATTGGGTACCATGATCAGTGATGAAAGCATGTGGTAGACCATATTTGGAAATAATATTCATCCAGATGAGCTGCTAGACCCTTTCATATGCAATGTTAATGAGAGGTTCATCTTCAACCCATTTTGTGAAATAATCAACAGCGACTACCAAGTGTTTGAATCGTCCTTTGGTAGTTGGCAGAGGCCAGACCAAGTCTATTCCCCACATTGAAAATGTCCAAGGTGAGGTAATGGGAGTTAATAATGCCTAGGGAGCTCTTCGTATGGTGGAGAACCATCGACACTTATCTCATTTCTGGGTATAAGTTGTGCAGTCATCTCGCATCATTGGCCAATAGTATCCCTATGTCGTTATCCCTTGCAAAAGAGTTCGACCTGCTACATGGGCTCCACAAGAGACTTTGTGAATTTCTTCTATCATATATTTAACTTCTGATGGATGAACACATCTCTGCAGACTTGCTATCATACCTCTTCTGTATAGAACTCCATTATTTAAGACATACTTGGAAACTTTAAATTTGAGCCTCTTGGTCACAAGTTGGTCGGCTAGTAAAATGCCTTCTTCAATATACGCTCTCATGGGATCCATCCAGGAAGGTCCCATATCTAAAGTGATAAACTTCACCATAAAATTGTCATCAATGCTTAGGTGTGCCAGTATCTCAATAGGAATCATTCATCGTAGCTCGATGTGGATAACTAAGGCTAATTGAGCTAGTTCATCAACCCTCGCATTCTCCAGTCTTGGTATTCTGATCACTTGGACCGCTACAAAATTGGATACAATCTCTATAGCTTTGTTGTGATACATAAACATGAATTATCCCTTTGTCGCGTACAGCCTGAGAATCTAATTTACGACTAGTTGTGAATCATTAAACACCGTATCTTGCTTTGCATTCAATTTTTTGGCTAAATTGAGGCCCATAATCATAGCTTCATACTCAACTTCATTATTAGAAGCTTTTAATTGGAAACGCAGAGCATACTCTATATCCAATCCATCCGGACTGTTAAGAATTATTTCGGCTCCACTGCCTATGGCAAACGAAGAGCCATTAACTTAAAAATTCCATACAGAGATATAGTTATAAAATAATTGGTCTGGAAAAGTCCCGTGATGGAGTAATTGGTGCTTCCTTTTATCCTCCCTCAACTTTGTGCTTTTATCAGAGGATTCTTGTTGCTCGGTAACCATCCCCTCCTGCAAGTCTGCTGATGGGAGATGATCAGGGATGGGTTTTGATTATTCTCTAACATCTGCGGGTTGTTCTCCGTTAGACCCTTGTTGGTCGGAGGTATATGGGTAAATAAATTCAGCAATGAAATCTGCCACTGCTTGCCCTTTGAGAGAAGACCTTGGCACATAGATAATGTCATATTTACCTAACTCCACTGCCAAATACATCAATCATCCAAATTTTTTCGGCTTGTGTAAATCCTGTCTGAGTGGCATGGCGGTGTATACCACTATGGTATGGGATTTGAAGTACGGTTTCATTCTCCTGCTCGCTTCGATTAATGATAATGCCATCTTCTCCAATTTTTGGGTACCTAATCTCTTATCCTCGGAATGCCTTGATTGTGTAATACACCGACTTATGAACTCCATCGTCTAACCTTATCAACGATGAACTGACTATACTTTCTAAGACAACCAGGTAAAAGTATAATTTCTCTCACATGACCCGCATGGATAGCAAAGGAGGTGTCCCCAAATATTTCTTCAACTCTTGGAATGCCCTCTCACACTCATCATTCCACTCAAAAGTTTTTCTGAGTGTCTTGAAGAATGGAAGACATCCGTCAGTTGCTCGTGATACGAACCTGTTGAGAGCTGTAAAATGCCTCGTGAGGCTTTGTACTTCCTTCTTTATAGTTGGAGATTGTAATTCTAATAAGGCTTTGATCTTGTCAGGATTTGCCTCGATGCCTCGTTGATTCACAATATACCCGATGAACATGCCTTCTTGTACGCCAAAGACACACTTGGTCGGGTTCAGCTTCATTTGATATTTCTCCAGCTGGTCAAATGTTTGGCCCAGGTCAACTATGTGGTCAGAAGCTTTCTTGCTCTTAGTCATAATGTCATCAACGTAAACCTCCATGTTTCTACCAATTTACTCTGTGAACACCTTGTTCATTAGCCGCTGGTATGTATCACCTGCATTTTTAAGACCAAAAGGCATAACATTGTAACAGTATATTCCCCTTGGGGTAATAAAAGAGGTACTTTCCCTGTCTTCTGGTTTCATCTTAATTTGGTTGTATACAGAATAAGCATCCATGAAGTTCAGCAATTCATGCCCCGAAGTAGCATCTACCAGTTGATCTATTCGGGGTAGAGGGAAATGATCTTTTGGGCAAGGTTTGTTCAGATATGTGAAATCCACACACATTCTCCATTTATTATTCTTCTTTTTCACCATCACCACATTGGCTAACAAATCAGGATATTTGACATCCTCACTAAAAGAGGACTTTTGTAGTTTCTCTACTTCCTCTTGAATAGCTTGGTTCTTCTCTGGGCTAAAGAACCTTCTTCGCTGCTTCACCGGTTTGATCTCCTTATTAACATTGAGTTCATGGCATAAGAAGGCTGGTTTTATACCCGACATATCTTCATGACTCCATGCGAAAGCTTGCTTTCTATGCCTCAAAAATGCCACGAACTCTTGCTTTATTATTGGATAAAGTGAAGCGCTAATTTGAGTTTTTCTTTCTGGTCGTTCCTTATCCAGAATAATGCTCTCCGTCACTTCCATGACCTGACCCTTTACGAGCTCTGATTCATCTCTGGGGTCCAGTGTCTCAATCTATGAATCTTCAGACTCATCTACTTGGTAAGTGGTGGTATTCTTCCTGATATCCTCTAACTCTTCTTATTCGATAGATGAATAGTAGCATTCCCGAGCGTCTTTTTGATCACCCATCACAAGTCCCACACCAAAGTTGGTCGGGAATTTCAAGCATTGATGTACCGTAGATGGCACTACTTTGAACTTTTTCAGCCCTACTCTTCCCATGATTATATTATAAGTTGATTAGACGTTTTTATCCATTATGAAAAAGTGTACTTTTTTTGTTCTGTAAGCAGGCCAGACACCAAGAAGCATGTCCAACTTGATCGTCCCAAGTAGAAAGACTTTTCGCCAGAGAAATCGATAAGGGGACTATGGTACGGCTCCAACTGGGCGAGTATCAAGTTTAAACTATCAAAGCAAGGGTAGAAGATGAGGTCTACCTAGCTACCATTATCTACGAATACTGTTGAGATAAATTCACTTTTTAATTCAAATAATTACATTCCTGACGCGACTGACACGCGCGTCCCAATTAAATTTCCAAATTATCGTATTTCTGTCTCGTGACAATTTAAATATTTTCAATACTCATGACATTTTTAATTTTAACATCATAATCAAATACCAACTAACATCTCGCTAGTATTTATATCCGAATTAATTCCCAATTAATTCTCATTTAATTCAATTAATCCCTTAAATAAAAATTAATAAAATTACGGGGTATTACACATATGTGTACCCCTAACGAATGAATATCAAAAACATCCTTTGGTGTAAAAATTATTGAATTTAGATGACATCGTCTTATGCAAATCAACAAATCAAAGTCAAAGTGATTTCCACACCAATAACGTCCAAAACTATTTAACAATTTTTCAAGACTTTGAAGGACGTGCAAACTCGTTTTAATTCTCTATCCAAAATCCCTAATACATATTTTCTTTTAGAGGTGATCTAAATTCTCAAACATTGGATAATTGGTGAACAAACCTAAATGGCCCATTTTTTGCATGAATTTCTTTTTATTGCTTTTAAATTTTTTCGGGCTCTTTTAAAACTCTTTGGACCCCGAATAATAAAGTTCCTCAATTTTGAGGTCCAATTAAACGGAGGCTTAATCGCAAAGGATAAATGAAAACCTTTCGTATCCCTTCACCGTTTTCAAACAAAAACACACAAAACCTCACCAAACGGTTTTTATATGCACAACTTTTTATTATCTTGTTTTATTGCATTTGGTTCGTTGTATGGACAAAATTGAGATGGAAACACTCAACCAACACGTGATTGATAAGCGCAATAATCAAACAAATCTATGCATGTGTGAAATAAAGGAAATCATGAGTCAAACATGTAGGAAGTAACACTTAATTACATCTTAATGACTCTAAACATTATAAAGCACAAAGTTGACATGATATATTGTCTCAAAACTTTATCAAACAGTCACATGAAAAAAATGGAATGATGTTGTGACTTGGTCATCCTAAGAGTCCATCCATAAAAGGTGCAAACAAAATAGAAAAATCTTTTCGGATTTCATCAAAATTTTATCAAAAATAAAGTAGTTTTTATTTTTCAAAATTTTTCAAAAGCAAAAATTTATACAAACATGATACATACTAGAAATAGGCAAATAATGACATCATGAAAAACATCATATGCTAGTAAACAAGTCAAACCTCAATCGTTAGGTGCAGAGAGGTTTTCCAAAGGTGGTGCCAACTTATGAAAAACCTCCATAAAATCTTATGAAGTTTTGACCAAAAACTTAACTTGCTCACCTAAATGTTCAAACTCTCTCATGTAGTCTCCGGGATCATGTAAAGTATCATGTGTGGGTGCATGTGTGCCTGAAACACGTGTAGAAGAAAAACATGACACATAACCCAACTTAAAATATAATTCCTTAAGGTAAGCTTTCCTCTTGCAATGTGAACAAACATAAATAGGCCTAGGAACACCTCTCTCAAAAACTCTGGGACGCACTCTCCTAATAGGAATGGGATGCCCAGGGGGTGAGGGTGAGACTCACGTGAATCTAACACTAAAGTGGGAGCCGTCTCGGGTGCTAATTGGGAAGTAGAAGAACCATCGTGACTTATTCATAACTTCTCACCTTTACCCTTAAGAACCACATTTTCAACCTTCTTAGATGTGTTCTCAAAATTGACTTTGACCTCCCTGGCACATTTGAACTCACTATCGAGTTGGTATACACGTGTCGTCAGACTAGACACGGTGTCGATCAAATCAAATTTTTAACTTTTCAAAACCTTCCTCTCTCTCTCCAAATCTAACACTTGATGACCTAAATCCCTATTGTATTTTTTCGTTTTTAAGGTCTTAGTGTACAAATCTCTAAAGGCTTTTTGAGATCAATTTCATCTCCACTTTCACTCTCGCTATCTCCCTCACTCGAAGAACACAAATCACTATCATCGCTCTCATGTGCACTCTCGTGAGACAAAGTGGGTGTGCTCACAGGACTAGAAAAAGAGACAACCATCCCAAGGGCTAAACCTTTATCGAACTTATCTCCCTTATCACCCTCACTATTACTAAGTGTGGCCGGCATGGCTATTTTATTCCCTTTCTTTCTAAGCCACGTAGGACACTCAAACGACTTATGCCCCTTACCCCCACATTCAAAACATGTTACATTCTCCAAATCTTCCTCACACTCCTCATCTGAGTCATTCTCTTTTTCCCTCTCACCATTTTCTTTAGCCTTTCCTTTCTTTTTATTTTTCTCAAAAAATCTCTTTTTATTGGAAGAATTATTTTTGTTCATGTTGTGAAATTTTTTAAAATTTTTCGCAAAAATTACCATATCATTAAAATCAAAGTCTCCCTCAGAATCGGACTCACAAACTTTTTCTTTCTTCTTCTTACAATGAGTCTTCAAAGAAATTCCATTATCCTTAGCCTTAATGGTTTTGGGAAACATGTCAATCCCATAGGTTTGAAGATCTCCTACAAGTTCTTCCAACTTAAGTGATTTGAAATATGGTGCACGTCATAATTCGGCGAAACTCATCAAGAGTGATAGCTCCAAAAATAGCACTCAAATCATGTGAATTAAATTTAGACATTTTATGATCATCTTCAGTCCAGGTTGACACGGGTTTTAAAGAGGTGATATTATCAACGGTGACCATGGGAGGAGTCCACCCATTTTCGCAAAGGTACCAAACACGCTCGTCAATGGCTTTTAAACTAGATTTCATGCAAGCTTTTCAATAGGCATAATTAGAGCCGTCAAAAATAGGCTTTTGATTATATAAGTGCTCCATAAGAAAGATTTCAATTTTTCAAAAAAAATCAATATCACACTATTTTGCGAAAAAATAGGAATACGCGATAAATTAGCGTAACCTGCTCTGATACCAATTTGTAAAAGGTGTGATACCGATTAAAACTAACTCGCAAGTTTCCAATCAAACCTTATTTAATTAGAGTCTATTTTAAACCAAATTAATCCAGCCCCTAAACAAGCACCTAAAGTGCGTGTGTCAACCCATAAATAAATATAAAGCATGCGACACAATAAATATGCTGAGACACAAATTTCAGGAAAAAAAACATTCGGGTAAAACCTTTATTTCACTATGAATTAATAAATTACAACTTATAATTACATAGAGAAATATGCAATGGATCAACGTGCAGCCAACCCACAAAGACTCGCAGTCTTGAACTCAGCAAGAGAATAGAAACAACACCCTCCAAGGACTCGCAACCCAATCTTCAGCTAAGAATATTCACGTAGCAAGATCATTAATGATACGTAGCCATACGGTGTAGAGACGCACTCTATGAAAGATAAACAAAAGTAAAGTTTTCTTGAAAACCAAAACAATTCACTAAAGCATATGGGAGTTCTGTGAATTGAAAACCAAAAAGGGATTAAACCCTAAAAGAAGAAGCCTAAAATAATTCTACTTTCGCAGTTTTTCTGTCCGTCAAAACGCTGTAACTTCTTAAGAAAAATGGAACCATTTAATGAGTATTTATACAAAAACTGCACTGCCTCAAAATTTGAGCTCGTTCGAATGAGATTACATATCGCGCAAACGAGATAGCGATGTCGTTTGAACGACATCGCGCAACACTGCTTGTCATTTGAACGACAGTTTTGAAAAAAATAATATTTTAATACCTGCTTCAACACTCAGAAAAAAATACTCGTTCTTAAATTTTGACGAAAAAGTCCACTCCAACACTTGTAAAATATTTTATAAAAATATCCCCAAAGCTCTAAGTGAAAAGTTAAGGTATTAAAAACATAACCTTGCCAAAGTAAACTTCGCGGAGTCTTGAATGATGAAGAACATGATTAATTCGGATCCATCTTTGATATAGATGTCTCTTGAATGATCTTCGATGGTGTAGCGGTATATGACATAACAAATTGATAACAGACCTATAAAATATGTCCTTACAGCATTCTCGCCACCAAGATTATTATTTTAAAATGAACTGACACCTTTGCTTAAAAGTAAACATCATACATGGTTTTAAGAATTAAATCCAAACACCTTGTACATCACACATGTTATGTGTTTATTTATTTAATCCATTTTACTCATGCATGTGTCATGGAGATAAATGTTAGGAAAGACAAAATTGGTGTAATTTTTGTCCAATGTTTTGTTTAATCCGTGTTATTAATAAAATTGGGGTATTTCCTCACTCAATTTAATTGATAAAATTTGCAATTTGGAATCCTATGCACACAATTGCATTTTTACCAAGCCTCAAGCATAAAAAAGGCGAAGTCAAGATCAATATGAAATGACTATTAAAAATCAATGCAGCAGATGCAACATCCTAAAGAGTACTGATGGGAGAAGAAAGAATTGTGCGACACAATACTATATTGACTCAAACCCATGAACTCAAAAAAGGAGATGTACATTGTTTCAACAATAACCCGTATTATCTTTGTAAAAGTGATAGTATTCCCAAAAACATGTTTACTAACTTCTAAAGGATTTTTTTTTCAAATAAAGAACTTAATTTGTTTATAAACAGTTTGGAGAAAAAGCCTCTCCTAGAGGCTCTAACAGGCGATAACAAAAAAAATCACGAATATGTATAAATTTTGGAACGAGAAGCATGAGTCCTTAAATTGTATTTACAATCTGATTTCTCCTTAATAGTTAGAAAAGGAAACAAGTCTACTTGAGAATTTTTAGATTCGCCCTTCTTTTTTTATTCGACTACTATGTATGTTGAATCTTCATTGTAGCCTAAAATATCAAAAGAGTTGCTAACTTGAGAGTTGAACATTTGATATTGAATATTGCCACATTTTTTTCTAACCGAGTTCTCGATATGAACACAATTAGAATCCAAACCTCAATTAAACTTTGGAATCTTAACATATAACTTTACTTCAGCACAAGAATTATTCTCTTTAACATCCAATGAATCTTTTGACTCATCTAACATATTATCATTTAAAAATGAAATGTCCTCTAGAGGGGGCATTTCATTATCAGAGTGTGGGTTCACATTATCAAATATGACTATATCCTTAGCCATATTCAATTCATTATCTTTAACTATTTGCCCTTCCCTTTGCTGCTGAATTTTAGAATTTTTAAAATTATCCATGCTAATATTTTTACCTTCATTTGATTCAGCTGCATCTAATAATTGCACCTCACTTGTTGGATCCACATGAGATTTTATTAAACGAGTAGCTTCCGAAGTGGAATGGTTGTTATCTTACTCCTCATATATTGGATCCACGTGAGATATTATATCTAATAACCCTGAACAAAATGACCTTTTTCAGACTCATTTCATCCGAATTTATACGTTGATCAACATGGGAGATAAACTGCTCTGATATTATGGTAACAGTGTTTTTTTCCGCATATTTCTTTGACATGTTAACACTCTTGTTTATTTAGTTATTTATATTATTCTTGGCTAAAAATATTGCTCTATTTAGAACTTTTAACTCCTTGAAAGGAGCCCTTTCCTTTCCCATAGTTGGGTGGAAATGAACTTGTTGATGTAAAAAATTAGATCACTCTAATAATTCAATCACAGATAAATAAATGAGATAAAGAATTTTAAAGTGGTTCAGCCTTATAAGAATGACCTACGTCCACTGTTTTGGTATTGCTGTTTGTATGGGAATTCTCGATTACAAGTTATCTCAAGAAATTCCGATCTGGGGGTCCTTTTACAATGAGGATTGTACAATGTATTTATAGCCTTGAGGCTGTAATGTGAAAGGGTAATACATTAAATGATATACATATGAAAGGGTAATACATTTAATGCCCTCTTTGCGTGTGCGTCCAAATGATAAGCATTTAATGAGCAGTTAAACTGTTGGTATCCTGCTTCGAGGTGCATCTCGGACCGCCATGAGTTACTCGGACCGCCTAAGCTTCTCGGTATTCAAGAGTTCCTCGGAGAGGTATTATTCCTCGGAGCTTATGAGTTCCTAGGGGAACTAATCTTCCTCGTTGTAGTCTTGTTCCTCGGAGCGAGTGGGTTCCTCGAAAGTGTTTGTTGTTGCCATAGCCACGTGTCTTCATATGATTGGTCCATGTCAGCAGATTAATTTTGGTATCAACAGAAGCCCCCAATGTTTCATAGTTCGAAATTTGAGGAGTATGGAACATTCTTTCTCGGAATATGATATCTTTAAATAGTCTTCCTGATTTTTAGGAGCGTTTCCCTTGTATTTATTTCTCCTTCCCAATTCGTAGAATCATTCTTTTTTGGACTTTTCTGCGTGCTTCGATTCCCGTGTCACTTTTCGTCTTCTTAGCCGTTGTTGTCCGCTTTGTTTTCCGCGCCACTTTTCCTCTTTTTAGCCGTCGGTAACGTAATCATCCTTTTTTGTAATCATTACTTCACCATTTCACAAGGCAAGGTATTTAAACTTCACAGACGCTTCCATCGTCTTCTACCTTTCAAATTTTTATCTTCGAGTTTTACGTCATCTCTTCCTACTGTAATACCCCGTATTTTTGGCGATATTTATTTTTGGGATTAATTAATTTAATGAGAATTAATTGGGAATTAATCCGGTTAAAATACTAGCGAGATGTGAGTTGGTATTTGACTATATTGAGTATATATGATGATATATGAATAATGAATTATGAAAGTTGTCGTGAGATTGATATACGGCAATTTGGACATTTTATTGGGACGCGTGAGACAGTCGCGTCAGGAGATAATTATTTTAATTGTAAAAGTGAAATTTAAATTCTATTAACTGTATGGTCGTTTTGAGTGCACCAACGCGTCCGGAAGGGTCGAGATAGTCAGAAAACACTAGCCGGGGGTTTAGTTTGGGTCCCGGGGTATTTTTAGGCCATACCGGCAACATAAAGGGTATTTTGGTATTTTGTATTTTTGGAAATTAAAAGTGACGAAAATTAGTAAATTGTATCTGATGTGGATTTGACCCACTAAACCACTAACCAACTCATTTTAACCCAGAAGGCTACGTAGGTTATTAGAATTAGGTTTTCTAACTTTTCCCAAAAACAAACCCTAGCCACCATAGCCATTGGAGAAGAAAGCTTGGAGAGAGAGAGATAGAAGGGAATTCTGCAGAAAGAGAGAGGGAACTCCTTCAAATCGTCATCAAAATCTGAGATTGAATCAAGGCAAGTGGTTTAATTTAGATTTTATGCAGTAAATGTTTCTTCCATGTTAGAAATCTTGATAATCATTCTTGTTTGAGAGATAAAGGAAAACCCATGAAATTGGAGTTGTTAGTTTAATTTTGGATGTAGGTTTGCATGTAGAAACGTTATTGGAAGATTGAATTAAGAGAATTACAAATTTATGTGATATAAAAACAGATTAAATTATGGGAATTGATGATGTTAAATTCTAGGGTTTATGTTCTTGAAAAATTGGGGAAAAGAGTAGAGACTTGTGATTTGTTGATGTTTAGGAAGAATTAATCTTTTAAAATACGTTAGTATGTGACTTTAACATGTTTAAGGACGATTAGAGACCTTAAACAATTGTTAGATTGAGGTTTGGATGAGATTTGAGGTGTAGAGAAATTGGAAAAACGAGATAGGATTTCTGGACTTGAATCTGGTCACTCGTTAGAAGACCTACCCAGGTCGTTCGAACGAGCTCGTTCGAACGAGCTTCTAACGAGTTGACAGTTTGGGGTTCTAACAAGAGGGATGTTCGTTCGATAATCTCGTTCGAACGAGATCTCATTAGATAGCCCAGTTCGTTCGAACGAAATCTCGTTCGAACAGCCTCGTTCGAACGAGACTTCTAACGAGCTGGCAGTTTAGGCCTTTTTGGCCTGTTTTGATTTTGGGAGTCCCGTAAACTTGTTCGAGGATAGAGATAACATTCTTTTGTTAATGTATTGGTATACTTGGGACATTTGGGACATAATGAGGAGTAAATTATATAATTGTGGAACGAATCAAATAGACACTTTGAGTTGAGACGTGAGTGCCTACTACGACGTGAGAATAAATTATGGCGTGTATGATTATGAACCGGGAGTATATAAATTGTATAAATTATAAGATGGTACGAGAATGCGATAAGTACTACAATTAAACTACGGTGATTACTAAGATGCGTGTTTACTTAGTATTGATATATGATTTGTGTGTATGACATACCTACCATACTTGCTATCACGGGAGGTTTGCGTTCGCTTAGGGCCCTCTAATCCTTGTGTTGCCCGGATTTAGACTGGTTACCTCGATGAACATAGGTCAGAGAAGGGCTTATTGGGATGTTAATAAGTCTGCTGATCGTGGGAGCGTAGGTATGTGCGTGACCCATGTGATATGACTCTGTTCGCCTCCACAGTGTGTGTGATTTGTGTTATCTGAACTATTCCTGTGAGATTCGAAATACGTGATTCCTTATGTACGTGATGTACCGGGATGGATAGCAGAGTATGTGTGCACCGCAGCTTAGTCTCGGGGTGCCTATATTGTATATTTATGTTTTGGAAAATATACACTTAATAAACTGGGAACTTTCATACGGTATTGTGTGTATAACTATGGAATAACAAAAGGGATGATCTATAATGAGTTGTATTACTTTTATGTGAGAACCTGAATTTACGTTAAGCCCCCTATTTAATTACGAGCGTTATAATGTTAATGGGAACCGAGTAATAAGGGTAGAACCTATGACAGTCTAGCTAGATATGATGTCACTTAGCTAGTGGTTTGTGTCATTTTAGATGGGTACTTACGTGAGGAGTGCACAGTTAGACGAGAGGTGAGAATTTCATGTGGGTGCACGTCCTAACATGTACTTTGCATTTAATGTTTTAAATGTTTTTAAAGCACTTGCAGGTTTTTAAAATATCTCCACATTCGGGCTCTGACCCGTTTGCTTTCAAATCTATTTTTTTGTAAAACCATTTTAGGTGCCCAGCCACAAGGACACCATGCATAGGATACTCATTCAGGTGACGAGCTGTAGCTGTTTGTGGAAGCTACAGGGATTTGCTTTTAGACGCTTCTACCATTTGGATTCCATATTCAGTATTCTTCAGTTGTAGGGCATGTTGCCCAAATTCTATTAGAGACTTTTCCATTTCAGTTTTTTTAGACTTTGGCATATATTAATTCAGTATTCAATATTTAGTTATTCATTTCAGTTGTGGAGTTTGTTGTGAGGAGTTTTTCCTCCGGATTTATTTATATCGTGTGATGGTTATTCTATTATTTCGTTATAGTGAATGGTGATATTATTCTTGCTTTAAATCTTTTACTGCATGTTAATCCGACTTTAATTAAAATTTGACAACTTACTTTTTAAATACTAGGTGGTTAGTAATAATAAAATGTTTTCGACAGTGATGCTATTAACTGAGCCAACTTGGCATTTTGATTAAATTTCATAAAGGAGTAGCTACCCGGTATTTAATTAGTCGGGGTGTCACAGGTGGTATCAGAGCATCAGGTTCTAGTGTCCTTTAGGATCTGTACGACTATTATGTTTCCGCTAAGTTTTCTTTGATATAGAGCCCTATATTTTAGGACTGTTGTACTCTTTTTGCGTATGCTTCGTTCTTCAGCTATTTTAAGTTTATAACTGCGAACTTATAAACTTCATTCTTATTTCAGATGCCTCCGCGACGTGCACGACGAGTTCCCAGGGATGCGACGCCCGAACCCCAGCCCGTTCCAGTTCAGGGCATGATGAACGCCGCTGAGGTTGCAGCCATTGTAGCCCAAGCGGTAAATGCCGCAATTGCCGTAGTTCAGCAGGAACCACCTCAGGCGCCGGTTGCCGCGCCAGTACAGACAAATGCATTCCCGTCTGCTTGGGAATGTGAACGTGACGCTTTTCAGAAAGCGCATCCGCCAGAGTTTGCAGGTAGCTAAGATGTGGTAGTCTCGAGCCAGTGGAGGAAGGATATGCAGAGGCACTTGAGGATGTATGAGTGCACGGACGTTCAGAAGAAGGTGCTAGATACTTTCAAGCTAGTTGGATCTGCACTGCAGTGGTGGGAGTCTATTACCACCGTGGAGGAGAGGGATACTCTCACTATTCAGGACTTTTGGGTGCGGTTCGACCGCAAGTACTTTCCGTCAGCTGTTCACACGGAAATGAGGAGCAAACTGATGAATCTGAAGCAAGAGGGTAAGACCGTGGTCGAGTATGAGGCCGAGTTCACGAATATGTTGAATATCGTTCCGGATGAGATACCGACAGAAAAGAAGAAGATTGAGAAATTCACCGACGGGTTGACATGGAGGATCCGTCAGCATCTGTTAGGGAACCTTTCGTTGGCCACTTATTCTGATGTGGTTAACGCTGCTTTGTTACACTACCAGGATCACCGCTTTCATATGGCTGAGGGCAAGAGATCGGGAGAGTCTAACCATCAGGGTAGGACTGGAGGACATGGTGCCGGTGGGGCACAACCTGTTCAGGGGCAGAGACATGGTGAGCAGTGTTCCCAACAGGGGGATCAGAAGAGGTTCAGATCAGGGAATTACAGGCACGGACAGGGAGGTTTCCGTCAGGGCCATCAGGGTCCAAACGGCCATCAGGGCCAACAGGGGCAGAATGGGCAGCAGTTTCAACAGGGCCAGCAGGGCCAAGGGAGGAACGGTAACGGCCAACAAGGCCGGGGATATCAGGGGCAGAGAGGAGGGAACTTCCCAGGGAAGTGTTTTGTTTGTGGCAAGACTGGCCATAAACGCCAGGACTGTCCTGATAGGGGCAGGGCCCCACAGCAGCAGCAACAGGGTGCTCGCCAGGAGCTGCAGAGGCCTATGTTTCTCGCCGCTCTTCCCGCACCGCCACAGATGGTAGCATTGCCACCCATTCCAGCAGTCCCAGCTCAGCAGGGGCAGGTACAGTATGGACGTGTCTATAACGTCCACCAGGCAGCAGTTCCACAGGCACCGCCCGCGATTGAGGGTACGTTTCCTATCCATGGCACTATGGGTCGGGTATTGTTTGATACGGGGGCTACACATTGTTTTATAGCTACACATTTCACGAAGGCTTTAGGGTTGTTAGCCACAGCGGAGAGCACAGTGACGTGTGTCTACTCACCATTGGGGAATGGGTCACTTATATTCTTTATATGCCGGGGAGTGGGGGTAGAGATTGGTGGTTTGGTATTACCTGCAAACATGTTGGTATTAGATATGCATATGCACGATGTGATTATCGGTATGGATTGGCTCGTAGCTTATAGGGCCATGATTTATTGCTTCAGCGGGAGCATTTTTTTTGCCATTCCGGGGCAAGAGATGTTTGTAGTGGCGATGCCTCACCCAGAGGGAGGTTCGACCGCTCATCTGTATTACATATAGGAGGATACCTCTAAGGAGGTTGTGATTCCTTTAGATTCGATCCCAGTTGTCAGGGAGTATTCAGATGTGTTTCAGGAGATACCAGGCCTACCCCCCAGTCGAGAGATAGACTTTATTATAGACCTATTGCCAGATACGAGACCTATAGCATGCACACCGTACCGTATGGCTCCGGCAGAGATGCGAGAGCTACGAGATCAGATAGAGGAGCTGTTAGGTCAGGGCTTTATTCGCAGGAGTACCTCACCTTGGGGCGCTCCAGTTTTGTTTGTGAAGAAGAGGGACGGTTCACTGAGATTGTGTGTGGACTACCGGGAGTTGAACAAGGTCACGATACGGAATAAGTATCCGTTGCCTCGAATCGATGACCTATTTGACCAATTGAGAGGAGCTTCTTTCTTCTCGAAGATTGATTTGAGATCGGGATACCATCAGTTGCGTATCAGGGAGGAGGATGTCTCGAAGACTGCGTTCTTATCGAGATATGGTTCTTACGAGTTTCGGGTTATGCCTTTTGGTTTGACCAACGCTCCAGCAGTGTTTATGGACTTGATGAACAGAGTGTTCAGGGATTTCCTTGATCAGTTTGTCATTGTCTTCATTGATGATATTCTGGTTTACTCCCAGACAGAGGAGGAGCACGCCGAACATTTGAGGCAAGTTTTACAGACGCTGCGTCAGAACGAACTATACTCAAAGTTTGAGAAATGCGGGTTTTGGTTGAAGGAGGTCCAGTTTTTGGGACACATTATTTCCGACCGGGGGATATCTGTTGATCCGGGGAAGGTATCCGCGGTGAGGGAGTGGGGACAGCCCACGACACCGACTGAGATTCGTAGTTTCTTGGGCGTAGAAGGATACTACAGGAGGTTTATTCGGGGATTTTCGAAGATAGCGGGTCCTTTGACACATCTGACTCGTAAGGGTGTGCCATTCATCTGGAGTGATGCCTGTCAGTTGGCATTCGATGAATTGAAGGATAAATTGACCTCAGCACCTGTGTTAGCATTGCTGAGACCGGGAGTTGAGTATTTGGTTTACACCGATGCGTCTTTGCAAGGACTTGGAGGTGTATTGCAACAGGAGAGACAGGCCATAGCTTATGCTTCCCGTAAGCATAAGCCTCATGAGAAGAATTACCCCACGCATGATTTGGAATTGGCGGCGGTGGTATTTGCCCTACGGATTTGGAGGCACTATCTCTTGGGGGAGAAGTTCCAATTGTTCACGGACCACAAGTCCCTACAGTACCTGTTCACGCAGAAGGAGTTGAACATGCGAAAAAGGAGGTGGCTTGAGTTTGTGAAGGACTACCAGTTCGATATCAAGTATCACCCGGGTAAGGCTAACGTGGTAGCAGACGCATTGAGCCTTAGGCCAGCAGATGAGGTGGCAGGGGTGTGGAAGGCAAAGTGGAAGGAGTTGGGACACCAAGATGCAGTGGCCCGATCTTTCATGTTTGTGATGACCGTTACACCTCAGATTGTCACGAAGGTAGTACGAGCACAGTCTAATGACTCGTTCTGTCAGGAGCAAATAGTTCGATTACTAGTAGAGGGAGCCGAGTCCTATACCGTCAGCTCAGACGGGGGATTACGCTTCAATGGGAGATTGGTGGTTCCGAAAGGGGAGGAATTGGGACACAAGGTGATGGCAGAGTCGCACGGCTCACGGTTCGCGGTACATCCCGGAGGGGACAAAATGTACCAAGACATGAGACGCCAGTATTGGTGGAGCGGTATGAAGAGAGATATCGCTGTGTTTGTTTCGAAATGCACCACTTGTCAGCTAGTAAAAGTGGATCATCAGAGACCGACATGACTTCTACAGCCGTTGGAGGTTTCGGTATGGATGTGGGAAAGCATATCCATGGATTTTATCACGGGGTTGCCTACAACGCAGAGGGGTCACGACTCCGTTTGGGTAATTGTGGACAGGTTGTCCAAAGTCGCTCACTTTTTACCCGTAAGGACTGACTACACTACGGGACAGTATGCCCAACTCTTCATTTTAGAGATTGTGAGACTTCACGGTGTGCCCCTAAATATCGTGTCTGACAGAGACAAGATATTTGTATCGCGGTTTTGGGAGAGTTTCCAGGAGGCCATGGGCACGGAATTGCGATTGAGTACGGCTTATCATCCGCAGACCGATGGGCAGACCGAGCGCACAAATCAGATGTTGGAAGACATGCTACGCATGTGCATTATTGACTTTGGGGGTGGATGGGAGCAGTACCTTCCACTGGTGGAGTTTGCTTACAACAACTCCTATCAGTTCACTATTGGCATGGCTCCGTTTGAGGCACTGTACGGTAGGCCTTGTCGTTCCCCAGCATGTTGGTTAGAGGTGGGGGACAACAAACTACTTGGGCCGGAAGTGATTCAGGATACTTCGGCAAGGATTGAGTTGATT
Organism: Sambucus nigra; assembly: GCA_949130495.1. Lineage (NCBI taxonomy): Eukaryota > Viridiplantae > Streptophyta > Magnoliopsida > Dipsacales > Adoxaceae > Sambucus > Sambucus nigra. Next base: position 353,968,642 of record OX422208.1, on the reverse strand, counting down.
CGGAGTCGCATTCGGGTAGCTCAAGACCGGCAGAAGAGCTATGCTGATGCGAAGAGATCTTTCAGAGAGTTCCAAGTGGGGGACTAGGTTTTGCTCAGAGTATCTACTATGAAGGGGATTATGCATTTCGGGAAGAAGGGGAAGTTGGCACCGAGGTATGTGGGGTTGTTTCCTATTATTGAGCGGATTGGACCAGTTGCGTATAGACTCGGGTTACCGGAGCATTTACACCGGATTCACGATGTGTTTCATATTTCCTCGCTAAGGAAATATCTCAGGGACGATTTGGCTGATTCTCACATCGCTTTGGAGGAGATTGATTTACAGCCTGATAGCTCCTACGAGGAGGGGCCGATTGCTATTTTGGACCGAAGTGAGAGGAAGCTGCGGTCAAAGATAGTTCCGTTAGTGCGTGTTCAGTGGCGACATCACAATATCGAGGAGTCCACATGGGAACGCGAGGATGAGATGCACGAACGTTATCCAGAGTTGTTTTTATTAGGTACTTTCTAGTTTCGAATTTCGGGACGAAATTCTGTTATTAGGGGGGAAGTATGTAATACCCCGTATTTTTGGCGATATTTATTTTTGGGATTAATTAATTTAATGAGAATTAATTGGGAATTAATCCGAATAAAATACTAGCGAGATGTGAGGTGGTATTTGACTATATTGAGTATATATGATGATATATGAATAATGAATTATGAAAGTTGTCGTGAGATTGATATACGGCAATTTGGACATTTTATTGGGACGCGTGAGACAGTCGCGTCAGGAGATAATTATTTTAATTGTAAAAGTGAAATTTAAATTCTATTAACCGTATGGTCGTTTTGAGTGCGCCAACGCGTCTAGAAGGGTCGAGATAGTCAGAAAACACTAACCGGGGGTTTAGTTTGGGTCCCGGGGTATTTTTAGGCCATACCGGCAACATAAAGGGTATTTTGGTAATTTGTATTTTTGGAAATTAAAAGTGACGAAAATTAGTAAATTATATCTGATGTGGATTTGACCCACTAAACCACTAACCAACTCATTTTAACCCAGAAGGCTACGTAGGTTATTAGAATTAGGTTTTCTAACTTTTCCCAAAAACAAACCCTAGCCACCATAGCCATTGGAGAAGAAAGCTTGGAGAGAGGGAGATAGAAGGGAATTCTGCAGAAAGAGAGAGGGAACTCCTTCAAATCGTCATCAAAATCTGAGATTGAATCAAGGCAAGTGGTTTAATTTACATTTTATGCAGTAAATGTTTCTTCCATGTTAGAAATCTTGATAATCATTCTTGTTTGAGAGATAAAGGAAAACCCATGAAATTGGAGTTGTTAGTTTAATTTTGGATGTAGGTTTGCATGTAGAAATGTTATTGGAAGATTGAATTAAGAGAATTACAAATTTATGTGATATAAAAACAGATTAAATTCTGGGAATTGATGATGATAAATTCTAGGGTTTATGTTCTTGAAAAATTGGGGAAAAGAGTAGAGACTTATGATTTGTTGATGTTTAGGAAGAATTAATCTTTTAAAATACGTTAGTATGTGACTTTAACATGTTTAGGGACGATTAGAGACCTTAAACAATTGTTAGATTGAGGTTTGGATGAGATTTGAGGTGTAGAGAAATTGGAAAAACGAGATAGGATTTCTGGACTTGAATCTGGTCACTCGTTAGAAGACCTACCTAGGTCGTTCGAATAAGCTCGTTCGAACGAGCTTCTAACGAGTTGACAGTTTGGGGTTCTAACGAGAGGGATGTTCGTTCGATAATCTCGTTCGAACGAGATCTCGTTAGATAGCCCAGTTCGTTCGAACGAAATCTCGTTCGAACAGCCTCGTTCGAACGAGACTTCTAACGAGCTGGCAGTTTAGGCCTTTTTGGCCTATTTTGATTTTGGGAGTCCCGTAAACTTGTTCGAGGATAGAGATAACATTCTTTTGTTGATGTATTGGTATACTTGGGACATTTGGGACATAATGAGGAGTAAATTATATAATTGTGGAATGAATCAAATAGACACTTTGAGTTGAGACGTGAGTGCCTACTACGACGTGAGAATAAATTATGGCGTGTATGATTATGAACCGGGAGTATATAAATTGTATAAATTATAAGATGGTACGAGAATGCGATAAGTACTACAATTAAACTACGGTGATTACTAAGATGCGTGTTTACTTAGTATTGATATATGATTTGTGTGTATGACATACCTACCATACTTGCTATCACGGGAGGTTTGCGTTCGCTTAGGGCCCTCTAATCCTTGTGTTGCCCTGATTTAGACTGGTTACCTCGATGAACATAGGTCAGAGAAGGGCTTATTGGGATGTTAATAAGTCTGCTGATCGTGGGAGCGTAGGTATGTGCGTGACCCATGTGATATGACTGTGTTCGCCTCCACTGTGTGTGTGTTTTGTGTTATCTAAACTATTCCTGAGAGATTCGGAATACGTGATTCCTTATGTACGTGATGTACCGGGATGGATAGCAGAGTATGTGTGCACCGCAGCTTAGTCTCGGGGTGCTTATATTGTATATTTATGTTGTGGAAAATATACACTTAATAAACTGGGAACTTTCATACGGTATTGTGTGTATAACTATGGAATAACAAAAGGGATGATTGTATTACTTTTATGTGAGAACCTGAATTTACGTTAAGCCCCCTATTTAATTGCGAGCGTTATAATGTCAATGGGAACCGAGTAATAAGGGTAGAACCTATGACAGTCTAGCTAGATATGATGTCACTTAGCTAGTGGTTTGTGTCATTTTAGATGGGTACTTACGTTAGGAGTGCACAGTTAGACGAGAGGTGAGAATTTCATGTGAGTGCACGTCCTAACATGTACTTTGCATTTAATGTTTTAAATGTTTTTAAAGAACTTGTAGGTTTTTAAAATATCTCCACATTCGGGCTCTGACCCGTTTGCTTTCAAATATATTTTTTTGTAAAACCATTTTAGGTGCCCAGCCACAAGGACACCATGCATAGGATACTCATTCTGGTGACGAGCTGTAGTTGTTTGTGGAAGCTACAGGGATTTGCTTTTAGACGCTTCTACCATTTGGATTCCATATTCAGTATTCTTCAGTTGTAGGGCATGTTGCCCAAATTCTATTAGAGACATTTCCATTTCAGTTTTTTTAGACTTTGGCATATATTAATTCAGTATTCAGTATTTAGTTATTCATTTCAGTTGTGGAGTTTGTTGTGAGGATTTTTTCCTCCGGATTTATTTATATCGTGTGATGGTTATTCTATTATTTCGTTATAGTGAATGGTGATATTATTCTTGCTTTAAATCTTTTACTGCATGTTAATCCGACTTTAATTAAAATTTGACAACTTACATTTTAAATACTAGGTGGTTAGTAATAATAAAATGTTTTCGACAGTGATGCTATTAACTGAGCCAACTTGGCATTTTGATTAAATTTCACAAAGGAGTAGCTACCCGGTATTTAATTAGTCGGGGTGTCACACCTACTCTCTTGTGCGTTCATCTTTTCCATCGTTCATTGTCAACAGCTATACTCTTTTTCTGTAAGATCTTCTTCTTTCCTCTTCATTTCTTTTATTCATCATCATGGTTTACTCTATTGAGTCTCTTGAAAAGTTTCGCTCTGATTTTTCCATTCCCTCTTGGGTTGTCTTGGAAGAGCTTTCTGAGCCTTCTGATTATTTCAATTTGGCTGAGGGACATTGGTTCCCTTGCTTTTTTATTGCTGAGTGTGGATTTTCTTTTCCACCAAATCCCTTTTGTCTGGAATTCTGTCATTATTTTGACGTCGTTCTTATCTGGAGTCTGCATCAGAGTGTTACCGATGAGCACATTAGGTGGCCTCGTATCTGCTCCAGTACAAGAGCTACACCACTTCCTTCAATGCTCGTCGAGTGATAAGTGAATCAGAGTCAGTTCCAGTTTCCACAAGCTCATCGCCTGAATCCCATATTCCTTTAAGTGAAAGGATGAAGAAGAGAAGACCTCCTGCCCTGTTTGAGAAGACTGCCTCCGGTTCTGGGGAGGTAAAACGGAGTAGGATTGATGTCCCAAAGGAGGGGACGAAGATGACTGATGCAGCTCCTCCAGCTGCTCCTGTTAAAGTTTTCGAGAAGCCCGCAGTGGCTCCGAGCAGGTCTGCTGCTCCTGGAGAGGTGATTGTGATATCACCGACCAAGGGTTCTTCCTTGGTTGAATCGGTACCTATTCCCCCGAGGAGGCTGAAGAAGAGCTCCTCGATCAATTTGGCTGATACCATTAATCAGCCCCTAGTTACTGGAACTGGGGTTCCAACTTTCGTTCCCCCGAGCTCTGCCATGAGCTCGATAAAGTCCTCGATCATTCCCGAGGTACAAGGTACTGAAGAGAACCTTACTCGGGACATCGTCACCTCACTAGCTGCTCGTCACCTTGCTTCTGTAAGTCTTCTTACTTTCAATTTTTCATATTTCCTTTGTCATTTCTGTTTCTAACTTGCTTTATTTTTCTGTTCACAGTTGACGAGCTGCTTCAATATAATCCTGAAGAAGGATGAAGCGATTAAGGCTTCTTGCTCCTCGTCCAGTGTGGAGGGAGCTCTGGAAGAAGCTACCAAGTCTCTGGCAGATTCTCACCAGAAATATGCTGATGACAAAGTTGTCTGGGAGAAGAAGCTTGCCTCCACCGAGCAGGATAAAGCTCGAGCTGTTGAAGCCTCCAAAGAGTTGGAGAGGAAAAAGAATGCCTTGGAGAAGGCAAATAAAGAGCTCGCAGAGAAGCTCAAAACTGCTGGAGAGTTTGAAGATAAACTCAAGGCTTTCGAGGAGGAGTTGGCTCAACTTCGAGAAGTAGGTCGGCAGAAGGAGGAAGCTGATCAAAAACTGAAAGCTGCTGATGACTTGCTATCTGGAAATCTTGCCTTGGAGAAGACCAAGAGGAAGATGGTTGTGAAGAGGTCCTTAAGCTCTGGCTGGGACAAGGGGTGGAACAAAGGGTTGGCCTTCATGGTGTCGCAAGTGGACTATGGCGGTCTTAAATATTTTAGGGATGGATGGGTTGCCGCCCTTCAGGAGATGAAGGTCGACGAGTCTTCTGAGCTCTTCCAGAGACATATCCCTGGTCCCCCTCCAACTCTAGAAGAGTTAGAAGAGGACGAAGCTACCTCTGAAGAATCTTCGATGGTGATGGGAGATCATAACTTAGCCATCCAGCCTGCTACTGAGGAAAATCAATAAATCATTTCTTCCTCCGAGCAACTGCCTACTCTACCCGAGCAGCTATCTCTTTCCTCCGAGCAACTTACCTCTTCATCCCAGCCTCCCGAGAAGGTTTTGGGAGATAAGGAAAAAGTTTAGTGTTGTTCGGGTTTCTCTTTATTTTGTTTCTTTTTATCAAATGTAACTCAGAAGATGTAACTCTGAATTATGATCTAATAAAGTTTGAACTTTTTTGCATATTGTTGTCTATCTTTCATTCATACTCTGCTTATTCTTCTTACTATGCTAGTTTCTGGCTAGGATGGAACTGCTATCTGCCCATGATATAAAGTTGCTGCGATAATGTAATGAGTACTTTAAGGCTGGTCACACAGACTTGAGTGCTGCATAAGTTGTCGACATACTTGGTCATGATGCTTCAGAACAGGCAGTGGAAGCGTATCAATATCTGAAGTGTCTTCTTGATAGGGATGTAGCCAATAACGTTGCCTATTATGAAATGATCGAGGATTTTCAAAGCACCCTCGAGGACCTTCAGCTTCAATATAAAGAATCCACTGCTTTATTGCATGAGGGGTACGAGAAGAAGTACCAGCAGATCATTGCCGACAAGGGCTACGAGAAGCTCTTTGCTGGGTATGATGTAAGGGAGAGAACCTTGAGAGGTGAAGTCGAAGAATCCAGACTGATTGCTGAGTTGCTGGAAAAGAAAAATAACAACCTGCAGAAGGAACTGTCACAATTGAAGTCTGCAGCTTCCACTTCTGGTGCCTTGATCCCAGTGACCGATGAGGGATTTTCGTTGTTAGAGGTTGAGAACGCCAAGTTGAGGGAAGAGTTGGAGACTTTGAGGAGCTCTGGCACCTCTTCATCTTCTCGTGGTCGAGCAAGAGCTCCTCGGGGAACAGCAATAGCAGTTCGGGTTCTTGTCGAGGAATAGAGGACTCAGTCTGCCTTAGAGAACCAGGCTTTCCAATTAATGGCGAAGAGCCAGGCGTTGTCTGATATGTCAAAGAAGATTAGGGACCTGGAAAAACAGCTCTCTGCGCAGAAGTCAATCTTGGAGAATAAGGAACTTTTCATCAAGAATCTTCACGAGAAGCTAGAAAGGCTAATATATCAATTCCACAAACAGCCCAGGGAGTTCTGGATGGATGGATACAACGAAGCACTATTCCACTTGGATGATCGTATCCAGAATGCCAACAATGAGGGCTACAAGAAAGACTGGCTGAATGCCTTAGGTGTGCTGAAGCTCGAACAAGGTCATTATCTGTGGGACTACCATGATCCCAGGTTGCTCGACTTGCCTGTGCCACCATACAATTTGGACATGGATTGGATCCCTTCTCGGGCCATTCCTCGGAGCTTAATTTTAAAGTATCTCGGTGACTACAATTTTCATTCTCAAATCGAGGTATCTCGTACCGAGCATCTCTTAGAACGACCATCCGTGATGAATGTCAGGATGTTAAAGGATCTCAACTTCATCAATTCTCCTCTGTCTTTAAATGATCCGCCTGCTGGCGAGGAACCTGTGTCAAAAGCAGAGGGGAAGAAACCAGTAGAATAGGAATTTTTAATGTAATAGTTAGTATACATGTCAATGTAATTGTAATTTCATTATCAATGTAATTTATTTTGAATTCAATGAAATACTTTCATTTTTGTTTGCAAATCTTGATTGCTATTGTCTTGTATTTATCAAACACTTTATATTTATGCATATCTGTTAAAAAAAATAACAATATTGTGTTGTTTGTCGACCAACTCAGTAACAAAAAAGTTACAAGTATTAATACTATTGCTCGATCACTTAATAAAGTAATGAGTATAAAAATGTTGTTTAAAATGTTTCCAACCAACCAAGGTTGTTAGATTCTCCATGTCGACCAACTACAGTTAGTGGGTTTTTATCCCCGACCAGCTATAGTTAGTCTTTTTGAAATAATTTTACCCATAAAATATTTCCGACCAACCAAGATCGGTAAATTTTGCTTGTCGACTAACTACAGGGTGGGTTTTTATCTCCGACCAGCCATAGTTAGTATACTTTTCTCTTAAATTTTTCCGACCAACCAAGGTCGGTAAATTTTCTTTGTCGTCCAACTACAGTTGGTGGGTTTTTATCCCCGAACAGCCATAGTTAGCAACTTTTTCACTTTCTGGAATAATCTTACCTCCCGACCAACATAAGTTGGCATTTTGCGAGAATATTTCGTTTCCTAGCCAAACAGGTTGGCATTTTTAGGAATATTTTGTTTCCTAGCCAAACAGGTTGGCATTTTTAGGAATATTTTGTTTCCTAGCCAAACAGGTTGGCATTTTTAGGAATATTTCTTTTCCTAACCAACCGAGGTTGGAATTTTTAGGAATATTTCGTTTCCTAACCAACCGAAGTTGGCATTTTTAGGAATATTTTGTTTCCTAACCAACCGAGGTTGGCATTTTTAGGAATATTTTGCTGCTGAGCAGTCTGAGCTTTGCCGAGTTTTTCTGAGTAGTGTGTAGCACTAGTATTCCCCAAAAAATTCTCAATAAAAGGAAGAACTTTGGTAGAATATCTTCATTTTATTCATAATGATGGAACTGTGTTACATATATATCACTGATAATACTTGCGTAGGTGCTCTGCGTTCCATGCATTCTTAAACTCCTTGCCTTCTAAAGTTGCTATTCAATAGGTTCCTAGTCGAACAACTTTTGTAACTCGGTATGGTCCATGCCAGTTTGCTTCCAGCTTATTGTGCTTTTGAATTACTTTCTTCAGCACATAGTCTCCTTCTTTCAGGTCGCACTTCTTCACCCTTTTGTTGTAGAACAGAGTTGTTCGCTGCTGGTAAGCAGCATTTCTAATGGCTGCTTCTTCTCTAACTTCCTCGAGCATGTCTAAATCCATTCTTCTCATTAAGTCGCTGACAGGGGAATTAAAATTTAGTACCCTGTGTGTTGGGAGGCCCAACTCGGTAGGTATAACGACTTCAGTTCCAAATGCCAGCATATATGGTGTTTATCCAGTTGCTACTCGGGGAGTAGTTTGGTAAGCCCAGAGTACTGTTTGTAGCTTGTTGATCCAATTCGATTTTGCATCATCCAGTCTTTTCTTCAAGCCATTTAGTAGCGTTATGTTTGTCACTTCAGTTTGTCCATTGCTTTAAGGATGGCCTGGTGCTGAGTGGACCTTCAAAATATTTGATTGATGACAATAGGGGCAAACTCCTCGTTATCAAATTATGTTCCATAGTCTGTGATGAAGGCATGAGGTAAACCGTATCGACAAATGATGTTCTTCCAAACAAATTGGTACACCTTCTCGTACGTCATGTCAATGAGTGGCTCAGCTTCTACCCATTTAGTAAAATAATCCACTGCGACGATGAGGTACTTGAACCTTCCTCGGGTCGTTGGCAGTGGCCCAACCAAGTCAATTCCCCACATGGCAAATGGCTAAGGGGAAGTTATGGGTGTCAACAATGCTTGTGGAGTTCTTTGGATGGATGAAAAACGCTGGCATTTGTCACACTTCTTGGCGTAGGCTATACAATCAGCCCTTATCATCGGCCAATAGTATCCTTGCGTCATTACCCTTTGTAAAAGCGTCCGACCTGCTACATGTGCTCCACAAGACCCTTCGTGGATCTCTTCAATTAATTCTTTCACCTCGGAGGGGTGTACACATCTCTGCAAACCTGCCATAATTCCTCGTCTATATAAAACACCATTAGTTAATACATACCGAGCAACTTTAAACTTCAATTTTTTGGCAGCGAGCTTGTCAATTGGCAGATCTCCCTCCTCGATATACGCCCTGATGGAATCCATCCAAGAAGGTCCTAAATCAAGGGTGATAAAGTTCATCGTCAAATCTTTATCTATGCTCCGACCAACTAACACTTCAATTGGTATTGTTCATCGTAGCTCGGTGCGAGTAGTTGATGCTAGTCGAGCTAGGGCGTCTGCTCTTGCATTCTCCATTCTTGGTATTATGACCAGCTGAATAGCGGAAAATTCTGACACCAGCTCCTTTGCCTTTGCATGATATCTGATCATTAATTCTCCTCTAACTGCATATACTCCAATCATTTGGTTTATGATCAATTGAGAATCACTGAAAACAATGACCTGTTACGCCTCCATAATTTTTGCTAAACCAAGTCCCGCAATCATGGCCTCATACTCAGCCTCATTGTTGGAAGCTTTGAATTGGAAACGCAAGGCGTATTCCATATCGACCTCATCCGGAGTGCTTAAAACTATCCCCGCGCCGCATCCTGCAGTGCAAGATGATCCATCTACATATAGTCTCCATATAGGTAACTCGTCTTCGAAATTCTGATCAGTTAGAGTTCCTCGGTGAAATATTTGTTGCTTCTTTTCATCCTCGGATTTTTCTTGCTCTTCGTCGATCATTTCTTCTTGCCCTTTTACCAACCGGAGTTGGTCTGAGCCCGAAGTCAATGATCTTGTAACATCCACTTACCCTTTTACCAACCGGAGTTGGTCTGAGCTAGTGTTTGTTGATCCTGTAACATCCACAGGTTGATCAGTGAGCAACTTTTGTTTCTCGTCCGGATTGTTCACAACTATCTCGGCGTCACATCCTGTAACATCCACACGCCCTTTTACCAATCGGAATTGGTCTGAGCCTGTGTTTGTTGATCCTGTAACATCCACAGGTTGATCAGCGAGCAACTTTTATTCCTCGGAGCTATCAGGATAGGTGAACTCTGCTATAAAATCCGCTACAGCCTGCCCTTTAAGTGATGATCTGGGTTCATAGAATATATCATATTCATTGAGCTCTATTGCCCAGTACATCAATCTTCCTGATTTTTTTGGCTTATGCATGGCTTACCTCAATGGCATATCAGTATATACTACTATAGTATGAGCCTGGAAGTATGGCCTCATTCTCCTACTCGCCTCAATCAGCGCCAGTGCCAACTTCTCCAGCCTTGGATATCTGATCTCTGCTCCTCGGAAGGCCTTGCTTGTGTAGTAAATTGGCTTTTGTACTCCATTCTCCATTCTGATCAATGCCGAGCTAACTTCATTCTCGGACACTGCAAGGTACAAGTACAATTTTTCTCCTATCACTGGCCTGGACAACAGTGGAGGTGTTCCCAAGTATCTCTTCAAGTCTTGAAAAGCCTTCTCACATTCATCATTCCACTCAAAAGTCTTTCTGAGTGTCTTGAAGAATGGGAGACATCTATCAGTTGCTCGTGACACAAATCTATTGAGTGTTGCTACTCGTCATGTGAGACTATGTACTTCCTTCTTCGTCGTTGGAGATCGCAGCCCTAATAGAGCTTTGATCCTTTCAGGATTTGCTTCAATGCCTTGTTGATTGACAATGTACCCGAGAAACATGCCTTCTCGTACTCCAAAGATGCACTTCGTCGTGTTCAGCTTCATTTGATATTTATCTAGTTGATCAAAAGTCTGACTTAAGTTAACTAGATGATCGTCAGCTTTCTTACTTTTCGTCAGCATATCGTCAACATAGACTTCCATATTGTCACTGATTTGTTCAGCAAAGACCTTATTCATCAGCCTCTGATATGTCGCACCTGAATTTTTCAAACCAAAAGGCATAATATTATAACAATAAATTCCCCTAGAGGTAATGAAAGAAGTACTCTCCCTGTCTTCAAGTTTCAATTTAATTTGATTGTAGCCAGAATAAGCATCCATGAAGCTCAGCAACTCGTGTCCCGAGGTAGCATCCACCAGTTGGTCAATTCGGGGCAGTGGAAAGTTATCCTTTGGGCATGCTTTGTTGAGGTCGGTGAAGTCTACACACATCCTCCACTTGTTGTTTTTCTTCTTTACCATTACCACATTAGCTAAATAATCTGGATATTTAACATCTTCAATGAAACTAGCTTTCTGGAGCTTCTCGACTTCCTCCTGTATGGCTTGATTCTTCTCGGGACTGAATACGCTTCTTCTCTGCTTCACAGGCTTGATCTCCTTATTCACATTGAGCTCGTGACATAAGAAGTTAGGGTCTATCCCGGGCATATCTTCATGACTCCACGCAAAAGTTTGTCTTCTGCTTCTAAGGAAAGTTATCAATTCCTGTTTTAATGAGGTTTCCAATGACGAACCTATTTGAGTAGTTCGCTCAGGGTGTCCAGAATGATGTTTTCAGTAGCTTCCACCACTTGACCCTTCATGAGTTGCGACTCATCTCGAGGATCTAATGTTTCAATTTCTGCACCTTCATCCACTTGATAGGTAGTAGTCTTTTTATTTGATTCTTCCAGTTCTTCTTGCTCGGTGGATGAATAATAACATTCCCGAGCTACTTTCTGATCACCTTTCACAACTCCTACTCCAAAGTTTGTTGGAAATTTTAGGCATTGATGTACTGTAGATGGCACAGCCTCGAACTTCTTCAATCCTACTCTTCCCATGATAATATTGTACGATGATTGGACATTCTTGTCCATCACGAAGAAACGTATTCTTTCTGTCCGACAAGAAGGCCACGTACCAATGAATATATCCAACTTGATCGTCCCAAGTGGAAATACTTTCTCTCCAGCAAAACCAATGAGGGGTCTGTGGTAAGGCTCCAGTTGAGATAGCTTTAGATTTAAACTATCAAAGCACGAGTAGAACATGATGTCTACCGAGCTACCATTGTCGACCAGTACTCTTGAAATCATGACTTCCTTCATTCTCATTTTGATCACCAATGGGTCATCATGAGGATATAAAACACCTGTAAGGTCATTTTTTGAAAAACCGATAACCAATTTCTCCTTGTTCACCTTTCTCGAGCGATCTTCCTCTGCTAGATTTATCCGCTGAATGTACGAGCAAGCTTGAGCCTCACCGAGGTAAGCTTTTCTTTCTGCAGTAAGGTCTCCTCCTCCTGCATCTCCTCCTGTAATAACATTAAAATCAAAATATCCAAAGCATATTGAAAATACCTCTCGTTCTGGCTGCCTTGGTTTCTTTGGAAGATCGGGGTCATCCTCTGGATCAACTTCATGGTTTCTCTTCTTGTTCTCCTCTGCTCGACGAGGAGATATTGACCTCTCTCTAGTTCGGTCGTTGTTTCTTCTTTCGCCTCCCCGATCAACATACTTTGCTAGCTTTCCTCGTCGGATGAGTGTTTCAATTTCATTCTGAAGAGCTATGCAATTTTTGGTCATATGGCCATGATCCGTGTGGAATTCGTAATATTTTTTCCTATTCCTCGTGTCAGGGTCTACCTTCATTTTCTTTGTCCAGTTTAACTCCTCGCTGTTTTTAATTTCTTCCAGGACGTGGTTGATATTTACCTTCAAAGGTGTGTAATTATCAAATTTCCTCAAGACCTCCCATGACGACCTATTTTTGGATTGTTTGTCACCACAACCGTTCTTATGTTCTTTCTTCTTAGCTTTATCACCTTCCACCTTGGTTTCTTTGGCGTCCATATTCTTCTTCGCAGACATGGCCTCCTCGGCATTCATAATCTTGGACGCTTTTCCCATCAGCTCCGACATGGTTCGAGGTGGATCTTTGGCCAAAGTTTAGTACAACTTGTTTGGCAATAGTCCACTCATCAAAGCGGTAATCGTTGCCTTCTCCTCATAATCAACGACTTCGAGTTTCTCGTTATTAAAATGAGTTATATAATCTCTGGTACTCTCACCAGCTTTTTGTCTAAGATTTAACAAATGAGATACTCGTTTCACTGGCTTTGCTCTAAAGCAGAAATTCAAAATGAATAGCTCGGCCAGTTGAAGAAAAGTTGAAATTTAACCCCGAGGAAGACTATTATACCATACTTGAGAAGATTCGGCAAGTGTTCCCGAGAATGCTCTACATCTCATCTCATCTGGGATAGCATAGATATCGGCTGCAGCTTGATATTGTTCTATATGAAGGACAGGGTCAGTCTTTCCATCATACTTGGGAGTCACAACAGGTGCTTTGAACTTTGATGGTGTTGGAAAATCAACAATGTCCTGGACAAAAGGTGTTCCTCGAACAAAGGTTCTTTGTAGAGGATTCTTGGACTTAGCCATTTCCCCTAATCTATCCTCCAGCCTCTGAATAGACCCTTTCCATGCATCATTTCCTTCCCCGGGCCTGTTGGTTCGAGCAACTGATCGCGTTGAAGTGGCTTCCTGGGATTTATCTTAACGAGCAGCTGGTCGATCATAGGATCTATCTTGACGAGCAACTGATCACGACTGGGCAGTTCCTTCCCTTAAATCTGATCATCATCGAAAGCTCCTCGACGCTGCATTAAGAGGGATTTTGTTCCTCCTAGGGCCTAATCGGTCGAAAGGAGAAACTCTACTTAATCTTTCCAATGCGCTGGTCCGTTCTGGGGAGAGGGTGACACGTTGTTCAGTATTCGTGTCTCGCACCGACGAAGTTCGCCCAGGTTGATAAGAGAAATCATCAGATCTCTCATTGCGATGTGAGTTAGTACGCCTAGTACGCGAAGAAGGCGCACGGGTATTTCTTTGAATGCTTCGTGGTCCGGAATGGGCTGATGCAGCGCCATGGAGGGTTTGGATGAGTTGTCACATTGTTTCTTGCATGACGGTCTGGCCCTGAGCCAGATTTGCCATTATTCCAGTTAGATCTGGAATAATTGGTGGAGCAGATGGATTTGGAGGGGTTCCAGCATTTCTATTGCTGGATTCAGGAATATCCGTCATTGGTAATGGATTGTTTTTGATGAAAAACGATATTATCAGTCGTTTCCCACAGACGGCGCCAATCTGTTGATGTAAAAAATTAGATCACTCTAATAATTCAATCACAGATAAATAAATGAGATAAAGAATTTTAAAGTGGTTCAGTCTTATAAGAATGGTCTACGTCCACTGTTTTGGTATTGCTGTTTGTATGGGAATTCTCGATTACAAGTTATCTCAAGAAATTCCGATCTGGGGGTCCCTTTACAATGAGGATTGTACAATGTATTTATAGCCCTGAGACTGTAATGTGAAAGGGTAATACATTAAATGATATACATATGAAAGGGTAATACATTTAATGCCCTCTTTGCGTGTGCGTCCAAATGATAAGCATTTAATGAGCAGTTAAACTGTTGGTATCCTGCTTCGAGGTGCAGCTCAGACCGCCATGAGTTGCTTGGACCGCCTAAGCTTCTCGGTATTCAAGACTTCCTCGGAGAGGTATTATTCCTCGGAGCTTGTGAGTTCCTCGGGGAACTTTTCTTCCTCGTTGTAGTCTTGTTCCTCGGAGCGAGTGGGTTCCTCGGAAGTGTTTGTTGTTGCCATAGCCACGTGTCTTCATATTATTGGTCCATGTCAGCAGATTAATTTTGGTATCAACAGAACCCATTTTCAAAAAATTTGAAGGTAGCAATTACATGCCCTACACATCCACAAAAATCACAAAAAAAGGAAGTTGTTCTATCTCAATTTTCTCATGCAATCTAACTCCATCTTCCCTTCCAATCATAATAAATTTCGTTCGTTCGTTCGTATAAGAAATCGATCTTAATTAAAACAGGTGAAAATAACTCATATTTTTTTAGCTAAAGTTACGGGATCGATTCTTATAGGGTTACCAAGCCGAAAAGAATTCTCTAGGAGAAGTCTTGGATGCCAATACTCGTCCGGTAAATTTCAAAGCTTAATCCAAACACTGGCCTTTGATGAAACGTAACTTGCTGGATTGAATTTTGGTAACCATTTCAGTGGTTTAAACATATTAATATCTAGTTTAACATATCGATGAATCCACACCTAATTCATGTCTTGTAATTATTCAAAATACATGCTATAAAACCATTGCTCTTTACGCATAATATTCCATGAATTTTCAATTTTCAAAGTTTTGAAAGCATTTGATGGAAAGATGCAGCAGAGGTAAGTTTATTCCCTTTGGATAAAATGAGTCTGTCCAGCAATCTATTCTTGCATGCATCAAGATAAGACTTGTATATTTTGTTTGTGATCCTGATGATAGGAGAGTAACCTTAATACTTTGGGTCAGGAAGATTTGAAAAATAAGGGGCTATGTGTCTAATGAATCTTGCATACGACTAAGGTTACCTTTGTTACACGATTCTTGTTGAATAATCTGGGCAAATGACAGATTATTTGCTACCATTGCAGGGTGATAATATGGGTTAGAGCATTGTAAGAAACAAAAGAAAGAATGATGAAAAATTTAGAGAGAATCGATATCTTCTCTGTTTAGTCCTTCAGTTACCTAAACACTAGCTACGATAGTTTCTAAGGACTAAAACCCCAAATCATATCAATAATTGCCAAGAACATGATTAATCGCTTAATAACCATAATTATATAAATCCACAAAATAATCTTGACATAGGAACAAATGATAATATTCTAAAACCATAACCTTAGGTGAGCATTCATACAAGGATGAAAAGTAATCATCTATAGTGTCAACCTTATAGGACTAATCGATTTACATTTTTCATAAAGGGATAATACCATAGAAGAAAAATATGACAATATGGCTTGAAAGCAATTAAAAAGGGATGAGGAGTAAACTCGGTTCCATATTGATTAATGTTCGAAGCTTGAACTATCAAAATCTCCCTTGTCACTCATGGTCATCCTTTTACAACCATCCTTCATTCAAATCCTTAAAATTGTAACTTTTAATTTTCCACGACCGCATTTACCAATCAAACTCTCTATTTCTTCCTTTAAAGATCTTTCAAGGTTGCTAGCAACCCAAAAATGTTTGTTAATGGATCCTATGGTTAGGAGTGGAGAACACAAGGTTTTTTAAATTTTATTTATTTTCTCATAATTTTTGCCTCCTTAAACTTCTAGAAGTCTAATAGTTAATCGCCACGCACTAGTCTGATTGGTCCATGTCATCAATCTATATCTTGTGTTTTTCACAATAAAATCTCTATCGACACCTTGACTCAAATTCTCCAAGTTATCCAAACATCTTTAATTCCGTTCAAATCCTACCGAACTCCGAGGCCTTTTAAGTTTAGATTTTCTCCCCACTGGCGATCTGCACCAACTCCTAAAGGTTTTTTATGTTTAGGAGTTTGGTGTTACAATCATAAAGGTCTCGATCTCAATCTTAAGGAAATCGGTTGGGAAGTGGCCTCTTTTCCAAAACCACATTTTGTCATAGGCGTCGTTCTTACGAGATTCCTTAGCGAACGTCTAACACGTGGTACCAGAGGTTCATTTATAAATTCAGAAAGAAACTCACACCATCCAAAGACCATGAGTGAATATGTACTACATTAGATCAAACATTTATATCATGTTAAAACATATTTGAAAAGATTTGAGGAGCCTCTATTAGGTCATGTGAAAACTATGGTGTTGTTTGTTTTTACCTCTTAAGTCTGAATCTGAATCTGAATCTGAACCATTCAGATTTAAGAGGAACCAAAAATTATTTGTTTTTTTAAATGATTAAGATGCGAACGACTATATTTGGATCTTAATGGTTAAAAGGTAGAATTACATTTGAAGTCTGAATCTGAAGTCGGAATTAGTCTAAATACATTCTTTCAGAGGTACATTCAGACATAAAAACAAATATATTTTTCAGATTCAGATTTCGAACTTCAGATTCAATCTTCAAATTTTAGATTCAGATGAAAAAACAAACTTAACCTATATATCACCTTATCCTAATCAAATAAATGGTACCCCTCACCACATGGTTTGAGGGCAACGAGCTCGTTCTCTTTGTGCGTGTGTGGGGCGAGGGGGCAGAATATCTCAATGCTCTACTTGTAGAAGCATTGTAGGGCATATATGTTGTATTTACTTATTAGAGTGGAGTTTCACCTCTCTTGTTGATAGGGAAGGAGGTTCGTGGGGCTCAGAGGGGTTAAACACACACACACATTTACAAAAAAATTGGTTTGAAAAATATTTTTTTAAATTATTTTCGGCATTTGTTGAATTAACTTAAAGTCCAAATGACTTAAAACCTAAACAAAGACCTCCCTCTTTTATTTGGAACAAAACCCACCTACTATCGCCGCTCAAATTTTCAACCCTCCTTCTTTCCTCTTCCAACTTCCTCCCCTCCTCTAGACTCCGCCAACCTTCACCCAGACTATCGTCGAATTACCCTCCACTAATCCTTCTACCTTCATCTCTTCTCTATCCGTAGTACTGGCAAACATTCCATCTCTTTCTCTCACCTCCCTCCCTTATTTGTTTAGATTATTGTTAAATTATAATATATATATTATATTTTATTCTTTAAACTTAATTGGTTTTATATATATTGATGGCTTATATATCTTTTTTTGGTTAAAAGTTCATATATCGCTATTATTTAGTTTATTATGGTTAAATTTTTAATGTTTGTTTTTAGTTTAAGGTTAAATGGCTAATGCTTTTTTCAGTTTAGTTTTAATTTACAAATTGAAATATTAGATTGGCAAAACTAATTTGGTTGTTAAAACAATTTCTTAAAGAAACGAATATTGAATATTATTATTTGTTAATTTACAGATTCAAATGTTACTAAGTAAATGAAAACGATTAGGATAATGTAAATTTAGAATTAATGTATTGTGCTTTTTTAATATTTTTTTAATTGATCATGTATTTATTTTATAAAGAATTAAGGTCAAGGTAATGTTTCTTTCTATATTTGGATTTTAGGACACTGGTTATCAGATTTATAAATCTAGTCCATGTGGTACAATAACATTTATTTGTGTGGTCCCTTTAGAGCTAGGAGTACACAATAGGTCATTTCATTTGTTTTTGTTAAATAGGTATTTATATTTATGCCCTTAGTCATTGACACACCCCAACCCAGTTACTTATAATTAAGTTTGAAAGTCAAGGTGAGTCAAACCATAATTAATGTAACCAAACTGTAAACATGCATTTTAATTTCAAAGTCATCAACGTAAATCCATACAACTAAAAAAAAAATTACAACATTAAGTAGTTATGCATTTGCAAACTTCTTGAAGGATAAGTTAACTTTATTACATTATTTATATTTACACAAAATCATTGTTTCACCCATTCCTGGATAACCCAACCTAACCTCCTAGATTTGGCAGTTACATCGTGTTACCTGAAGAAAAATGTGACAATAGGAACCGTGAGCAAAATAGCCCAGTGAATGCATCACTACTATACTGCTGCATGAATTTAAATGCAATAAATGATGTCCATATAATTGTGCATTCACTTATCCGTCTCATTCATAATGAATGACCTAACTTTCTGAATCATAATTCATGTATCATGTCTGTAATAGACAATTCTCCCCCATTCCTGGTCGAGAAGTAACCCCTTGTCATTAATATACAAATCTCCCCATTCGGGTTAGGGAGTAACATCCCATTTTGGCAAACCAAAATTAACAATTTCATATTCATTATATTCTGATCTTATCAATAACATGATACAAAGACCTATTTCCGGTGAGTACACTCACCTTGGTTGACAACTATGTACTCACGTTTCCTTCGGTAAAGCAGAACGGGGTTGATTAGACCTTACACCTATCAATCCAACTAAATCAATACTGAATCTTAATAATAAGTATTATCTTAACATAATTATGTAACTTTCAATGACTATACAACAACAATATAATTCCACCTACGTCACATTTCATGAAACATGAGTAAAGACAAAATAATAGTGCACATGTTCATAAAGTTATGAACATTCAAACGTGGGAGATACCTCATAAGGGATTTATAACTAAGCCCAGTAAATATGAAAGCATACTTCTCAATGAATATACACATGAAACATGTACTCAAAACACTCTTTGGAAATAGAAGATAACAATATTCTTTCATGGGGTATCCCGTATGGCCTCAAATTATAGTCATACATACTTAACCATCCAATATTCATAAATTGCACATCTACATGTATCCAAGCTTATCAATATGAAATCATATCTGAATAAACTTTCCATTACAAGTGATGATGTAATTTTTCAAGCTTTCTAGAGCAAGTTATGGCCATTTCTTTACAACATAAGAATTCTTCCCTATAAGTTCTGCTATTGTTCCTTCAACTTCCAAGAATTTTCATACTTTTTATACACCATAACTTTCCATTATTTTCAACCCATTTTAAGTAAACATACTGAATAGTACAGAATTAAAGTTTCATAAATTTTTGACTTCATTTTCCATGTCAAAAGCTTGGCGAAACTCAGGGCATACCGAAATAAAATATACAAACATCAATTATGTACCAACTTGAAATCATCATTAAGGCCTAACCACAAGGAGATAAATTCTAACTTTAGGATATGATATAATGTATGAGTCTAGTTTCATATCCAATTGGAATGTCTTAATTCCAGTAAGCACACAAAGAGATATGAAAGTTTGAATACAAGGGGTTTCAACACAAAGTAATATGACCTATAAACACCACTTATCTCACATATGAACCAATACATATTGTCACAAAGGATGGTGGAATTTTAATCAATAATTCACGATTTATATACTTAGAAATAAGTATAATACAATATTAAAAAAATATTAACACATAATTTTACCTTGGAAACACCTTAAGGATTTTCTTGCAATTTTTTTCGAGCTTTTCCTTGTAACCCTTTCTTCCTTAACTTCTACTTCTCTTTCCTCAAGCTAATAACACTTAAAACTGAACTTGGGGACTTATTTGCTGCAGAATAGGTTAGAAGAAGATTTTTAGATTGGTAAAGGCATGCCTCATTTCCATCTAATCAAATTAAACCATTTGATTTACTAAAAGACAATTTACCACTTAAAGGGAATGTACAGATTTTCCTCTTATTCGTAAATTCGGCCTAACTTCTTACTCGAACATCCCTTTCACACACCCTTTGTTGGGTTATGATGAGTGCATTATTTTGTATATTTTATTCCCAAATTTATACTTTGTTAGTCCCATTTTATTATAATTAATAAGTTCTTAGAACTATTTTATTAAAAAGAGAAAAAAATGCGAGAATGATTGTTGATAACAAATTTAATCTGCTGACTTGGATCAATCATATGAAGACACGTGGGTATCTACATGACAACCAAAGGCACCTCCGAGGAATGCTTACTCTCCGAGGAACAGACCTCTCCGAGGAACTCTCTAATACCATAAAGCTTAGGCGGTCCGAGCTGCATCTCGAAAAGAGCATTAATAGCTGAATAACTAACAGTTCAACTGGTTTATTAAATGCTTATCATTTACACGCACACGCTTAAAGGGCATTAAATGTGTTACCCTTTCATATGTATATCATTTAATGTATCACCCTTTCAGATGACAGCCTCAAGGCTATAAATACGTTGTATAATCCTCATTGTAGGGGGGTTGATTCTGAATCCAAACCTTGGGATCCAGAACGCAATTTCTTGTAATCGAGAATTTCCAAACACTCAGCAATAAAATAATAGTGGACGTAGGCCATTCACATAAGGCTGAACCACTTTAAAAATATTTTGTCTCATTTATTTATCTGTGATTGAATAATTAGAGTGATCTAATTTTTTACATCAACAGATTGGCGCCGTCTGTGGGAATCGACTGGTAATATCGTTGTCTCACCAATAATAATCCAATACCAATGGCTGATGTGCCGGAATCCAGCAATCGAAACGCCGGAACCCCTCCAAATCCATCTGCACCACCAATCATTCCAGATCTGACTGGAATAATGGCAAATTTGGCTCAGGGCCAAACCGCCATACAAGAAAGAATGCGACAACTCATCCAAACCCTCCATAGCGGTGCACCAGCCCATTCTGAATCATGAAACATTCAAAGAAATACCCGTGCGCCTTCTACGCGTACTAGGCGTGTTAATTCGTATCGCAATAAGGAATCTGAAGATTTTTCTTATCAACCAGGACAAACTTCGTCAATGCGAGCCACAGATACTGAACAACGTGTCACCCTCTCCACAGAAAGGGCCAGCGCATTGGAAAGATTAAGCAGGGCTTCTCCTTTTGATCGATTAGGCCCTAGGAGGAACAAAAGTCCTCTTAATGCAGCGTCGAGGAGTTTTCGACGACCATCAGATTTAAGGGAAGGATCTGCCCAGTCACGACTAGTTACTCGTCGAGATGTATCTGCTGACCGATCAGCTGCTCGCTATGATAAATCCCAGGAAGCCACTTCAACGTGATCAGTTGCTCGAACCAATAGGCCCGAGGAAGGAAATGATGCTTGGAAAGGATCTATTCAGAGGCTGGAGGATAGATTAGGGGAAATGGATAAGGCCAAGAACCCTCTACAACGAACCTTTGTTCGAGGAACGCCTTTTGTCCAGGATATTGTTGATTTTCCAGCACCATCAAAGTTCAAAGCACCTGTTGTGACTCCCAAGTATGATGGGAAGACTGACCATGTCCTTCATATAGAATAATATCAAGCTGTTGTCGACATCTATGCTGTCCCAGACGAGATGAGATGCAGGGCATTCTCAGGAACTCTTACTGGATCTGCCCAGATATGGTACAATAATCTTCCTTAGGGTAAGATTTTAACTTTTCTTCAACTGGCCGAGTTATTCATTGGGAATTTCTGCTTTGGAGCAAAGCCAGTTAAATGAGTAGCACATTTGTTAAGTGTTAGACAAAAAGTTGGTGAGAGTATTAGAGACTATATAACTCGTTTTAATAACGAGAAGCTCAAAGTCATTGATTATGAGGAGAAGACATCGATTACTGCTTTGATGAGTGGACTGCTGCCAAACATGTTGTACTACACTTTGGCCAAAGATCCACCTCGAACCATGTCGGACCTGATGGGAAAAGCATCCAAGATTATGAATGCCGAGGAGGCTATGTCTGCGAAGAAGAATATGGACTCCAAAGAAACCAAGGAGGAAGGTGATAAAGCTATGAAGAAAGAGCATAAGAACAATGGTGGTGACAAACATTCCAAAAGTAGGTCGTCATGGGAGGTCTTGAAGAAATTTGATAATTACACGCCTTTGAAGGCAAATATAAACCACGTCCTGGAAGAAATTAAGAACAACGAGGAGTTAAACTGGCCAAAGAATATGAGGTTAGACCCTGACACGAGGAATAGGGAGAAATATTGCGAGTTCCATAAGGATCATGGCCATATGACCAAAAATTTCATAGCTCTTCAAAATGAGATTGAAACACTCATCCGACGAGGAAATCTAGCAAAGTATGTTGATCGGGGAGGCGAAAGAAGAAACAACGACCGAACTAGAGAGAGGTCTAGATCTCCTCGTCGAGCAGAGGAGAAAAAGAAGAGAAACCATGAAGATGATCCAGATGATGACCCCGATCTTCCCAAGAAACCAAGGCAACCAGAACGAGAGGTATTTTTAATACGTTTTGGGTCATTTGATTGTAATGTCATTACAGGAGGAGATGCAGGAGGAGGATACCTTACTGCAGAAAGAAAAGCTTACCTCGGAGAGGCTCAAGCTTGCTCGTACATTCAGCGAATAAATTTAGCTGAGGAAGATCGCCCGAGAAAGGTGAACAAAGAAAAATTGGTCATTGGGTTTTCAAAAAATGATCTTGCAGGAGTTCTGTATCCTCATGATGACCCACTAGTGATCAAAATGAGAATGAAAGAGGTAATGATCTCAAGAGTGCTGGTCGACAACGGTAACTCGACAGACATCATGTTCTACTCGTGTTTCGATAGTTTAAATTTGAAGCTATCTCAACTGGAGCCTTACCACAGGCCCCTCATCGATTTTTCTGGCGAGAAAGTATTTCCACTTGGGACGATCAAGTTGGATATATTCATTGGTACGTGGCCTATTTGTCGAACAGAAAGAATATGCTTTTTCATGATGGATAAGAATGTCCAGTCATCGTACAATATCATCATGGGAAGAGTAGGGTTGAAAAAGTTCGAGGCTGTACCATCTACAGTGCATCAATGCCTAAAATTTCCAACAAACTTTGGAGTAGGAGTTATGAAAGGTGATCAGAAAGTAGCTCGGGAGTGCTATTATTCATCCGCCGAGCAAGATGAATTGGAAGAATCAAAGAAAAATACAACTACTTATCAAGTGGATGAAGGTGCAGAAATTGAAACCTTGGATCCTCGGGATGAGTCGCAACTCGTGAAGGGTCAAGTGGTGGAAGCTACTGAAATATCATTCTGGACGATGAACACCCTGAACGAACTACTCAAATAGGTTCATCATTGGAAGCCTCACTAAAACAAGAATTGATAACTTTCCTTAGAAGCAGAAAACAAAATTTTTCCTGGAGTCATGAAGATATGCCTGGGATTGACCCAAACTTCTTATGTCACGAGCTCAATGTGAATCAGGAGATCAAACCTCTGAAGCAGAAAAGAAGAGTATTCAGTCCCAAGAAGAATCAAGCTATACAGGAGGAAGTCGAGAAGCTCCAGAAATCTTGTTTCATTGAAGATTTAAAATATCCAGATTGGTTAGCCAATGTGGTGATGGTAAAGAAGAAAAACAACAAGTGGAGGATGTGTGTAGACTTCACCGACCTCAACAAAGCATGCTCTAAAGATCACTTTCCACTGACCCGAATTGATCAACTGGTGGATGCTACCTCGGGATACGAGTTGCTGAGTTGCTGAGCTTCATGGATGCTTATTCTGGTTATAATCAGATAAAAATGAAACCTGAAGACATGGAGAGTACTACTTTCATTACTCCTAGGGGAACTTATTGTTATAATGTTATGCCTTTTGGTTTAAAAAATGCAGGTGCGACATATCGAAGGCTGATGAATAAGGTCTTTGCTGAACAAATCAGTGACAATATGGAAGTCTATGTTGACGACATGCTGACGAAAAGCAAGAAAGCTACAGATCATCTAGTTGACTTAAGTCAAACTTTTGATCAACTAGATAAATATCAAATGAAGCTGAACCTGACGAAGTGCGTCTTTGGTGTACGAGAAGGCATGTTCCTCGGGTACATTGTAAATCAACGAGGCATTGAAGCAAATCCTGAAAAGATCAAAGCTCTATTAGGGCTGCGATCTCCAACAACGAAGAAGGAAGTACAGAGTCTCACTGGACGAGTAGCAGCACTCAATAGATTTGTGTCACGAGCAACTGACAGATGTCTCCCATTCTTCAAGACACTCAGAAAGACTTTTGAGTGGAATGATGAATGTGAGAAGGCTTTTCAATACTTGAAGAAATACTTGGGATCACCCCCACTATTGTCCAGGCCGGTGATGGGAGAGAAATTATATTTGTACCTTACAGTGTCCGAGAATGCAGTTAGCTCGGCGCTGATCAGAGTGGAGAATAGAGTACAAAAGCCAATTTACTACACAAGTAAGGCCTTCCGAGGAGCAGAGATCAAATATCCGAGACTGGAGAAATTGGCACTGGCGCTGATTGAGGCGAGTAGGAGAATGAGGCCGTACTTCCAGGCTCATACTATAGTAGTATACACCGATGTGCCATTGAGACAAGTCCTTCATAAGCCAGAGAAATTAGGGAGATTGATGTACTGGGCAATAAAGCTCGGAGAATATGATATAATTTATGAACCCAGGTCATCATTAAAAGGGAAGGTTGTAGCAGATTTCATAGCGGAGTTCACCTATCCTGATACCCCCGAGGAGCAAAAGTTTCTCGCTAATCAACCTGTAGATGTTACAGGATCAACAAACACTAGCTCAGACCAACCCCGGTTGGTAAAAGGGCAAGTGGATGTTACAGGATCATTAAATTCAAGCTCAGACCAACCTCAATTGGTAAAAGGGCAAGAAAAGATGATCGACGAAGAGAGAGAAAAATCCGAGGAGGATGAAAAGAAGCAGCAAATATTTCACCGAGGAACTCTAACTGATCAGAAATTTGAAGACGAGTTACCTATATGGAGGCTATATGTAGATGGCTCATCTTGCACATGCAGGATGTGGCGCGGGGATAGTTCTAAGCACTCCAGACGAGGTCGACATGGAATACGCTTTGCGTTTCCAATTCAAAGCTTCCAACAATGAGGCTGAATATGAGGCCATTATTGTAGGGCTTAATTTGGCAAAAATTATGGAGGCACAACAGGTTGTGATCTTCAGTGACTCTCAATTGATTGTAAACCAAATGATGGGAGTATATGCAGTTAGAGGAGAATTAATTATCAGATATCATGCAAAGGCAAAGAAACTGTTATCAGAATTTTCCGCTATTCAGCTGGTTAGAATACCAAGAATGGAGAATGCGAGAGCAGACGCCCTAGCTCGACTAGCATCAACTACTCGCACCGAGCTACGACGAACAATCCCAATTGAGGTATTACTTGGTCGGAGTATAGATGAAGATATGAAGATGAATTTTATCACCCTTGATTTAGGACTATCTTGGATGGATCCCATCAGGGTATATATTGAGGAAGGAGAGTTGCCAACTGACAAGCTTGCAGCCAAGAAATTGAAGTTTAAAGTTGCTCGGTATGTACTTATTAATGGTGTTTTATATAAGACGAGGAATTATGGCAGGTTTGCAAAGATGTGTACATCCCACCGAGGTGAAAGATTTGATTGAAGAGATCCATGAAGGGTCTTGTGGAGCACATGTAGTAGGTCGGACACTTTTACAAAGGGTGATGACGCAGGGATACTACTGGCCGACGATGAGGGCAGATTGTATAGCCTATGCCAAGAAATGTGACAAGTGCCAACGTTTTTCCTCCATCCGAAGAACTCCAAAAGCATTGTTGACACCCATAACTTCCCCTTGGCCATTTTCTATATGGGGAATTGATTTGGTTGGACCACTGCCAACGACCCGAGGAAGGTTCAAGTACCTCGTCGTCGCAGTGGATTATTTTACTAAGTGGGTAGAAGCTGAGCCACTCATTGATATGACCTACGAGAAGGTGTACCAATTTGTTTGGAAGAACATCATTTGCCGATATGGTCTTCCTCATGCTTTCATCACAGACCATGGAATACAATTTGATAATGAGGAGTTCGCTGCCTATTATCATCAATCAAACATTTTGAAGGTTCATTCAGGCCATCCTCAAAGCAATGGACAAACTGAAGTGACAAACAAAATGCTGCTGAACGGTTTGAAGAAAAGATTGGATGATGCGAAAGCAAACTGGATCAACAAGCTACAATCAGTACTTTGGGCTTACCGAACTACTCCCCGAGTAGCAACTGGAGAATCACCATACATGCTGGCGTTCGGAAGTGAAGCTGTCATACCTACCGAGTTGGGCCTCCCAACACACAGGGTACTGAATTTCAATTCTCCTGTCAGCGACTTAATGAGAAGACTGGATTTAAACATGCTCGAGGAAGTTAGAGAAGAAGCAGCCATTAGAAATGCTGCTTACCAGCAGCGAACAACTTTGTTCTACAACAAGAGGGTGAAGAAGTGCGACCTGAAAGAAGGAGATTATGTGCTAAAGAAATTTATTCAAAAGCATAATAAACTGGAGGAAAACTGGCATGGACCATACCGAGTTACAGAAGTTGTTCGACCAGGAACTTACCGAATAGAAACTCTAGAAGGAGAGGAGTTTAAGAATGCATGGAATGCAGAGCACCTGCGCAAGTATTATCAGTGATGTATATGTAACGCAGTTTCCATCAGTATGAATAAAATGAAAATATTCTGCAAGTCTCTCTGTTTATTAAAAAAAATTCGGGGAATACTAGTGCTATGCACTACTCGGCAAAGCTCGGCAGACTACTCAACGAAAAATTCCAAACTGTACCAACATAGTTGGTCGACGAGGAGAAATATTCCTAAAAATGCCAACCTGTTTGGCTAGGAAACGAAATATTCCAAACTGTACCAACATAGTTGGTCGACGAGGAGAAATATTCCTAAAAATGCCAACATGTTTGGCTAGGAAATGAAATATTCCAAACTGTACCAACATAGTTGGTCGACGAGGAGAAAATATTCCAAACTGTACCAAGTATGGTTGGTCGGGGATAAAAACCCACTAACTGTAGTTGGTCGACGAGGATAAAATATTCCAAACTGTACCAACATAGTTGGTCGACGAGGAGAAAATAGACAAAAATTTACCAAGTATGGTTAGTCGGGGATTAACTCTCACTAACTATAATTGGTCGACGAGCACAATTTAATAACCTTGGTTGGTTGGAAAAATTTTAAACATAGTTATATTCATTACTTGATTATTGAATTATTGAGTAACATTACAGATACTTGTAACTTTTCTACTAAGTTGGTCGATGAACAACACTATTATCTTTTTAACAGATATGCATAAATGTAAAGTGTTTGATATTTACAAGACAATAGCAATTAAGATTTGCAAACAGAAATGAAAGCTTTTCATTAAATTCGAAATAAATTACATTGATATGTATACTAACTGTTACATTAAAAACTCCTATTCTATTGGTCTTTTCCCCTCAGCTTTCGATACAGGTTCCTCGCCAGCAGGAGGATCATTTAAAGACTGAGGAGAATTGATGAAGTTCAAATCCTTCAGCATCCTGACGTTCATCAGAGAAGGTCGATCTAATAGATGCTCGGGACGAGATACCTCGATTTGAGAATGAAGATTGTAGTCACCGAGGTATTTTGCAATTAAGCTCCGAGGAATGGCACGAGCTGGGATCCATTCCATGTCCAAATTATACGGTGGCACAGGCAAGTCGAGTACCCCGGGATCATGGTAGTCCCACAGATAGTGTCCTTGTTCGAGCTTCAGCACACCTAGGGCATTCAGCCAGCCTTGTTTGTAGCCCTCATTATTGGCGTTCTGGATACGATCATCCAAGTGGAATAGTGCTTCGTTGTATCTAGCCATCCAGAATTCCCTGGGCTGTTTGTGGAATTGATACGTTAGCCTTTCAAGCTTCTCGTGGAGACTCTTGACAAAAAGCTCATTAGTCTCCAACACTAATTTCTTTGCAGAAAGCTGTTTCTCCAGGTCTCTAATCTTCTTTGACATATCAGATAATGCCTGGTTCTTCGCTTTTAGTTGGAAGGCCTGGTTTTCTAAGGAAGATGCTGTCCTCTGTTCCTCGACCAGAACCTGAACTGCTCTTCCTCGTCCCCGAGGAGCTCTTGCTCATCCCCGAGGAGATGTGGAAGGGCCCGACCTTTTCAAGGTGTCCAACTCTTGCTTTAATTTGGCATTCTCAACCTCTAAAAATGAAAATCCCTCGTCAGTCACTGGGATTATAGATGTTGAAGAAGAGGCTGCAGACTTCAACTGTGCTAGCTCTTTCTGCAAATTGTTATTCTCTTGCTCCAACAGCTCGGCAATCTGTCTACATGCTTCAACTTCACCCTTTAGGGTTCTTTCCCTGACATCGTACCCAGCAAGGAGCTTCTCGTAGCCCTTCTTGGTAGAAATCTGCTGATACCTCTTCTCATACCCCTCATGCAACAGGGCAGTTGATTCCTTGTACTGATTCTGAAGATCTTCTAGGGTACATTAAAGATCCTCGATCATTTCGTAGTAAGCCACATTATTGGCCACATCTTGGTCAAGTAAACACTTCAGGTACTGATAAGCTTCGACTGCCTGTTCTGAAGCATCATGACCAAGGATGTCGGCAACTTCTGATGCACTCAGTTCTATGTGACCAGCCTTATAATATTCATTACATTGCTGTATCAGCTTTGTATCATTGGCAGATAGCATATCCATCCTGGCCAGAAACTAACAGAGAAAGAAAAGACAATCATAAAAAAGAAGATCAAGACAGAGTACAAATAGAAAAGATACAATCGTATAGAGGGGAAAACTCAAATTTTATTAGATCATAGTGCAGAGTTACAAAGATCTTGGTTACACTTGACAAAGAAGAAAAATAGAAAGAGAAAACCGAACAACACTACAACTTTTCCTTATCTCCCAAAACCTTCTCGAGAGGATGGGAAGAATAGGCAGGTTGCTCTGAGGGGATTGTGACTTGCTCGGAGAGCACCAACTGTTGCTCGGAAGAAGAAACTCCTTGCTCGACAACATGCTGACTGGTTAGGGCATTCTCTCCCATTACCATTGAAGATTCTTCAGAGGTATCTTCGTCCTCTTCTAATTCTTCTGGAGTAGGAGGGGGACCAGGGATGTGTCTCTAGAAGAGCTCGGATGACTCGTCGACCTTCAATTCCTGAAGGGCAGCAACCCATCCGTCCCTGAAATACTTTACACTTCCATAATCCACTTGAGAGACCATGGCAGCACATCCCTTATCCCAACCTCTGTCCCAGCCAGAGCTGAAGGACTTCTTCACGGCAGCTTTCCTTTTGGCCTTCTCCAAGGCGAGCTTCTCGGACAGTAAAATATCAGCAGCTTTCAATTTTTGTTCAGCTTCCTCCTTCTGCCGATTTACTTCCTGGAGTTGGACCAACTTCTCCTCAGCATCCTTGAGTTTATTTTCAAACTCCTCAGTAGCCTTGAGCTTCACATCAAGCTTTTTGTTAGCCTTCTCCAAGGCATTCACTTTCTTCTCCAAATCCCTGAAGGCCTCAGCAACCCGAGTTTTCTCCTGCTCGGAGGAAGCAAGTTTATTCTCCTAGACTGCCTTATCAGTAGTGTACTTATGGCGAGATTCCTCCAAGGACTTGGTAGCTTCTTCCAGAGCTCCCTCCACACTGGACGAGGAGCAAGAAGCCTTGATTGCTTCATCCTTCTTGAGGATTATGTTGAAGCAGCTCGTCAACTGTAAACAGAAAAAGAAAGCAAAGTCAGAAACAGATATGAGAAATAACAAAGGAAAATATGAAAAGTTCAAAGTAAAGGTACTTACTGAAGCAAGATGACGAGCAGCCAAAGAAGTAACCATATCCTGAGTAAGGTTATCTTCATTACCTTGCACCTCGGGAATGGTCAAGGACTTTACCGAGCTCATGTCAGAGCTCGGGGGAACAGATGTGGGAACCTTAGTCCCAGCAGTAGGGGGCTGAATGGTGGCGTCAGCCAAATTAACCGAGGAGTTCTTCTTCAGTCTCCTCGGGGGAACAGGTACAACCAAGGAAGAATCCTTGGTCGGTGATATCACAATCACCTTTCCAGGAGCAGCAGAGCTGCTCGGAGCCACTACGGGCTTGTCAGCAACCTTCTCGGAGACTTTAGCAGGAGCAGTTGAAGGAACTACACCAGTCTTCTTTGTCCCCTCCTTTGGGACATCAATCCTGACCCTTTTTACCTCCCCAGAACCGGAGGCAGTTTTCTCAAATAGAGCAGGAGTCCTTCTCTTCTTCATCTTTTCGCTCAACGGAACGTGAGATTCTGGTGAAGAACTTGCAGAGGATGGTACTGGCTCTGCTTCACTGATCACTGGATGAGTAGTGAAAGAAGTTGTATAGCTCTTGTATTGGATCAGATAGGAGGCTGATCGAATGTGCTCGTCAGCAACCCTTTGATGTAGACCCTAGATAAGAACAACATCAAAGTACTGACAAAATTCCAGACACAGAGGATTTGGTGGAAACGAAAATCCACACTTAGCAAAAAAGAGACTGGGGAAACAATGTCCCTCAGCCAAATTGAAATAATTAGAAGGCTCAGAAAGCTCTTCCAATACAACCCAAGAAGGAATGGAAAAATCAGATCGAAATTTATCAAGAGACTCAACTGGGTAAACCATGATGATGAATTAAAAGAAATGAAGAAGAAGAAAGAGGATCTTACAGAAAAAAGACTGAAGCTATTGACAATGAACGACGGAAGAGATGAACGCACAAGAGAGTAGAAGACAATGAAAAACTCAGAGATGAAAATCTGAAAAGATAGAAGACGATGGGAGTCTCTGTGAAGTTTAAATACTTTGCCTTGGGAACTGGCGAAGTAATGATTACAAAAAGGACGATTACATTACCGGCGGCTAAAAAGGCATTTGGCGCGGGAATCAAAGCGAACAACAGCGGCTAAAAAGACGAAAAGTGACACGGAAACCGAAATGAGCAGAAAAGTCCAAAAAGCATGATTCTATGAATTGGGATGGAGAAATAAATACAAGAGAGATGATCCTAAAAATCAGGAAGAACTATTTAAAGCTACCGTATTCCGAGAAAGAATGTTCCATACTCCTCAAATTTCAAACTATGAAATATTGGGGGCTTTTGTTGATACCAAATTTAATCTGCTGACTTGGATCAATCATATGAAGACACGTGGCTATCTACATGGCAACCACAAGAACCTCCGAGGAACGCTTACTCTCCGAGGAACAGACCTCTCCGAGGAACTCATACGCTCCGAGGAACAGACTTCTCCGAGGAACTCTTGAATACCAGAAAGCTTAGGAGGTCCGAGCTACTCAGGCGGTCCGAGCTGCATCTCGAAAAGAGCATTAATATATGAATAACTAATAGTTCAACTAGTTCCTTAAATGCTTATCATTTAGACGCACACGCTTAAAGGGCATTAAATGTGTTACCCTTTCATATGTATATCATTTAATGTATCACCCTTTCAGATGACAGCCTCAAGGCTATAAATACGTTGTACAATCCTCATTGTAGGGGAGCTGATTCTGAATCCAAACCTTGGGATCCAGAACGCAATTTCTTGTAATCGAGAATTTCCAAACACTCAGCAATAAAATAACAGTGGACGTAGTCCATTCACATAAGGCTGAACCACTTTAAACATCTTTTGTCTCATTTATTTATCTGTGATTGAATAATTAGAGTGATCTAATTTTTTACATCAACAATGATTGCATTCATATTGAAAATGGGAATTTTAAGTAAAAAATGGGCACTTCGATAATTTTATAACAATCTTGTGCTAATTTGTGAAAAAATTTGCCTAGTGAAATTTTTACAGGTAATGATTGATCAATTAAAAAAGGTGCGAAAAAACTGATTTTTACAGTCATTCGAAAAAAAAGATGTTTTTACACTTGTGAAGTTGTAAAAAAGTTGGAAATTTTTATTCTCCAATTTGGATGAAAGTCAGCATGCGTATTCAGGATGAAAAGATAAGAGTTTTCGAGTGGGGGGAAATTTCGTCCCTTATCGCGATCCAAAGATTAAAGACGTGGAGAGATAGCTACAAACACCATTCGGCCAATCACAAAGAGTCCCACCACAACTCAAATACCTCACCACTTGTCCTATAAAAAGGACTCTTGGGCTCATAATTTCGTAGACCATTAGAGAGGAATTTCGTGGAGGATTTTGGGGAGCAACTTTGAGTGATTGTAATCAATTTGAGGGAAAAGTTTTTATCATTTTTTAAGAGGATTCAAGATTGTTGTGAGAAAACTATTTGTAAGTTTGGTTTATTAATGAATATCTCTACTCATTCTTGCAATTTCTCTTTCATTATGGTAGCTTGATTCTTATATTAGCAGTAGGGTGAAGTTTATCATAGTTAGCTAATATTTTCACGTTAATTTTATTGTTGTTTATTCCCTACTTGTTTTAATTGTTATTAAAGATTCGGTATTCATTTTAAAGCGACACGAGAGTGTGTTTTAGAACCTTCAAGATTGTTTTGTCAAATCAAGTATTGAGATTTAAAAATAGAAATTTTTGATGGATTATGCTTTCACTTTAATTGTTTTGATAGTCCATGCTTAAATACATTTGCGAATTTTAAAACCTATATTTTCTAAGGGAATAGGGATTCTAGCCGTCTATTAGAGACGTTAAAAATATTATGATCATAACCATCATATTTTCTGAATTAAACACGGCGAGGGTCGATTTAATTTGAGTTATAAAAAGGGAATGACAACATTAAATTAGTGTACAATATTAGTTACGTGATAAATGGACCCCGAATCCTAATTATTTCCTAATTGTTTACAAATATCTTGTGTTACTCTCATTTATCGTAGCTTCTTTTATTATTGTAGTTCCTAAATATTCTCTATCCCATTTTGTCTAGTTGGACAGTTGAAATTCTTTTAAAAGTTAAAATTGACAAATCTCTGTGGGTTCGACCCGTACTTACACTCGCTATTCTATAATAGCCCGTACACTTGCGGTATTTTATAAATTGACAATAGGTTACAACCCTAACTCACCTCTTTACAACTATCTAGTTTTCACCTTAAGTTAATTAATATTTTATAAAGATCAAAACTAGTCTTAAACATGAACATTCCTATCGAAAACTTGAAAAACTTATATTTGTAACTAATTCGTTATTCCATGCTTTATGAAGGTAGGATTAGACAAAACACGATCACTTAACATTAGATATAATAACAACAAATTATTCATATCACATGAGATAAGCATGATTTAAATAT
Source organism: Sambucus nigra (assembly GCA_949130495.1). Classification (NCBI taxonomy): domain Eukaryota; kingdom Viridiplantae; phylum Streptophyta; class Magnoliopsida; order Dipsacales; family Adoxaceae; genus Sambucus; species Sambucus nigra. Next base: position 353,935,304 of record OX422208.1, on the reverse strand, counting down.
AATTTATCATAATTATATCCGGGTTGTCACAACTCCCCCCCTTAGAAAATTTCGTCCCCAAAATTTAATATGAAGGTCACTTACCAAACAAATGGGGATAATATTTCTTTATCCTATTCTCTATTTTCCAAGTTGCTTTTTTAACTCCATGGCTCATCCAAATAACTTTAACTAAGGGAATATCTTTAATCCTCAATACTTTCTCCTTAGGATCAATAATTTATAATGGTTCCTCAATATACGACCAGTCTTCCTTCAGTTCAATTGGTTGAGTTTTCAACTGATGAGATGGATCCGCCAAATATTTACGAAGCATTGATATGTGAAACACATCATGTAATCGGGATTTATCTTAAGGTAAAGCTAATCTATATGCCAGGGTCCCAATTATTTCCATCACTTCATATGGTCCAATGTATCTTCGACTTAGTTTTCCCTTTTTTCCAAATCTCATGACTCCTTTCCATAGTGAAATACGTAGGAATACAAAATCTCCCTTCTCAAATTCTAATGGATACTTCCTTTTATCTGCATAAAATTGATGCCTGCTTTGCACTATATTTATCCGTTCCCAAATCATTTTAATATTTTCTGTTGTTATATCTATCAATTCAGGACCCACATGTTTCCTTTCACCTACTTTATCCCAACACAAAGGCGTTCTATATCTCCTCCCATATAATGATTCATACGGAGCCATACCAATGGTGGATTGATAACTATTATTATACGAGAATTCCATTAATGGAAAATGATTATCCCAACTACCCTTGAAGTTAAATACACAAGCTCGTAACATGTCTTTTAATATTTGAATCGTCCTTTCAGATTTTCCATCGGTTTGTGGATGAAATGCAGTGATAAACTTTAAACTTGTGCCCATTGTATTATGTAAACGAGGCCAAAACTTAGAAGTGAACGTTGGATCTCTATCTGATACAATTGACATTGGTGTCCCATATAAATGGATAATCTCATCAATGTACATACGTGCATACTTGTCAATAGTGTAGGTGGTCTTAACTGAAAGAAAATGGGGAAACTTTGTCAATCGGTATACAATCACCCAAATAGAATCATTCCCCTTTGGTGACCATGGTAATCCTGTAACAAATTCCATCTTTATAAGTTACCACTTCCATTCCAAAATAGGCAATGACTATAATAATCCCGTCGGCTTTTGATGCTCCGCCTTTACTTACGAGAATACTAAACATTTAGCTATGAACTCTGCAATCTCATTGTTGATACCAAAATTAGTATGCTGATGTGGACGAATAATAAGAAGACACGTGTTAATCTACGTGACACAATAGAAACGAGGAAGATTGTTTCCCCGACCAACATACTCACTCCGAGAAACAAGTATACTCCGAGGAACAACCCTCCGAGGTACTCTTACCTTCCGAGGAACTCTTGGACGACGAGCAACTAAGGCGGTTCGAGCTGCACCTCGACCACAGCATTAATTGCCAGATAATCAACAGTTCAACTATTCATTGAATGCTTATCATCTTGACGCGCACGTTTGAAGAACATTAAATGAATTACCCTTTCATATGTGTATCATTTAATGTAACACCCTTTCATGTACAGCCTAAAGGGCTATAAATACCTTGTATCACCCTCATTCAGGGGGGACCGGAATTTCTTGATAGCACTTTTAATCGAGAATTCCCAAACACTCAGCAATAACATAACAGTGGATGTAGGCCATTCATATAAGGCTGAACCACTTTAAAATCTTTTGTCTTATTTATTTATCTGTGATTAAATAATTAGAGTAATCTAGTTTTTTACATCAACAGATTGGCGCCGTCTGTGGGAACGATTTGTTATTATCGTTTTTCACCAAAAATCATTCATCACCAATGGCGGATAACCCAGAATCTAGCAATCGAAACGCTGGAAATGCTGGAAATCCTCCAAATCCCTCTGCACCTCCAGATCTGGCCGGGATCATGACAAATCTGGCTCAAGGACAAACCGCCATGCAAGATACGATGCGGCAACTCATACAAACTCTTTATGGTGGCGCACCTGCACAGTCAGGGCATCGAAGTGGTCAGAGGCAAACCTATTTACTTTCTTCGCGATCCAGGCGTACTGAATCATATCATAATGAGGAATCTGATGATTTCTCTTATCAACCTGGGCAAACTTCGTCAATATGGGTTACAGATACTGAGCAACGCATCACCCTTTCCCCAGAAAGGGCCAGCGCATTGGAAAGGTTAAGTAGGGCCTCTCCTTTCAGCCGATTAGGCCCTAGGAGGAATAGGAGTCCCCCTAAGACCATGTCGAGAAGTTTTCGACAACCATCAGATATAAGAGAAGGATCAGCACAGTCACGACCAGCTGCTCGTCAAGATAGATCTCAGGAAGCTACCTCAGAACGATCAATTGCTCGAACCAATAGGCTTGAGGAAGGAAATGAAGCGTGGAAAGGATCACTTCAGCGGTTGGAAGATAGATTGGGAGAAATGGCTAAGGTGAAGAATCCCCTACAATGAACTTTTGTTCAAGGGACACCTTTTGTCCAGGCCATTGTAAATTTTCCAACACCATCAAAATTTAAAGCCCCTGTGGTGACCCCCAAATACGATGGAAAGACAGATCCTGTTCTTCACATAGAGCAATATCAAGCTGCTGCCGACATCTATGCTGTCCCCGACGAGATGAGATGTAGGGAATTCTCGGGAACTCTTACCGGATCTGCCCAGATATGGTACAATAATCTTCCTCGGGGTAAGATTTCAACTTTCTTTCAATTGGCCGAGTTGTTCATCGGCAATTTCTATTTTGGAGCGAAGCCGGTAAAAAGAGTAGCACACTTGTTAAGTATTAGACAAAAATCTAGTGAAAGCACTAGAGATTATATAACTCGTTTCAATAACGAGAAACTGGAAGTCATAAATTATGAGGAAAAGACAGCAATCACCGCCTTGATGAGTGGTTTGTTGCCTAATAAGTTGTATTACACTTTGGCGAAAGATCCACCTAAAACTATGTCAGAGTTGATGGAAAAAGCGGCCAAAATCATGAATGCCGAGGAGGCTATGGCTGCAAAAAAGAATATGGATAAAGACACCAAGGTGGAAGTCGATAAATCTAAGAATAAAGAACATAAGGGCAATGGCGGTGACAAGCGTTCCAGAAATAATAAGTCGTCATGGGAAGTCCTGAAGAAATACGATAATTATACTCCCTTGAAAATGGGTATTAATCATGTCTTGGAAGAAATCAAGAATAGCGAGGAGGTAAAGTGGCCGAAGAAACTAAGGTCAGACCCCGATGCGAGGAACAGGGATAAATATTGCGAGTTCCACAAGGATCATGGCCATATGACTAAGAATTGCATAGCTCTTCAGAACGAGATTGAAACACTCATCCGAAGAGGAAAGCTGGCAAAGTATGTTGATCGGGGAGGTGAAAGAACAAATAATGATCGAACTAGAGAGAGATCTAGATCTCCTCGTCGAACAGAGGAGAAAAAGAAGAGAGAATATGAAGATGATGCCGAGGATGACCCCGATCTTCCCAAAAAACCAAGGCAACCAGAACGAGAGGTATTTTCCATACGTTTTGGGGCATTTGATTGTAATGTTATTACAGGAGGAGATGCAGGAGGAGGCGACCTTACTGCAGAAAGAAAAGCTTACCTCGGAGAGGCACAAGCTTGCTCGTATATTCAGCGAATAAAATTAGCCGAGGAGGATCGTCCGAGGAAGATAAACAAAGAGAAGCTGGTCATTGGCTTTTCAAAAAACGACCTGGCAGGTGTTCTTTACCCTCACGACGACCCTTTGGTGATCAAAATGAGGATGAAAGAAGTAGTGATTTCAAGGGTGCTGGTAGACAATGGTAGTTGAGCAGACATCATGTACTATTCATGCTTTGACAGCTTGAATTTAAAATTATCTCAATTGGAACCTTATCACAGACCTCTTTTGGGTTTTGCTGGCGAGAAAGTTTTTCCACTTGGGACGACCAAGTTGGACATATTCATTGGAACTTGGCCTGCTTGTCGAACAGAGAGAATACGCTTCTTTGTGATGGATAAGAATGTGCAGTCAGCCTACAACATCATCATGGGAAGAGTTGGTTTGAAGAAGTTTGAAGCAATTCCATCTACAGTACATCAATGCTTAAAATTCCCAACAAATTTTGGAGTAGGAGTTGTGAAAGGTGATCAGAAAGTAGCTCGGGAATGCTATTATTCATCTGCCGAGCAAGAGGAGCTTGAAGATTCAATAAAAAAGACTACTACCTACCAGGTGGATGAAGGTACAGAAATTGAAACACTGTATCCACGAGATGAATCCCAACTTGTAAAAGGACAGGTGGTGGAATCTACAGAGAATGTTATTCTGGACGATGAGCACCCTGAACGAGTAACCCAGATAGGTTCAACGTTGGATGCTTCAATAAAACAGGAGTTGATAACTTTCTTGAGAAACAGGAAGAAAACTTTTGTGTGGAGTCATGAAGACATGCCAGGAATAGATCCGAACTTCTTATTTCATGAGCTCAATGTGAATAAGGAGATCAAGCCTGTAAAGCAGAGAAGAAGGGTATTTAGCCCCGAGAAGAATCAGGTTATACAAGAGGAGGTCGAGAAGCTCCAGAAAGCCCAATTCATTGAAGACGTAAAGTATCCAGACTGGTTGGCAAACGTGGTGATGGTAAAAAAGAAAAACAATAAATGGAGAATGTGTGTTGCTTTCACCGATCTTAACAAGGCATGCCCAAAAGATCATTTTCCATTGCCCAGAATTGATCAATTAGTGGATGCTACCTCGGGACACGAGCTGCTCAGCTTCATGGATGCTTAATCCGGCTACAACCAGATCAAAATGAAATCTGAAGACAGGGAAAGTACTTCTTTTATTACCCCTAGGGGAACTTATTGCTATAATGTTATGCCTTTTGGTTTGAAAAATGCAGGAGTGACATACCAGCGGCTGATGAATAAGGTTTTCACCGAACAAATCAGTTGCAACATGGAAGTCTATGTCGATGATATGCTGACAAAGAGCAAGAAAGCTGATGATCATCTAGTTGACTTAGCTCAGACCTTTGATCAACTGGATAAATATCAAATGAAGCTCAACCCGACGAAGTGTACATTTGGAGTACGAGAAGGGATGTTCCTCGGATACATCGTCAACCAGCGAGGCATTGAGGCGAATCCAGAAAAGATCAAAGCTCTTTTAGGGTTGCGATCTCCAACGACGAAAAAAGAGGTACAGAGTCTTACAGGACGAGTTGCAGCGCTCAATAGATTTGTATCTCGAGCAACTGATAGGTGCCTTCCATTCTTCAAAACACTCCGAAAAACTTTCGAGTGGAATGATGAATGTGAAAAAGCATTTCAAGACTTGAAGAAATATCTGGGAACACCTCCATTGCTGTCCAGACCAGTGATGGGTGAAAAGTTGTACTTATATCTGGCAGTATCAGAGAATGCAGTCAGCTCGGCATTGATCAGATTGGAGAATGGAGTCCAGAAGCCAATTTATTACACAAGTAAGGCTTTCAGAGGTGCAGAAATCAGGTACCCGAAGTTGGAAAAATTGGCGTTGGCATTAATTGAAGCAAGTAGAAGAATGAGGCCATATTTCCAGGCCCATACCATCGTCGTGTATACCGACATGCCGTTACGACAAGCCCTTTATAAACCAGAGAAATCAGGGAGACTAATGTATTGGGCAATAGAGCTCGGTGAATATGATATTGTGTATGAACTCAGATCATCACTAAAAGGGCAAGCTGTAGCAGATTTTATAGCAGAATTTACTTATCCTGATATCCCCGAGGAGCAAAAATTACTCGCTGATCAACCTGTGGATGTTACAGGATCAACAAACACAAGCTTAGACCAACCCCGATTGGTAAAAGAACTTGTGGATGTAGAAGGATCATCAACTTCGAACTCAGACCATCTCCGGTTGGTAAAAAAGCGAGAAGAGATGGTCGACGAGGAGCGAAAAGTGCCAGGGGAGGATGAAAGGAAGCAACAAATATTTCACCGAGGAACTCTGTCAAATAAGGAATTTGAAGACGGGTTACCCATATGGAGATTATATGTAGATGGCTCATCTTGGACAGCAGGTTGTGGGGCAGGAATTATTTTGAACACCCCAGACGAGATTGACATGGAATATGCCTTACGATTCCAATTCAAAGCCTCCAATAATGAGGCTGAGTATGAGGCCATGATAGCAGGTCTTAATTTAGCAAAGATTATGGAAGTGCAACAAGTGATGGTATTCAGTGATTCTCAATTGATTGTGAATCAAATGATGGGAGCATATGCAGTTAAAGGAGAATTAATGGTCAAATATCATGCCAAAGTAATGGAGTTATTGACAGAATTTGATGCGATTCAGTTAATCAGAATACCAAGAATAGAGAATGCACGATCAGACGCACTGGCCCGACTTGCATCAGCTACTTGTACCGAGCTGCGAAGAACAATACCAATTGAAGTACTAGAAAGTCGGAGCATAGATGAAAACCTGACGATGAACATTATCACCCTTGATCTAGGACCATCTTGGATGGATCCCATCAGGGCATATATTGAAGAAGGAGAATTACCGGAAGATAAGCTCGCTGCCAAGAAATTGAAGTATAAAGCTGCTCGGTATGTACTAACTAATGGTATTTTGTATAGACGAGGAATTATGGCAGGTTTGCAAAGATGTGTACATCCTTCCGAGATGAAAGAATTAATTGAAGAAATCCATGAAGGGTCCTGTGGAGCTCATGTAGCAGGTCGAACACTTTTGCAAAGGGTGATGACTCAAGGATACTACTGGCCGACGATGAGGGCTGATTGTATAGCCTATGCTAAGAAATGTGACAAGTGTCAACGTTTTTCCTCCATCCGACGAACTCCACAAGCATTGTTGACACCCATAACTTCCCCCTGGCCATTTTCCATGTGGGGAATTGATTTGGTTGGACCACTGCCAACCACCCGAGGAAGATTCAAGTACCTCGTCGTCGCAGTAGATTATTTTACTAAGTGGGTAGAAGCTGAACCCCTTATCGATATGACGTACGAGAACGTATACCAGTTTATTTGGAAGAATATCATCTGCCGATATGGTCTCCCTCATGCCTTCATCACAGACCATGGAACATAATTCGACAACGAGGAGTTTGCTGCCTATTGTCAACAATCAAACATCCTGAAGACCCATTCAGCACCAGGTCATCCTCAAAGCAATGGGAAAACAGAGGTAACGAACAGAACACTGCTAAATGGTTTGAATAAGAGGCTAAGTGAAGCTAAAGCTAACTCGATTAATAAGCTACAATCAGTATTGTGGGCTTACCGAACAACTCCCCGAGCAACGACTGGAGAATCACCATATATGTTGGCATTTGGAAGTGAGGCTGTAATACCTGCCGTGTTGGGTCTACCAACACACAGAGTGTTGAATTTCAATTCCCCGGTCAGTGACTTGATGAGAAGACTGGATTTGGATATGCTCGAGGAGGTTAGAGAAGAGGCAGCCATTAGGAATGCTGCTTATCAACAACGAACAACTCTGTTCTACAACAAGAGGGTGAAGAAATGCGATTTAAAAGAAGGAGATTATGTGCTAAAGAAGGTCATTCAGAAGCACAATAAATTGGAAGCAAACTGGCATGGACCTTACGAGTTACAGAAGTTGTTCGACCAGGAACTTACCGAATAGCAACTCTAGAAGGAGAGGAATTCAAGAATGCTTGGAATGCTGAACACCTTCGCAAGTATTATCAGTAATGTAAAATGTACAGCAGTTCCATCAACATGAATAAAAAGATGATGTTTCACAATTTTTTCTCCTTTGTTTGAAAGTTTTTCAGGGAATACTAGTGTTGTACACTACACTGTTCAACAGCAAAAAGAAGACGATAGTTTAGACCCACGACCAACTCCGATTAGTAAAAGGGCGAGAACAAACTATACTCCTTTGGTTAGGAGACATACGCTAGCGTGACCAACTCCGGTTGGTAAAATAACTAGTAGATAGTTCGAAAGAACCTGATAGTTCGAGCGTGATCAACTTCGGTTGGTAAAATAGCGAGAACAAATTACACTCCTTTGGTTAGGAGGCGTACACTTTCGTGATCAACTCCGGTTGGTAAAAGAGCTTGTGGACAAGATAGTTCGAAAGAACCTGATAGTTCGAGCGTGATCAACTTCGGTTGGTAAAATAGCGAGAACAAATTATACTCCTTTGGTTAGGAGGCGTACACTTGCGTGATCAACTTCGGTTGGTAAAAGAGCTTGTGGACAAGATAGTTCGAAAGAACCTAACAATTTGGACCCACGACCAACTTCGGTTGGTAATAGGGCAAGAACAACATTCTTAAAATGACAATTTTGGTTGATTAAGAAACAAAATAGGCCAACTTATATTGGTCGGAAGGTAAAATCATTCCAGAAAATACAAAAAATTCCAAACTGAACCAAGTATAGTTGGTCGGTGATCAACACCCAACTAATTGTAGTTGATCGACGAGGATAAATTATCGACCTTGGTTGGTCGGACACATTTTATAAAAAAATTTACCAAGTATGGTTGGTCGGGGATAAAAACCCATCAACTGTAGTTGGTCGACAAACACAATTTAACAACCTTGGTTGGTTGGAAACATTTTAAACATTTTATACCCATTACTTTATTACTAAGTGATTGAGCAACATTGATATTTGCAATTTTTATTACTAGGTTGGTTAATGAACAACACAATATTGTTATATTTTTAACAGATACATATGCACAAATATAAAGTGTTTAACAGGCACAAGAGAATAAGCAATACAGATTTGCAAACAGAAAATGAAAGTCTTTCATTAAAATTCAAAATAAATTACAAGTTACATATGTGTGCTAACTATTACATTGAAAATCATATTCTATTGGTTTTTTCCCTTCAGCCTTTGATACAGGTTCCTCGCCAGCAGGAGGATCATTTAATGTCTGAGGAGAATTGATGAAATTCAAGTCCTTCAACATTCTGACATTCATTACTGAAGGAGTATCCAAGAGATGCTCGGGACGAGATACGTCAATTTGAGAATAAAGGTTATAGTCACCAAGATAATTCGCAATCAAGCTCCGAGGAATGGCGCGAGCTGGTATCCATTCCATGTCCAACTTGAAAGGTGGCACAGGCAAGTCAAGCACTCCAGGCTCGTAGTAGTACCACAAAAAATGTCCTTGCTCGAGCTTTAATACACATAAAGCATTCAGCCAGCCTTGTTTATAACCTTCATTATTGTCATTTTCAATGCGAGCATCCAAATGATAAAGGGCCTCATTATAGACTGCATTCCAAAATTCCCTGGGTTGTTTATGGAATTGGAAGGTTAATCTATCCAATTGTTCATGAAGGTTTTTGGTGAAAAGATCCTTGGTATGTAAAGCAGACTTCGTCGCAGTAAGTTGATCTTCCAAAGATAGGTTTTTCTTGGACATTTCAGACAAAGCATGATCTTTTGCATTCAATTGAAATGCTTGAGTTTCCAAAGTCGACTGAGTATGAGCTTCTTCAACATTACGACAAAGAACTCTTGATTGTCCCCGAGCAAGTGGAATAATTTATTCTTCGACAACGTTCAGAGTATTCCTTCCTCATCCACGGGAACCTCTTCCTCGTCCCCGAGCAGTAGCAGAAACACCAGACTTTCTTAAAGTATCCAATTCTTGCCTTAATTTGGCATTTTCAACCTCTAAGAATGAGAATCCTTCATCAGTGACCGGTACCAAAGCAGTAGAGGATGAAGCTGCAGACTCATATTGTGCCAACTTTTTCTGCAAATTGTTGTTCTCTTGTTCCAGCAGCTCGGCGATCTGTCTGCAGGCCTCAACTTCACCTTTTAAGGTTCTCTCCCTGACATCGTATCCAGCAATGATCTTTTTATGGCCTGTTTCAGAAGAAAGCTGTTGATATATATTTTCATACTCCTTGTGCAACAAGGCAGTTAATTCATTGTGTTGATTCTGAAGATATTCTAAAGTACAATGAAGTTCCTCGATCAATTCATAGTATGCCACACTATTGGCCACAGCTCGATCAAGTAAATCCTTCAAGTACCGATAAGCCTCAATTTCTTGCTCTGAAGCATCATGGCCAAGGATGTCAGCAACTTCTGATGTACTAAGGTCTGTATGACCAGCTTTATAATACTCATGGCATTGTTGCATCAACTTTGTGTCATTAGCAGAAAAAATATCGATCCTGACCATAAACTAACAGATAAAGAAAAAGAAGATCAAGACAGAGTGCAGATAAAGAAGAGACAATCATATGGAAAGAAAGAATTCAAATTTTACTAGATCATAAGGCAAAAGTTACAAAGATCTGAGATACAAAGTACAAGTAAAGAGAAAAACAGAAAGATAGTACCGAACAACTTCACACCTTTTCCTTGTCTCCTAAGACTTTCTCGGGAGGCTGGGACAAGGAGCTTGGTTGCTCGGTGGGAACATTGATCTGATTGGTAGAAGCTGGGACTTGTTCTGAAGGAGTAGGCAACGAAGAAATCTCCTCAGTGACTGTCTGGTTGGGTGTTGGAACAAGGACTTGATCACCCCCTGTCATTGAAGATTCTTCAGATGCAGCCGCGTCTTCATCTTCGTCTTCAATAACTGGAGGAGGACCAGGGAGATGTTGTTGAAATAGCTCAGAGTCCTCGCTCACCTTCAATTCTTGCAAGGCAGCAATCCAACCATCATGGAAGAATTTCAAACTTCCATAATTCACCTGGGTCATCATTGCAGCTACCCCCCTATCCCATCCTTTATCCCAACCAGTCCCAAAGGATTTCTTCACAGCCATTTTTCTCTTTATCTTCTCCGAGGAGAGCTTCTCGGATAGAAGGTCCTCGGAGGCTTTCAGCTTGGCCTCCAACTCCTCCTTCTGGCGATTTGCTTCGCGCAGAAGTGTCAACTCTTCCTCAGCTGACTTCAGTTTATTCTCCAGCACCCCAAAGCCTGAAAGTTTCTCGGCATAGTCTTTATTCTCTCTCTCCAAGTCCTTCACCTTATTACCCAGTTGTACTTTCTCTGCATCAGACGCAGCCAACTTCTTCTCCCATTCAATTTTATCCTCGTCATACTTCTGACGAGATTCACTCACAGATTTAATAGCTTTCTCCAGTGCTCCTTCCACAGTGGACGAAGAGCAAGAAGCTTTGATCGCTTCATCCTTTTTAAGGATTATATTGAAACAGCTCGTTAACTGTAATCAGAAAAGGGAAATGATATCAGAAACAAATATGGGAAATAACAAAGGAAAATATGAAAAACTCAGAATAGAGATACTTACTGAAGCAAGATGACGAGCAGCCAGAGAAGTAACCATATCCCGAGTAAGGTCTTCTTCAGTACCTTGCACATCGGGAATGGGTGAAAATTTTGCCAAGCTCATCGTAGAGCTCGGAGGAACACTGATTGGAACACCATCTCCACCAGCTGGGAGCTGGGGAATGGCTCCAGAAATACTGACCGAGGAGGATTTCCTCAGTCTCCTCGGTGCCTTTTCAACAACCTCAACCAAAGTAGAACTTTTGGTTGGTGAGATAGTGGTTACTTCAATAGGTGCATCCTTCTGCACAGGAGCCAATGGGGGCTTCTCGACAGCCTTCTGAGAAGCAACAGGAGAGGTGACATCTTTATTATTTGTCCCTTTTTGGACATCAACCTTATTTTTCTTCCCAGCAGAGGAAGTTTCCTCGAAGAGAGCAGGAACTCTTCTCTTGCCCATTTTTTGGCTCAAAGGAATATGAGATTCCGGATCAGAATCTTCAGGAATTTGCACTGGATCACTGATGCTGACCACAGGACGAGCAGTGAAGGACGACGTATAGCTCCTATACTGCAACAAGTATGAAGCAGACCTGATGTGCTCGTCTGCAATTCTCTGATGCAAACTCCAGATATGTTTCAATTGCCTTATATTAACTTCTGATTCTTTGGGAGTTTTTCTCTTGCTGTCAACTGCAAACAAAAACATATTGAAATATCAGTCATACATTTTATCAAATACCATGAAATCATAATTTCAAAAACAAAATAAGATGAAAACGAACTATCCCATTGCCATATGGGGGGCATCTTGGACCCTCATATACTGCATCTCCAACCAAAGGGGCATGTTGCCAATTTTTTATAACTACCCCATGTTCAAAATAATCCCTGTTGGCATCAGGGAGGTTGACTACTAAGGCCCTAATCTCAAGAATTCCTATACGAGTTCCATGAGTTTGATTTAACCTATGTACCCCATTAACTATTCTCCATGTGTTGGGGGATATTTTTGCAGGGACAACGTCGAAGTACTGACAGAACTCTAAACATAACGGATTTGGTGGAAAAGAAAATCCACATTCAGCAATAAATAGGCTAGGGAACCAATGTCCCTCAGCCAAATCAAAATAACTTGAAGGCTCAGAAAGAACCTCCAAAGTTACCAAAGAAGGAATAGAGAAGTCAGAGCGGAACTTCTCAAGAGATTCGATAATGTAAACCATGATGAATAAAAGAAGAAGGAAGAAAAGCTTACAGGGAAAAAGGAGATCTGTTGACAAACGAAGGAGGAAATGAACGCACAAGAGAGAGAAAAGCTTTAGAAAACTCGAAAGCAGAAATTGAAAAGGTAGAAGACGATGGGATTGCCTCTGATGTTTAAATACTTTGCCTTGGGAACCAGCGAAAGAAATGATTACATAAAAGAAATTATTGCGCTACCGGCGGCTAAAATGACAAAAAATGCACGAAGATCGAAGCGCTTATGCAAAGGCAAAAAGGCGAATTCTGCGAATTTGGAAGGAAATTCAAATATGAAGAAAAGACTCCTAAAACCCAGGAAGGCCATTTAATATTGCCATATACCGAGAAAGAATGTTCCATACTCCTCAAAGTTCGAAAAATGAAACATTGGGGGCTTCTGTTGATACCAAAATTAGTATGCTGATGTGGACGAATAATAAGAAGACACGTGTCAATCTACGTGGCACAATAGCAACGAGGAAGATTGTTTTCCCGACCAACGTACTCACTTCGAGCAACAAGTATACTCCGAGGAACAACCCTCCGAGGTACTCTTACCTTCCGAGGAACTCTTGGACGACGAGCAACTAAGGCGGTTCGAGCTGCACCTCGACCACAGCATTAATTGCCAGATAATCAACAGTTCAACTATTCATTGAATGCTTATCATCTTGACGCGCACGTTTGAAGAACATTAAATGAATTACCCTTTCATATGTGTATCATTTAATGTAACACCCTTTCATGTACAGCCTAAAGGGCTATAAATACCTTGTATCACCCTCATTCAGGGGGGATCGGAATTTCTTGATAGCACTTGTAATCGAGAATTCCCAAACACTCAGCAATAACATAACAGTGGATGTAGGCCATTCATATAAGGCTGAACCACTTTAAAATCTTTTGTCTTATTTATTTATCTGTGATTAAATAATTAGAGTAATCTAGTTTTTTACATCAACACTCATGTTTCATATTGTTCCATCGGTAATATGCTTTCAAATCTCTGTACATTTTGGTACCTCCCGGATGCCTAGAGTAAATAGAACTGTGTGCCTCTTATAATATATCCTTCTTTAAGGGTGGATCATGCGGTACACAGATCCTATTTTTATAACACAACGATTCATCATTCTTAATCTAGAAGTCACTCTCTTTTCCATCTAGGACATCTCGTTTCTTCATCCCAAGGAATGGATCACTGATCTACAAATTTCTTATGTGTTCTGCTAATAAAGGTCTCACTATGACATGTGCTAATAAGCCTACCCTCTTTGAAAACCTTAATTCAATACCCATCGATGCCAAGTCAAGGATACTTTCCATACGTGCACATTGTATGAAAACCTAGAATCCCCAATGATTTTTTACTCAAAGCGTTTGCTACTACATTGGCCTTACCAGGATGATGATGAATGATACAGTCATAGTCTTTAATCAACTCTATCCACCGTCTCTGTCTCAAATTCAGTTCTTTTTGTGTAAATAAGTATTTTAAGCTTTGATGATCCATATATATCTCACAAGTATCTCCCTCCAAGTAATGTCTCCATAACTATAACGAAAAAACAATAGCTAATAACTCGAAATCATGCCTAGGGTAGTTTTGTTCATGCATTTTTAATTGTCTGGAAGCATATGCTATTACTTTCCCATTCTGCATAAGAACACATCCTAACCCCTTAAATGAAGCATTTATATAAATTATGAAAGACTCATTCCCACACGGAATAGTAAGTATAGGAGCTGAAACCAACCAATTCTTTACTTCCTTAAAACTCCTCTCGTATTCTTCATCCCATACAATCTTCACTTCTTTACGAGTCACTTTGTCAATGGTAATGCTATTACTGAAAATCCCTTAATGGATCTGCGATAGTAACCTGACAATCCTAGAAAACTCTAAATTTCTATCACATTCTTAGGATTCTCCTATTCAACGATCGCTTCTACCTTCTTTGGATCAACATATATCCCATTTCCCGAGACAATGTGCCCTAAAAATACAATTTTATTCAACCAAAACTCACACTTGCTTAATTTATCAAATAATTTCTTCTCTCTCAAAATCTACATTATAAGTCTCAAATGTTTCTCGTTTTCCTCTTGCTTCATTCACATACTTTTCTACCAACATGACTTTGTTTAACAAGGCTGAATAATTAACAGTCTTTATAGCCGACAACCTTGATTTAATAACTAACTCTATTCCATCGAGAAATCGGCTTCACATATCTTCCTTATTCTGTATAAACCTCGAAGCAAATCGAGATAAGGTTGTAAGCTTACCTTCGTATTCTCTAATAGGCATGCTTTCCCGATTCAACATGAAATATTCTTTCTCCTTTTATTTTCGGTACATTGGGGGGAAATACTTGTCATACAAGGCTTTAACAAAAGCGTCCTATGAGATCACATTCCCACCTCCTGGATTAATAAAAAATGTTTTGTGTCATCCTACCAATACTTAGCTTCTCCTTTCAGCATATACGTCGCCAAGGTCACTCGTTGATTTTCAGGCATTCTCATTACCCCCAAAATAAATTCAATCTCTTTAACCGATACTTCTGCTTCTTCTGGATCAACTGCTCCTTCAAATGAGGGTGGATTCCTTTTAATAAATTTCTCGTGTGAAGTACTCCTTTCTTCCCGGTGTATCACCTCCTTAGCCCCAACCAATTCTTGTGCCTCTAGTTGCCTGGGCGGTTGTTCTTCCATCTGAGCCATAAATCTAACTTGCTGCTCGGCCATTAAAGTCATAACGCGTGCCATTTTTTGGATGTCTGTCAATTGTTCCATGTCGGGTTCTACATTTTCATGAACATGTTGCTCAATCTCCGCCCCTGCAGCCATATTTGAAGCCTCATCTTCTATTCCCGCATTCACATTCCCTTCTTCCATTCTTTTATATCTGAAATGGATCAAAGATATAACAACATACATATATACATATCTTTCCTAACATAATCGTTAGTATCAAACAGAACACATTTTTAACATTCACTGCCAAATCTAGACTCTTCTCCCTCCAGAACCTCTAAAACCTAGGCTCTGATACTAAAAGATGACACACCCCAACCTAGTTACTTATAATTAAGTTTGAAAGTCAAGGTGAGTCAAACCATAATTAATTTAACCAAACCATAAACATGCATTTTAATTTCAAAGTTATCAACGTAAATCCATAAAACTAAAAACTTTTCACAACATTAAGTAGTTATGCATTTGAAAACTTCTTGAAGGATAAGTTAACTCAATTACATCATTTACAATTATAAAAAATCATTGTTTCACCCATTCCTATCTAACCCAACTTAACCTCCTAGATTTGGCAGTGACATCGTGTTACCTGAAAAAAAATATGAACATAGGAACCGTGAGCAAAATAGTCCAATGAATGCATCAGTAATATACTACCGCATAAATTTAAATAATATAAATCATGTCCATATAATTATGTATTAACTTATCCTTCTCATTCATAATGAATGACCTAACTTTCCGAATCATGATTCACGTATCATGTCTGTAATAGACAATTCTCCCCCATTTCTGGTCGAGGAGTAACCCCTTATCATTAATAGACAAATCTCCCCCATTCCAAGTCGGGGAGTAACCTCCCATTTTGGTAAATCGAAATGAACAATTTCATATTCATTATATTCTGATCGTATCAATAACACGATACAAATATCTCTTTCTAGTGAGTACATTCACCTTGGTTGACAACTATGTATTCACGTTTCCTTCTGGTGGAGCTGAACAGGGTTGATTAGACCTTACACCTGTCAATCCAACTAAATCAGTACTGAACCTCAATCATAAGTAATATCCTAACATAATTATGTCACTTTCAATGACTATACAACAACAATATAATTCCACTTAAGTCACATTCCACGAAACATGAGTAAAGACAAAACAATAGTACACATGTTGATAAAGTTATGAACATTCAACCGTAGGAGATACCTCATAAGGGTTTTATAACTAAACCCAAGTAAATATGAAATCATACTTATCAAAGTATATACAAATGAAACATGTACTCAAAATACTCTTGGTAAATAAAATATAACAATATTCTTTTATGGGGTAGCCAGTATGGCCTCAAATTATTGTCCTACATACTTAACCATCCTATATTCATAAATTGCACAACTACAGGTATCCAAGCTTATCAATATGAAATCATATCTGAATATACTTTTCATTACAAGTGAAGACGTGATTTTTAAGCTTTCTAGGGCAAGTTATGACCATTTCTTTACAACACAAGAATTCCGTCGTATAAGCTCCTCTATTGTTCCTTCAACTTCCAAGAATTTTCATAATTTTCTACATCATAACTTTTAATGATTATCAACCCATTTTCCGTACACATACTGAATAGTAAAGAATTAAAGTTTCATAATTTTGTGACTTCATTTTCTATGTCACAAGCTTGACCAAACTCAGGGCATACCAAAATGAAATGTACAAACATCAATTATGTATCAACTTGAAATCGTCATTAAGGTCTAACCATAAGGAGATAAATTCTAATTTCAGGATATGATATGAATATATGAGTCTAGTTTCAAATCTAATTGGAATGTCTCAATTACAGTAAGCACACAAATAGATATGTAAGTTTGAATACAAGGGGTTTCAATACAAAGCAATATGACCTATAAACACCACTTACCTCACATATGAACCAATACATATTATCACAAAGGATGATGAAATTTTAATCAATAATTCACGATTTATATACTTGAAAATAAGCATAATATAAGATTAAACAATATTAATATACAATTTTACCTTGGAAACACCTTAAGGATTTTCTTGCAATTTTTTTCCTAGCTTTTCCTTGTAACCCTTTCTTCCTTAACTTCTACTTCTCTTTCCTCAAGCTAATAACACTTAAAACTGAACCTAGGGACTTATTTGCTGAAGAAATTGGTTAGAAGAAGAGTTTTAGGTCGGCAAAGGCATGCCTTCGTTCCATCCAATCAAATTAAACCATTTGGTTTACTAAAAGACAATTTACCACTTAAAGGGAATGGACAGATTTGCCTCTTGTTCGTAAATTCGGCCTAACTTCTTACTCGAACATCCGCTTCACACACCGTTTGTTGGGTTACAACCCTAACTCACCTGTTTACAACTATCTAGTTTTCACCTCAAGTAAATTGATATTTTATAAAGGTCAAAACTAGTCTTATACATGAACATTCCTACCGAAAACTTCAAAATCTTATATTTGTAACTAATTCAATATTCCATGCTTTATGAATGTAGGATTAGACTAAACATGATGGCTTAACATTAGATATACTAATAACGAATTATTCATATCACATAAGATAAGCATGATTTAAATATAATTTATCATAATTATATCTAGGTTGTCACAGTCATGCCCATTAAAAACTCATTCTAAAAATAAACACATAACCCCACCTCCACCTCCCCCACCCCACCCATCGGAATTCTCGCCGGAACGCCGAAATCCTCACTAGAGATCGGTGGAAGGATTGTTTCTCTCTCCACATCTCACTCTCTCAGTCTCTTTCTTTCATTTTTTTTTGTCCGCGCCAGCAGCACCATTGCTAGCGCCGAAGAAGAAGGTTTTTCGCCTGAAAATATGTAATGTTCGCCGGAAAAAAAATGAAGTTTTCGCCGAAAAATATGGATGTTTTAGTGAAATAGTAAATTTATCGGTTTCGATTTTTTTGTCAAAAAATATCAAATATTGGTGTCGTTTGATAGATCTCGACGAGTAAATTTCAAATATATCGATTTTGCGAATTTTTGATTTGTAGATTTGAAGTTATGAACTTTAAAAAATTTAATGTTTTTTTTAGTATGAGTTATCAAAAGGGATATTGATCATTTTTCATGGTGTTTTTTGTCTATGAATTAAATTTATAAAATTATGTGGAATGTCCCGTTTTTATATTGGAGCTTTTTCCAAAACTCTCTTTGTTTTATTGTTAAGTATGAATGGTTATATGTTATAAGTAAGAAATGATCTTAAAAAATTCTAACTCGAAAGCTCTGGCCTCTAACCCCGAGTACTTTTTACTAAATTTGATCACTCCCTAAAATTCCTGCATACTTCCCTCCTTGCGGACGTTTGCCTAATTCAGTACAGAATCGAGTAAATTATAATATCTATCTCCTCATTCTTCACATAGTTCAATAGTTATTTGTTGATAGTTAGATCTGATGCACGGCCTCATCCAATGAGTAGGATTTCAAGCTTAAGCTCGAGTTAGCTTGATATAAATTTGATTATATTAGAAGGGGTGAGGATACACTTCTCAATTTCATGTACTACATCAAACTGGACCGCGTGTACATGATGTTTCGTCTCCTTCTTATGCATGATGAAGAAATTATAACCCGTTTTCCTAGATCTGTATGGGCAGAGGCCCCATACACATCAACGCTTCATATTCCCTTTCCTACTGAACCTTGGTCTTACTAGGAATTTTTATTGTTAGACATCATAAGACAGAACTGCAATTGTAGGTAGAGAAGTCGGCCACTGACACCCGTGTTAAAAATTTGTTTTTAGTCTTAATTCCTCTATATGAAAGAGAATGGTGTACGTGGGTGGCACAGTGGTGGGACACTGCCTGATACAGAATCTCATATCAACTTTATAGGAGCCGAAATTCTGATGTACTATATATCTTTGAATGATCATATGAAGTTTGACTATGGAAATTAGAAATGTGGCCGACATACATGAATATTGACAGGCCTTTACTTTTCCTCGCTCAGTATTACTGGTTGGTTGTATGTCTCTCTCCCGAATACAATGCGCACCTCTGCGTGTTTGCCTTTGTTATTATCAAGTGACAACCCATATATTGCTTTCGACACGAAATACAAAATGACACATATACATCGATAAACATTTTGAGAGAGAGAAAAAAAAACGTGTAATTACAAAGATAAATAAAATTTACGAGCTTATTAGGTTGCTTTGCGTCATTCATGGCTCACGCAGCTAGCTACTGAAATGCTTCCATTTATAATGAAAGTAAGCTTAGGGCCTTTTTTAGGGGTTTTAAGACCTCGGCTTTGTCACACATTTATGTACAAATTGTTAAAAAATTAGGAATTACGTGTACAAAATTAGCGAGTTGAGAGTCGTGCTAAATCTATAGATATATAAAAAATTATCATCACGCGCCCACACAATGATAAGTGAACAGTTTATTAAGTTATTTATTAATTTTGCATTATCTAAATTTATTTTGATACATGTGTATTTGGTCAAGATATGCATTTAATTGGTTCTGTATGTTTACCTTAAATGTAATAAATATAAGTATTTGGATAGATACATATTAGAGATCCTATAAATGCACATGTAATGTTGATATTTGAAGTGAAGTCATAAAAAATATTTTGAGCATTAAAGAAAAATTATCTCCTCATAGTGAGTGTTATACCTCAAATTATTGAGTGTGTTAGTGTATTTTATTATCTTTTAAATATTTTTTTTTAATTTTTGACAGTCATGTATTTGGATCAAGGACTTTACGAAGGGGGTCGTATCCTCTTACGGTCATGCTATGTTTGCTTGACGCATTAGTAGTGCATTATATTTACACTTACAATTTCCTAACTATAGATACTAATATGTTATGCTTATTAGGTTTGTTAAAGTATGTTTTGTCTAAATTTATAACGTGACATATATGGTACCAAATGTTTAATATTACATATTAAGATTTTTTAATCAACTTGATGAGTTCATCTTAAATGTTTTAGGGTTATTTTACATTGTCTTCTACGTACTTTATGTTTATATATTGGGTTAATATTAATTTTCATATATTTAAAATAATATTAAGATATTCATGAACATTATCCACCATCAAAATATCGTTCTACTGTGTTAAATATGTTTTCAACATGCTTTAACTATATTCATTTTCACAATATGAGTCTACAAAAAGTATTCTTTTACGGTGACGCAACGCGCAGCCTGCAAGCTAGTTAAGAATTAAAATGGAGTGTTAAGTAAAATAACTTAATATTTTTATAAATTTAATATAGTTATAAAATATGTATTTAGTGGATGTCCACCAGTAGTTCACAATTACTAAAGGCTCATTTGGGATACCATATTCTGTACTATAACCAGGGATATACACCTTCAATATACACCTACCAATTAAATGAAGAGTTCTCTCCCTCCAAATTCTCTATGTGTCCTTTTTATTTTACAACACGTTATCATCACGACTCTCTCAAAGTCTCACACTTTCAAATGGAGGCGAGCGAGTGAAAGATATTGAAGTAAGACCTATTATGATTATGGATATGGTGTTAAAGTTTGTTAGGATAAGAATAATGCCTTCCACGCTCGGTATCCACCAATCAACATATGTCTTTAATAATGATCCCCTCGAGAATCACAATTGTAAATCGTGAGTAAACTCTCTCCACAAGAGTTGTGTATGCAAGGATACAACTGTAGGGTTTAAACAGATTCATATAAATTTATTTAGGGGATGTGATTTGTGAATCAAAAGGCTTTCTAAACTCAAAAGGTTGAAATGTTTTGCAAAATATGAATAGAAACAGTTCTAGCAAAAGGATTAAAAAATCTTAACACGAAACAAATATTTATAAGGCGAATACAAATTTCATCACGGCAATTTGTTTGAACGAAAATGATGCTCGTTCGCATGAGAATAGAAGTTCGTTAGAACAAAATATGATCTCATTCAAATGAAACAACTATCTCATTTGAACTAGCTTAAAATGACCTTCAAACGAAGCAAAACAGTATGGCCTCGTTCGATACACGTCCGAGGTCAAATTCAAATGAGCCTTCGAACGAAAAGGACAAACCGTTCCAACAAGAATGCCATGTCGTTTGAACGAGGAGGGAAAATTTAGAAAAAAAAAATTAACATAAAAAATGCCTCGATTTTTAAACAGAAATCATGTTTGAGTTTTAATAAAAATAAACATTCTAAAATAAATTTAATAAATAAATTTAAGCTCTTAATAGGATTTTACCTTCATAATATGGAGATCCTTGAAAGTTAGAGATGTTGGAGATTCGGTCTTTGTGATGGCTCGAGTCCAATGGTAACGGGATACGCTAAATTATATGTTAGCCTAAGCTATGAGTTAATGATAGAAATTATGCTCTTACAAATCTCCCGCTTTTGGCTATTTAGGTACAAACAAAAAATCAAAATCCAAATTATAAGAAAAATCCCCTAAGGCATAAAATATCCTAATACCTTCCCAAACCCAAGAAAATGGATAGGTATAAGAATAATGAATTCTTCAAATATCCACATCTTCTTTGCCTTCTCTTGGGAACTTTGTCTTCATTGAGTGTAATTAGAATACGATCTTTCAAAAGTACCTACATACTTGAAACAAAGAAAATACCCATGATGCATCGAGTTTGACAAAAAAAATATAATTAAAAAAAATCTCCCCTATAAATAAAACACTCCCGAAAGTTGTTCTCCCCCTTTGTTTTTATCTGAAATAGACAAAGGAGTAAAAACATAAGCATGAAATCAAAGCATCACGAATATGAATATATATTATCCCAAAATATATAAAACATGGGCATGTAATGGTAATTTCAAAGGCCATCGTCAAGTATTTGGAATTTTTAAATTTGTTTCAAAAAGAGTAAATTTTATAAATACAACATGATACCATATATAATATATGAAAAATATATCAAAGAAAATTTGGCACACATATATAGGTATAAATAACCACCTAACATGACACAAAATACATAAATCTTTATACACTAGCATAGTATCGATATGCCTAAACTTGTGGGATGGAGTGGATGGGTCTCAACTAGAAACAAAGAAATTATTACCCAAACACTCAAATATGTTCAAGATGTTATTGGTAATCGCAAAACTTTATCAAACTAAGTTTTAGTCTCAAGTGACAAATAAAGTTGAACTTATTGAACAGAACAAGCACAACGCACAGAAGCCTAGAGTATTGATGATTATACAAATTAATGGCATTGTGAAAAAATAAGCATAACTAGAATTCATTGTTCAAATCCGTTGATCTCCACCTAAACACACTCAAAATATAAACAAATCCCAGATTTTATTGTAAAACCCCGTATTTCTGTGCATGTAATATTTAATTAATTTGAAAATTTTAAATTACTTGTGTGTCGTAATTTAATTGAATTAATTATGTTAATATTTATTTAAATATTAATCGGAGAATGAATGGTTAATATTTAGGGAAATTTAATTACTAAGTGAATAGTAATAATTTATTTACGTCATAACGTGTATTAGTGACGTGGTATTTAATCGGATATCGATTTTGAGTGCACAGTTGAGTCCGATTGGGCCGAGATAGTCAAAAAAGTGTACCGGGGGTAGTAAACGGGTCACAGGACGTTTTTAGGCATACTCGACCCCACACGGGGCTATTTAGGTCACTTGGGCTTGACCCATTAGGCTAAAAACGGATGTAGTGTTTTAAGACCTAAATATAAGTGTGGAGAACGATAGAGAAACATAAACCTAAATCTAAGAATTTGGGGATAAAGTGAGAGGGAGCCGTTAGAGCCAAATTGGAGTCTTTTGGAGACAAGGCAAGGAACCTATTGGAAGTTCATCATCAACCTTGTGAATCACACACTCGGATCAGACCCTACGAACCCATAAGGCAAGTGGTTATCTTTCTATGATATTAATTGATGTTATTCAATTCATATTTTGTGATGTGGAAATTATAAATTCGTTTTGGGTACAAATGGGTACAAAACGGGTTTTTTGTAAAAAGAACACTTAAATAAGATTCAATGTGGGAATTGATTATGTGACAGGGTTCTGTGATGGTATTCGATTTACATGAGAAAAACCCAGTAGAAATTATGGACGAATTTGGGGTGATTAGATGAAATTGGAACCTAACGAGTAAAAACCCAGGAATTTTCCCAAGTTAGAAAAGTAGAGATTTGTGAGATTAAATTTATGTTTGAGGTTCTATCAGAGGTCCTGATCATATTTCTATATAGTTATGATGTTGATTGTCCATGGGTTATACTAAGGGAAAGGTTAGGAATTTGAGAATTTCGTTAATGGAGGAAACAACAAGGCGGAGAAGGCGACCACCTATTCGATCGATCGATCAACGATTGGGGTCGATCGATCAACCCTTCAGGTTTTTCGATAGTTTGGCTTAGGGATTTATATGGGTAAAAATTTTAGTTGAAAATTTCCCCTAGCATAATTAAGAGAGAAAAATTAATTATGAGATTATATTCTTAATAATTATAAAGGGATATAATTGGGAGTGGTGGGGGAATTAAGGGCGACACATTTCGAACGAATTTTGAGAAATAAATTCTAAAAAGAATGAAATAACGGATTGGGCGAATAAGTTCGGATATGGTAGTAGGGCGACACTACTTACTTAAATTAATTATGGTTGAAAACTAATTAATTCGGAGTCGGGGATTAGACTCGAGTAGTATATTAATTTCGGGCCACGAGAGCGAGCCTAAATATATTGGTTGGGTGACACCAAAAATAATTTAATTAGTTAATGTGTAAGTTAATTAATAATCAGAGTTGGGCCATAAACTCAAGATATTATGTATAGGCTTGTGTTACAGACTCAGTACATGGTAAATCCGAGATATTTTATATTTATATATATACGGTGTGTGATAGTATATATATGGTGCGTGCTTATAAATATCAGTGGTTAGATATTATTAATACATATACTATAGTGCTCTCAAGGGAGGTTGAACGTAGTGGATGAATCCCCTAGCTTAAGGAGTAGGGAGAGTATATCCCCAGGTCGTAGCGTCCGTTATATGGGTGAGGGGCTTATCTCACTTTAAGGGAAGGAATATGACCGCATCCATTATGTTTATGTTTTTGGCCAAGTTAGTGAGTGATTCTGACTTGGGGTAACTAGGTTATACGAGTACACCCAGTGTGATAGCACTTTAGAGAATACACTCGGTGAGTTATTACTCAGGAGGATGGGTTAGATTTATATTCAACATATGTGTGAATGTTGTAATATGGTTCTAAGTATATAATGGTATAAATAGTTATATACAGGTCATTAAATACATGAAGTGAATTGTATTAATTATATATGGGTTATATTCCCATTCAACACGTGTGATTATTGTAAGATAATTGTACGTACATAATCGGGTGAATAATTATATACGAAAAATGTAAATATATGGAGAAAAGTGATTTATTTATATAACTAGTGAATGTTATATGTCTTTCAAGGAAGATGATTAACTAAGTTAAGGTGATAAATAACGTATAAATCATGCTTTTAAAATACTCGGAATTGAGTAGGGCGGTTGACAAGAGTTATATCAAGTATCTAGTTTCGGGGTAGAGGACTAGGTGGGATATGAAGAGGACGTTATGAGCGCACATTAGTTGAGGGGTGAGTCTTTCCTCAAGGGAGTGAGACATTAACTAAAATATGACGCGCATTCATGCATATTTTATTACTGCAAGTTAATCATTTGCTAAATGTGTTCAAAATGTTTTGGGTTCTAACCCTTACTATAAAATATTTTCAAAACCTTTTAGGTGTCCAGCCATAGGGATGCCAGGCTTGATTCATTCCAGGATTCGCTGCTGCAGCATATGTGGATGTTGCAGGATTTGGATAGGCACCTCTATTCCTTCTATTCCTAGTGTAGGGATTTTCTATCAGATATCCGAGCATGTTGCTCACGGTGTTTATTTAGTATTTATTTCAGATAATTGAGATCCATTATTATATGTCTTCACATTTGTGTTGGATTTTAGCCGATGGTTTATTCGGCCAGTTTCTTATTATATGTGATGGTCGGATTCAGTTAACTTGTGATTGTTAATAATTTATTTCCGCATGAGTATTTCTTTGAATTAATGATAGATAAAACTTGGCACCAGTCTAATTTCACTTAGGTGGTTAGTAATTAAAAAATTTCGACAGTGATGCTAAGAATGAACCAACTGAGAATCCCGTTCTAATTTAATTTAGGATTGATCATGCGGGGTTTAATTAGGTGGGGTGTCACATTTATATTCTTTTATTTGATTTTCAATTTATTTCTTTTGAATGGTCAATCATTAATCTAAGCTATGTTTTCCCATTTTTGGTAATTTTTCTTTGGCTGTTTTTAATGGTGGCTTTCATGCAAAGTAAACTTCTCTTTCGCAACCCTTTTTCCTGCTCTTTCATATTTTTTCAATATTAAACAAAATCTCTCACGTGAAACGATTTTTACATGCACAATTCCCCCATAGTCACATAAATATTTAGATGAAAAATTGATGGGAGAACATCTCACCAGGCTCAAATATGCATAGTGAAGTTAAAATCCAATAATCTCGTGCATGTGTGTGCGAAGGCATATACAATCTCGAATCCATAAAGAAAATCAAGATCGAAATAACTCTATAAACATGGTTACGATCAATCTAAGTATCTAAAGTCATAACCAAATGTTATAGACACATGGAAATTGCAGAGTGAATTGGATTTAAACACACAATTATGCCACACCAGATGTGTAAAACTAAAATAAACAAAAAATAAAATAAAAATATTTTTGTAACTTTAATTTTTTTTTATCAAAATAAAAATCTTTTTTGTATTTTTCCAATATGACTCAATGAAAGAAAAATATGATGCAAAAGATACACATGTCATAAAACTAGCAAACATATATCATGAAGTACAACCAGAGTATGACAAACCAAATCATGCAAACAATCATTCATAAGATATAGCACGTGAAACATCATATGCAAGCATGTGACAAACAACTAGTTAAACATCTAATGCCTCTAAAAAGAATTTTCTAACCCAAATAGATGTATACTTAATGTGCCTGTTTATAGGAACTAAGATAACATTAGACTTCAACTTCCTATAACCTCTTCCAAGATCATAACAAAAAAGCCTAAGATGACCTTTCCTACCACAATGCGAATATGTGAACTCTTGAGGAATGTTACTTTTAGGTTCAACTTTTTTGATGCCTTTGAATGTGATTGTCCCTCGAAGACACATAATGGTCTTGGATTTGACACCAAAAGGATCAGAAACATGGGAGCTAGTACCATTACTACCAAAACTACTCGAGTCTTTTAAATTATCCTTTAGCTTCAAAATTTTAGAATCTAGAAAGGAATAAGACTCTTCCAATTTGTGGGACTCCTTATTTAAATTTTCAATCATTACTAGAAGGTTATCTCGATCACCCTCAGTGCAAGCCAAATTATCCCTAAGAGTCTTCTCACATGCCTTAAAACCATTAATTATTTTATCACTTCCTTCATTAGCACAAGCACAAACCCTAGAATTTTTAAAGTCCTCTAATTCTTTTTCTAAAAATAGAACTCTATCATCAGTCTCTTTGTCAGATAATTCTATAATTTTAAAATCACGATCCATGTCCATAAGCTTCTCACGAAAGAAATATCTTCCAGCATGAACAGTTTGCAAAAGTTCCATATAAGCTTTAAAACGAAAATTTTCTTTTTCAAGAATTTTAATTCTTTTCCCATACTTCAAATTCAAAAGATTTAAGTCGTCAAAACTATGGAAATCTATAGAGAAAAAAAAAGCAATAGACCAACATAAGAGAGATGAGAAAACAACCACCCTAAAACTACACAAAATAAGGATCTACATGATAAATTACTACAACCTTCTCTAATACCACTTCTTAGGGAAAGAAACGTGATGAATTCCTTTATATCAATTTGAAAGTGCACTTGTAATTTTAATGAATTATTTATATAATTAAATGTCCAATACATACAATATTTAAATTTTATCTTATTATCCTAAGACATGTATCTAGTTAATAAAACAGATAAATTAAAATATGAAAATAGACAAGGAAATTTGAGGGAAAATTCCTTGCGGGCAAAACCTTTTATTTTCAGCACTTTAGAAATATTATAAGACAGTCGACTTATACACTACCTGATAATCACCACAAGTATAATGCGCTTGTCTTCGTAAATATCTAAGGAATACTACTCGATGAGGAGCATTCCACGGGCATCCTTCCATGCTTAGTATCCACCGATCCACCTTTGTCTTTGATAATGATCTCTTTAAGAATAGCAATTGCCAGCAGAAGAAACTCTATTCACAAGAGTTTTGTATGCAAGGATACAAAATTTAGGGTTTAAATAGATTCATACAAATATATTTTGGGGATGTTATTGATGAATCAAAAAGGTTTTCTAAACTCAAAAAGTTGAAAACTTTTGCGATTCGTTTAAACAAAAATGAGGCTTGTTCGAACGAGAATAGAAGTTCGTTAGAATGAAATAGGATCTCGTTCCAACAAAACATCTATCTCGTTCGAACCAAATTTAAACGACATTCAAATGAAGAAAAAACGTATGCCCTCGTTCGATACACGTTCAATGTAAACTTCAAACGAAAAGTACAACTCGTTCGAATGAGAATGCCTACTTATTTGAACGAGCCGAGCGATTTTAGAAATAAAAATTAACATAAAAATGCCTCGATTTTTGAACAAAAATCCAATTTTAGTGTTATTAAAAATAAAACATCCCAAAATAAATTTAATGAATAATATAATTATACCTTCATAATGTGGATATCCTTAAAAGTTGGAGATGTTGGAGATTTGATCTTCGTGATGGCTCGAGTTTAATGGTAATGGGATACACCAAAATCTATGTTAGCCTAAGTTATGAGCAAATAATAGAAATTATGCTCTTACAAAGTTCATAGCAGTGTTCCCATCACAACAAATCTCGATATCACCATACCGAGCAAGGTACGACTTTCAATTTAGTGGAACATATTTTTCTTGAAATTATTTTTTTCTATGACACTCCCATGGATTCTGATATAAAAAAAATATATTGATATTCCCCTGAACCCTGATCCCTATATCATTTCGCGCACCATCAAACAGACAACTACTCATTCAACATAACCATAAAAAAGTAATGATTCCTTCATATTTTCATCAGATTAGATAAACCAATTCTACCAAACAATTTAATCACATACTAATTAAACAAATCTTAAACAATTCATAACCAAAACATGATGTTATAGGATTTTTTTTGTTAAATATCTTATGAACCATTATTTTTAACATGTTTCGGTTATACAAAAAATGGTAGAATAAAAGCATTGTTAAGGGATTATAAATTTTATAATTATAAGTTTCATCTTTTCAATCATTATGATTTGCACCGATTTTTCGTTTTTTTAATGAGTGGAGAGAACGCATCATTTATTAAAGAATTTATTAGTTTTTAATAGTATTGTAGACACCCCATCCTAGGACTCCCCTAAGAATCTCCTTAGGTCCCTAGAACTTATCCATCCACTATAAATCCTAGGTCATACTTTGAGTACCGATTTAGAGGCCAATAAGTGCTCCATGGCTCTGTTTGACTCCGATCAACTCTCCTTCTTAAGGGAAACTCAATGAATCTTCAGAGGGCTCTAACTCCCCCTTCAAATGGTATGTCCTATGTGTGAATTGATCATGTAGTTCGAATGAATGATCCATTTTACTCTGAGCACTACTTTAGAGTCCGCTGGGTGCTCCTGGGCCCTGTTTTACTCTGGTCAACTCTCTATCCTGAGCGAAGCTCAATTAATATTCGAGGGTCATTTAATTGGTTCATGTATTAGTAGGTTCATGTATAGAATATAAATAGGGTATGTTTACCTTATATGTAGTAGATACATGTATTTGGGTAGATACATTTAAGAGATCCTATAAATACCCATGTAATGATGACATTTGAAGTGAAGTTTTAGAAAGTCAAAAACATTATGAACAGTAAAACAAATTATCTCTTCATATTGAGTGTTATATCTCACATATTGAGCGTGTTAGTCCATTTTATTATCTTTTAAATATTGTTTTATTTTTTATAGTTATGTATTTGGATCAAGGCTTCACAGAGATGTTCGTATCCTTTTACCGCCATCCTATAATTTCTTGATGCATTAGTAGTCACTATATTTACACTTATAATTTCCTAGATATAGATACTAATATCTTATGCTTATTAGGTCTTTTAAAGTATGCTTTGTATGAATTTATAATATGATATATATTGTATCAAATATTTAATATGAAATATTAATAGTTTTTAATCTATTTGATGAGTTCATCTTGAATGTTTTAGGGTTATTTTATGTTGTTTTATATGTACATTTAAACAAATGGTTTCTTTCATAATGATCTTTATATATTGGTTCAATATTAATTTTCACGTATTTAAAATAATATTAAGATATTCAGGCATATCATCCGCCATCAAAATATTGTTCTGCTATGTTATATGTTTCAACATTCTTTAACTATATTCTTTTTCACAATGTGAGAAGTATTATTTTACGACGATGCAACGCGTAGCTTGCAAGCTAGTTAAGAATTAAAAGGGAGTGTTAAGTAAAATAACTTAATATTTTTATAAAGTTAATATAGTTAGAAAATGTGTATTTAGTGCATGTCCAATGGTAGTTCACAATTACTAAAGGATCTTATGGGATACCTTATTTTGTATTATAAATAGGGTTATACGCCTTCAATATATACATACCAATGAAATGAAGATCTCTCTCCCTCCAAATTCTCTATGTGTCCCTTTTGGTTTCCAACACATTATCATCGCGAGTCGTTCAAAGTCTCAAAACTTTCATATGGAGACGAGTGAGTGAAAGATATTGAGTTAATACCTATTATGCTTATGGATATGGAGTTAAAGTTTGTTAGGATAATAAATGTGATGAATGCTTTAATACCAATTTGAGAGCACGCTTGCGATCTTAATGGATTATATATATAATTAAATGTCACCACACATAATATCTGAATTTTATGTTATTGTCCTAAGACATGAATTTAGTTGATAAAAGAGATAAATTAAAACATGCTGATAGGCAAGAAAATTTGAGGAAAAATCCCTTACGGGAATAACCTTTTATTTCATCACTTTAGAAATATTACAAGACAATCGACTTATAGACCACTTGATAACCGCCAAAAGTATAACACGTTAGTCTTCACAAATATCTAAAGAATACTACTCAGTGAGGAGAAGTCCATATGCGGCCTTCCATACTCGGTATCCATCGATCAACCTTTGTCTTCAATAATGATCCCCTCGAGAATCACAATTGTCAACCGTGAAGAAACTATCTCTATAAAAGTTGTAGATTCACACAAATATATTTTGGGGATGTGATTTATGAATCAATTTTTTTTCTAAACTCAAAAGGTTGAAAACTTTTGCAAAATATGTACATAAATAGTTCCGCCAAAAGTTTAAAAAGATCTGAACATGAAAAATGTATTTGTAAGGCGAACACAAATTTTAGAGCAGTGATTCGTTTGAACAAAAATGAGTCTTATTCGAAAGAGAATACAAGTTTGTTAGAACGAAATAGGATCTCGTTCGAACAAACCAACTATCTCATTTGAACTAGTTTCAAATGACATTCAAACGAAGCAAAATAGTACGACCTCATTTGATACACGTTCTATGTAAACTTCAAATGAGCCTTTGAATGAAAAGGGAAACTCGTTCAAATGAGAATTCCTTCTCATTTGAACGAGGCGGAATAATTTAGAAAACAAATTACCATAAAAAATGCTTCAATTTTTAAACAAAAATCCAGTTTCAGTTTTGATAAAAACTAAACATCCTAAAATAAATTTAATGAATAAATTTAAACTCTTAATAGTATTATACCTTCATAATCTGGATATCCTTAAAAGTTGGAGATGTTGGAGATTTGGTCTTCGTGACGACTCGAGTCGAATGGTAATGGGATGCGCCAAAATCTATGTTAGACTAAGATATGTGGAAATGATAGAAATTATGCTCTTATAAAGTTCATATATGTGTTCCCATCACAAAAAATATCGATATCACCATACTGGGCAAGTTACGACTTTGAATTTAGTGGAACATAGTTTTCTTGAAAAGTTTTTTTTATGATACTCTCGTGGATTCAAATATGAAAAAAATATATATTGACATTCCCTTCAATCCTGATGCCCATATCATCTCATGCACCGTCACATAGACAAGTACTCATTCAACATAACCATCATGACAATATTTATTCCTTCATCTTTTCATCAAGTTAAACAAACTAATTCTACCAAAAAATTTAATCACATACTAATTAAACCAATCCTAAACAATTCATAACCAAAATATGATGTTATAGGATTTTTTTTGTTAACCAATTTCTTTAACAAGTTTCGGGTATACAAAAAATGGTAGATTGAAAGCATGGTTAAAGGATTATACATTTTAGAATTAGAAGTTTTATCTTTTGAATCATTGGGATTTGAATCACTTTTGTGTGTTTTTAATGAGTGGAGAGAACGCATCATTTATCCAAGAATTCATAAGTTTTTAATAGCACTATAGACACCCCATCCTAGGACCCCCTTAAGCATCTCCTTTGGTCCCTGTTACTTATCGATTGACCATACACCATAGGTCATACTCCGAGTACCAATCTAGAGGCCACCGAGTTTTCTAGTACTCTATTTTACTCCGATGAACTCTCCATCTTGAGTAAAGCTCATTGAATATTCGAAGGGCTCTGAATTCCCTTCTAATGGTCAGTCCCATGTATGAATCGATCTTATAGTTCGAATTAGCGATCCATTAAACTCTGAGCACTGCTCTAGAGGCCATCGGGTTCTCCCGAACCTTGTTTCACTCTAGTCAACTCTCCATCCTGAGCGAAGGTTAATGAATATTCGATGGGCACTAAATACCCTTTCCAACTATCCTTCCAGTGTGCAAATTGGCCTTACGATTCAGAAGAATGATCCGTTTCACTCCAAGGTGCCATTGGGCACTTCCAAGCCCTGTTTGATCTTGGTCAGCTCTCTTAACCGATCAAAGCTCAATGAAATCTTGAAGGTGCTGAATTTACTTTCCAACGGTCCGCCCCGTGCACTAATAGGACTTACGATTCGGACGAATGATCCATTTAAATTTGAAAACCTCGCTTCGAGAAACCATCGGGTGATTTCGAGCCCCATTTAACTTCGGTCAACTCCTAGACCTGGGAGTGGCTCAATAAATTATTAAGTGGCATTGAATATCATTTCCAATTGTCCTCCCCATGTGGGATTCAGACTTACGATTTTTTAATTTTATGCGTATTTTTTTCAAAAATCCATTTCGGACTACCTGTATTTACCTCAAGAGCCCTGACTATCGACACAGTATCCATTTCCTTGCCCAGAAAGGAAAGCACCCTGTCGATAGGCATATTAACATCTATGCGGATCGACACACCCTTGACCCTATAAATAGGTACCATGACCTCACCTTGAGAGACCCTGGATACCCCTCTTAGAAAGTCAGAGAATATTCCCCTCTTATTCATTCAAAGCCTTCCCTTTCCCCCAAAGCCCATTTTTTCACCTTTCCTTCCATTACTTTCTTACCTCACCTGGTAATCCACCCACCTCTTCATACCACTTCCATACCATTTAAAGATCAACATATTAGCATCTCACATTCAGCAACAAGCACCCATAAGGAGGACTAGTTTTTCGTACCTTTCTCTATTTTTTCCTTCTTAGTGTTATTTATCTTAATTCTATTTTTATACTTTTGTTTCATTACATCACATCCATTAATCTCTTTTATTTATTAGTAGTATTTTACATAATCTATTTCATAAAAAAAGGAGAAAACGATAGGATTTCCATTTCTCACACTCACTCTTAAAACACATTTTCTCTACACACGCATAAGAGAAGTAACCCATTTGGATTTATGGGTTAAACCCAACTCTATGCCATTTTTGACCTACGTAGAATTCAATGCCCCTTGGACTACATAGGCCAATCGAGTCCTCCCCTTTTTCATGTCTATATACTTCTTTTATATCTTATATATCTATGTTGTGAGTTTTATATTCCTACATACTCATGTTGCATCAAATATATACATTCTCTCTATCATAACGACTTGTGATTCGACGAACACTCACATTATATTTTATATTATTCTTTTTGGGAACACTCCTTCGAATCAATTCACTCCGTATTTTCTCTAACACGAGTTGGATGATCCTATTCTTCACCATTTATATTATACCCATGTACACACACGTCACAGAGTCTAAAAGTAGAAGATTATCATTAGCCCATGAGAGACTAAAACTGTGGAATGAGTTCCTAACACCTTCTCATTCCATAACATAGTCCTCAGACCTTTGAACCATTTAGTTTCACAAGCATCAGTTTCACCTTGATGCTGTTCTCTTAAGGAGACGACATTATTTTTCCTTTTTTGAGAAAAATAGGTAGGCAAATCTATCTCTATGCATTATCCCCCACAAAGAGGATGGTCGATGCCTCGAAAGAGTGCACATGTACCCCCACGTGTGCTAGAAGAAATCTGACCCATGGGATGGCCACAATGGAGACTCTGTTGGGGCTTTTGTTTAGAGGAATAGATTATATTTCTATATGGGTGTTAGTATTTACTTTCCTGATTTTTCGCATGTGCGCATATGCTCCCACTTGTATTTTCCCTTTACTCAATTACTTACTTTTTTTGTATTTACTTCACGCTTACCCCTACCGTTCTCTCTTCTCATGTCTATATCACTTTTCACTCACTTGTACATGCTCACCTCACACACTTTTACATATTCTCCATGATCACTTCACACACGTATGGTTATATGTAATTTCACTTTTACTCACATATTGCACATACCACTTGTATATTATCCATGGTTAGTTTCACTAGTACACACCCACACTTATATATATCTCCATGCTCACTTACACATCTCACACACCACTTGTAGAGGATCCATGCTTAGTCTTACTAGAACAAACATTCACTTGTATATATTCACATGATCACTCACACTACTCTCATGTCACTTTCTCACCTAACACATCTCACCCATATATTCACCTGCCTCCCCATTGCGATGCTTAGTGTAGTTTCATGATCCATGATACTTGTATATTCTCCCTCATTAGTGTAGTACTCCCTTAGCATACAAATAAAAAATACCTCTCCATAATATACTAATTAAGGCTTGTGAATTTTTGCACACTACATCACCGTAGCATGGTAATATTAACTAAAATTTTATCCCGTATTGAGGGTAACTTAGTGATGGGTGCTAACTTTGCCAGGGCGTGGTTAATCTAAGCAATACTATTTTCACCTTCCCTTGGCCTCGTACCTTCAACGTATATCGAACGGTTTACATGCATTGTACTTCTTAACCAAACTCACTACGAGAGGTATATAATAGGGAACTCGTTCACATACGTCGAGTATATTGAATTTTCTCTCACACTTATCGTCTCATAAAGATACATCATGAGGCAATTCACGTACACTAAGGTATATCAAATGGTGTCCACACGTACTGATGAATGATTACCCTTATAAGTAAGAGTTATATCATGAAAGTCATGCCAAATTGGGGACAAATGCACATATCTCATATAGGCGTGAACCCCTAGGGCACGAATAATTAGTTTGTCAATTACCATGCAAAACTCTGTCAAAATTCCGGATCAGCATACTGCCCAAATTTTTGTGCTATTTTTCCTTTTTCAAAATAGGACCCTATCCATGAGTTTGGAAACAAATCAAACCATGTCTTTATTTTAAACCCTATTTTCCCAGGTTCGACCATATTCGACATTTTTCCATGCATTTAGGCAAACATAATACAAGTGAAAAAATAATAATAATAATAATTGTGCTGAGATTTATCCCATTTTTCTCCTTCTTCCAAAATACCAAACAAATTTCTTTCTTTCTTTCGAAATACCAAAAAGATTTTTTCCCCTTTTTCCAAAATACCAAAAAATCCCCCTCTTTCCTTCTTGGAATAAACACAAATCATTTTCCCTCTCAGGTTGATCGCATACCAACCTTTGTTCTGGCTCCTTATTGGATTATATCTTCCGTCAGTCCTCCTTGAAGCTCCACTGCTTCTTTTGATACTTTAACTGAATTTAGTATCTACTTTCATAAGCTCTTCATGGACAACCCCGACTAAGAACTAAATGTCCATCCAGATCTGATATCCATCATAGCCCAACTCAGTGCTAAGATTGACAACGATCAAATCGACGTCGAAGAGACGCAGTGGCATCGAGCGCAGACTCCTCAAGCTCATCAACCTGAAATCCATTTTCCTTGTGCTATGGGTCCGCCCGCCCCTGAGCTTGTTTGGGTCCTAGTGGAATACCAACATATCCCACATTCCCTGCCTGCAAATGTGCCGCGACCTACTCAACTCTCAATTTTGAACCTTGCCCAGCCAAGGGCTAATAAGCTAGTGCCCGTGGATCCCAAAGAAGAAGAATTGAACAAGGTCAAGGAAGACCTCAAACTATTATGGAGAAAGTTCAACCAAGTCAAAATCTCTAAGAACTACATGGATTACACTCACATGTCTCCTTACCCTAAGGCCAATTTACCAAAAATTTTCAAGATGTCGGACATCTAGAAGTTTAAGGGAAGGAAGACCGTAATTGTGCACGTATTAAGCTATCACTAAACCTTGAGCCCTCCTAGTGCCTCTGAGGAGATAATGGCCCAAATGTTTCAGTATACCTTGAAAGAAAGTTCCCTTCCATTGTTTTTGTCTGTTAAAGAATCCAGGATCCGTATTTGGGAAGATGTGGCTCGAGAATTCATGTCTCACTACACATACAATGAAGAGTCAGAGGGAACGTGCATAGATTAAGGACTTCTCAAGAAAACCCCCAGATAATCAGTTAGTATCTTCAATGGAAGGAGGAGAGAAAAATCTATCACTACAGCCAACAGGCCCTTAAAGGAGGAGTAAGTGAGCATTGTAAAGACCAATTTATCTGCTCATATACGAGTATCAATGAAGGATAGTATTACCCGTACTTTTAAGCCCTCCGATAGGCTGGCATGGAAATCAAAGAAGGTACCACTAAAGTGGAGTCTTAATTGAATAAGCTGACTGGATAGTTTGTACTGAGGAAGTATGAAAATCCCACCAATGCCTCAGTATCAACCATCAATAACATATCAAAATCTATTATCTATTGGGTACCATAAAATCACCCCAATCCTGCCAAAAAAGAGTACACAGAGATCCATGCTCTGCAATAAAATGTTTACCATGTTTTACTAAAAACGTTAAGCCCAATGCCCGCTCTTCCACCAATTTGTAAGTCACACCATCGACTAGTGCTTTAACCTATGAAATATGATCCATCGCCTGATAGACCAGGGTATCATCGCCATACAATCTAATACTAAGACCAACACCACTCACAACCCTCTTCCAGCATATGGAACTAGTGTGAATAAAATCTTCTTGGAAAATAACCCTGAGTTTGACCCTTCCACATAAATTATGCATGTTAAAGCACCCATCATCCCTACAGTCTCTTCTAAACCTTTCAAGGTTTGCACGTCCTTTATCATGCACCCTAAATGCCTTGATGATCAAGCTTTATCACTCATTACAAGGGCCTTCATTACCTCCCGCGCCAGATCTGAGGGGGGAGGCATATAACTACCTTTTGTGTTATATCAACACCAAACGTTTGAGCTGAAAGTACCGATAAAAATTTCAATTGACTATCAGATATTTAGTGGCCTATTTATGGAAGACTAGAAGTGTGCTCAAGAATTATATGAGTGGGTAGTAACCATTAAAGATGTCATTTCAGATTATGTTGTACAGATCACGGCCAATGTGTTTTTCCCGACTAAAGAAATATGTGGCATCTTCAAATTGCTCATAGCTTTGAAATTATAGGGATAATGGATCCCTTCACTCTTACACATCTTCGCTGAATGGGAAGATTTATATAATGAGGTCGTAGAAGTTGTTGAGTGCACTAATTACTTTAGGCAGGAGGACATCGTTGCCACCAGATGAGGGATAATTTTGATAACTCAGATACTAAACCAAATCATCAAGAAGACAGTTCATTTGTTAATTTTTGTGGAATGATCTCTTTCAAAGATTTATTGGGAGAAATGAGCAAAGTATCCATTCATCCTGAAGTAGGTGAATCCACGAGGTTCTTATTCTTCCCCGCCTCTATAAATCACATGACCAGATCAGGGAGAAACTACAAAGATAATATTCCCCATTAAACTGGAGTAGACAAAAGAAAAAGGGTTATCGAAGATATACTAATGTTATAAATGACCGTTGAAGTAAGAATAATCCTCGATCAACTTAAAAAAACCCAAGACAACATAACCGTGTGAGGACTCTTCATGTCTTCCCAGATACACCTGAATGCCTTGATAAAGATCTTCACGAGACCCACAATTTCTCTCTCTAATACTCTCGATGAGGCCATAGATATGGTCGAATCCTTAACCTCTTCTAGAATCCTCTCTTCTTCTTAATAAGAATTCTAAAATTTTTCCTTGATCACAACTATACTCTCAGCATCTCTGTCGAAGTCTCGAGAATGATAATCGCACTATCACTTTTTGATACGCTCTCAAAGTCAGTCTACCTAGAACCTTCAACTGCTTGGCATTGAAAGTCAATGATCTAACTCCTACATCCTTCTCCATGAATGCCTATGATAATACTCGTTGACAAGTAACGGGTTCTATAAAAGTCACACTAGGGGATGGCCCTATCAATCCTATGAAGGAATTCTAAGTCATTCACATACCTGCTTGCTTAAACCTACTCCTTGGTCTCCCTTGGATCTATAGGATTCGAGGAGTGTCCTCTTCTTTGCATTAGAAAGTAAAGTTATTCGTAAAAGTTTAAGTTATCACCATCATGGGGGATTATGACAATTCAAATAGTGTCAACACCAGTAATATAGTATTGGAGATTTATCATAGGACAAATGACAGGCTCCTCTCTGGTTTCAGAATTAATACACTCCCTGTCCCAGTAGGGGACAATTTCAAAGACCGAGTATGTCCAGAGGCCAGCCTACACAACAATATCAATATAATTCACGTGTTCAAGAATATGAAGCTCCTGTCTGGAATGGGGATAGGGAGACACTATCAAGGAATTCTTCACTAGCTATGGCCTAGGTTACTATCCTTCACTAACTAAACTCAAATCACTCTGCCAACTGCGACTGAATACAAGACTGGAGGATGAAAAGATTATTTTAGGGGACTCTCGGAACGAATTATTTGTCAAGAAGGGTGGAGACTTCACCTCTCGTGGATCCTCTAAATCTTGGTATGACCAAATGGAAAAGAAAATAAAACCAGGGATGAAGATCTTCTTTCAAGATAACAACACTTGGGATGAAGACTAAAAACATGAAGTGGAACCTCTGACTGAGAAAACCATGAAAATTACAGAGAACTTTGAGGGTAATGACTCTGAGGAATCATTTGACCTCCAGACACTAGGTTGAGTCTCTACTTGATCTGCCTAGATGATGCGTTATTGGACCCGTCCTCTCAGATCACAACTGATGATGTACCTCTCCCAGTCCAGCCTACTTAAGCTCAACCCAACCCTGCTATTTATCCTATTCAAATCTCTTCACCTATTTTTGTTTCTCCTTTTCCTAATGTAAATGTAATTGATGCCTCTTTTAATGAGGTTCTCAACATTATTTTCCCTGAAAATGAAATAAATGAGGATTTTGAGTATCTTGTTAT
Organism: Sambucus nigra; assembly: GCA_949130495.1. Classification (NCBI taxonomy): domain Eukaryota; kingdom Viridiplantae; phylum Streptophyta; class Magnoliopsida; order Dipsacales; family Adoxaceae; genus Sambucus; species Sambucus nigra. The sequence goes on along the minus strand of OX422208.1, from coordinate 353,896,045 downwards.
GCCTTACATTAATTTCATCCATTCTAATCAAACTCTTGATGATGATGATTTTATAAATAAACAAATTTTAATCGATCTCAGTAAGGAACATAATAAGCAACATAACCGCATTCAAACTAGTGATAATGAAACTTTTGTTATTAATATCAATTCTGGAAGCCATCGGTGCAAGATTAGGATAGGGGTTACCCTTAACGAGCATGTGCGAGCACAATTGGAAGAGATATTAAAAGAATTCATGGGCATATTTTCATGTTCCTATGATGAGATGCTTGCTATTCATCTAGAAATAATTGAGAACACTCCGAATGGAATGGCCACTCAAAGTTAAAGCGAAGGTAGTCAAATAACTAAACCCTAATTTTATTCGCGTGGTCAAATACCCTACATGGCTGGCCAACATCATACCCATGCCAAAAATAGGAGGAAATATCTGCACATGCGTCGACTATCAAGATTTGAACAAAGCATCCCCCAAAGATGATTACCCATTTTCAAACATCGACATGATCATGGATAACACGGCCAGACATGCCCTCAAACAATTTGTTAATGGATTTTTCAATTAGAACATGATTAAAATGAACCCTAACCACCAAGAGAAAACTTCCTTTATCACCCTTGGGAAACTTTTTGCTACTGTCATGCCATTCGGGATCAAAATCATTAGGGCTACCTACCAAACGACTACCAAAACTATCTTGCATGACCTTATTCACAAAGAAGCTGAAGTCTATGTAGATGACAAAATCATCAAGTCCAAGACTCGATAAGGTCACATTCCCACACTCCGAAAATTCTTCGAATGATTATGGAAGTACGAGATACGACTAAATCCACAAAAATGTGTTTTTAAGGGCACTGAATACCCTTTCCAACGATCCATCCCGTGCACGAATCGACCTTATGGTTTGAACGTACAATCCATTTTACTCCAAAAGGCCATCAGGCGCTTCTGATACCCATTTGGCCTTAATTAACTCTCCGAACCGAGAGAAGATTAATGAAATCTCAAAGAGCATTGAATTTCCTTTCCAAAAGTCCACCTCATGCATTAATCGGCATTACAGTTCGGACGAATGATTCTTTTTCCTCTTAAAACCTCCCATTTAGAGACCATCGGGCGCTTTTGAGCCCCGTTTGGCTTTGGTTAACTCCTGGATCCAAAAGTGGCTCAATGGATTCTTATGGGGAACTAAATACTCTTTCCAATGGCCCGCCCTGTGCACGATTCGAACTTAATATTTACATGTTATGCCCGTTATTTAGAAAAACCATTTTGGACTGCCTATTCATACCTTAAGGATCCTACCGATCGGCAATGTGTCCTTTTCCTTGCTCGACAAGGAAAGCACCCTATCAATAGGTAGTTTAAGCCCTTTGCCAATCCCTTTGACCCTATAAATTGGGGCCATGACTTCACCTTGAGAGACCCTCGATACCCCTATTATAAAGTCATAAATTCCCCTCGAATTCAGAGCCTTTCCCTTTCCAAAAAAGCCCATTTTTCAACATTTACTTAAATCACTTTCTTACCTCACTTGATAATCCACCCCACCTCCTCATACCACTTCCATACCATTTCAAGATCAACTTTTTAGCATCCTAAAATCAGTAAAAATGACTCATAAAGAGGTATATTTCTCCATCCATTTCTCTACTTTTTCCTTTTTAGTGTTATTTATCGTATTTATACTATTATACTTTTATTTCATTGCATAACATCCATTCATCTCTACTCTTTATTAGTAGTATTTCACATAATCTATTTTAAAAAATATCCCCCCCCCCAAAAAAAAAACAGAAAAAAGAAAAATAAGGTTCATATGTAAATTCCAAAAGTAGTATTTCAATTTCACACTCTCACTCTTGAAATATATTTTCTGTCCACGCGCATAAGAGAAGTCCCATAGTTGGATTTATGGGTTAAACCCCACCCTTATGTTATTTTCGAACTACGTGTACTTTGATGCCCTTGGTCTACGTAGGCCTCGAGGGTCAATCCCGGGATTTAAGCATTAAATTGCTTACTTCATTGATCTTCTTAATTAGAAGAGTAAGACACATGTAAGGATTATTTACTATACAATTGCAAAATGATATCCTATATTTAACGCCACTGGAAATGGGAAAATGATTACAACTGATCAATTGGTTATATTTTATATCATGTTATATTATTTAAATCATATATAAAATGACTCATAGGGTTTTCATATTTAAAATTTATCTATTAAATTGTGAAAATTTCCTTGTGCCCCTTATGTTTGTTCATAAGTTAAAATTAAATTACCACATGGAAAAAAAGTTTCCTATTTTGTTATTAAGACCCAAAGTTTCTAATTATCATTCAATATTGGGACTGGAAGTTACCATATATCTATTTTTATTTGGGTCTCAAAGTTCCCATATAATTATTTAATTTTGGGCAAGAAGTTCCCAAGCCATTTAAAATTTGGACTAAAACTTTTCAATTAGTATTCAAATTTTGGACCCGAAGTTGAAGTAAAAAATAATTTAAATGAAAACTTGAAATTTTTATTGTTTCTATAATAAGGGTAAGGACATTAAATGTCCCATAATGATTATTTATAGTTTGGACTTGAAGTTCTAAACAATTTTACCCCTTATCAAACTTGAAGTTTGGATATAGTTGGGAAATGTGTTTAAAGTCCCTAAATATTTAATAATGTGATATGTGTAGACACCCCATTCTGTTACCCCCTAAACTCTCCTTAGGTCCCTAGAACCTCCCTTCATCACTACAAACCCAGGTCATACCCCGAGTACTGACCTAGAAGCCATTAGGCACTCCCAGGCTCCGTTTGACCAAAAGTCAAAGTCTTCAAATCGATCGAGACTGAATGAATCTTCAAAGGGCATTGAAACCCCTTTCCAACGGTCTGTCCCATGCCAGATTCCGACTTACCATGCGAACGGACGTCCCATTTTCCGCAAAACCTGACCTGGAGGCCACCGGGCACTCCCGGGCTCTGTTTGACCTAAGTTAGCTCTTTAACTCTATCGAGACTGAATGAATCTTCGGAGGGTATTGAAACCCATTTCCAATGGTCCATCCCATGCGCGATTACGACTTACCATGCGGATGAACGACCCATTTTCCCCAAAACCTAACTTGGAGCACACCGGGCGCTCCCGGGTTCTGTTTGACGTAAGTCAACTCTTCAGATCGACCGAGACTGAATGAATCTTCGAAGAGCACTGAAACCCCTTTCCAATGGTTTTCTCTGTATGCGATTCTGACTTACGGTAAGGACGAACGATCCGTTTTACTCTCAAAGGTCACTACATGCTTCAAGGGATCGGTTGACAGAAGTCAACTCCCCGAACCGGATCAAACTCTTTGGAATGTCAAAGTACATCTCCTAAACTTTCCAACGATCCACCCCGTATGCAATTCGAACATACCATGTGGACGAACGATCTGTTGACATCCGATGATTCCCCGTCCAATGGACCGAAGAATGCTTTCGTGCCATATTTGACCCAAAGTCAACTCCTAAACCCGGGAGCAGTCCAAAGGACTTTTCGAAGGTATCTGAATTAACTTTCCAATAGTCCACCCCGTGCGCGATTCTAATCAACGATTTTCATTTTGTGGAGTATTTTTCAAAAAGGCTTGAAAGACAGTGCCAAACGGCAGGTCTCAGACCCTGCCAATCGGTAGTGTGCCTAAACGCACCCCCCGATTGGCAGGAACAGGGCTATGCCGATCGGCAATGCCCCGGGCCTATAAAAAGGAGTCCTGAACTCACTTGCAAGGGGAGCCCAGATCTGATAGATATCACTCTCACCAAACCCAGAAAACCTCTCTCAAAGTCATCGTGATTTCCACACCCAAATCCCTTTCCAACCTACACTTTTCATCATCATTTTCATCAAACTTGGTGAATTCACTACCCTCCATCATCATCTAAGTCTAAGGGCTGCTCTCCAACATTCAAGATAAAGCTTAAGATCTTCAAGAAGGTCCAATTTTCTCAACTCTCTCCTTAAATTCTTATAAATTCGCAATAACTTGTTTTATTACTTAGCATTTTCATTATCTAATCTCACACATCCTAATATACTTTTTATTTAGTATTATTGCACATCTCTTATTTTCATATAAATAAAAAACCCCAAAAAATAAGAAAAAGTGGCTTTGCTCATAAATTCCAAACGGAAATTCTCATACTTTTTTTACACTTTTCTCACAACTCAAACTCTTTTTCTACACACACACACACACACACACACACACACAAACACACACACATAAATAAGAGAATCCCCCGATTGGATTTATGGGATAAACCCCACCACTCATTTTTGCATGCGAATTACGTGGACTTTGATGCCTCTATAGGCTATGTAGGTGTCTCGGGGTAAAACCCGAGACTCGAGTCCTATTTTTTACTTTTTCTCTCATTTTCTATTTTCTCTAAACTCCACTCTCTCATATTATATATATACATATATTTGTTCTTAGTGGCTTATTATTCCATATGCGTCATCGTTCCATCATAACGGTCAACGTAAGGATAATCGCGTAAATTCTATTTTCTAATATTTTTTTACCTTCCTACCGATGAATCTATTTACCTCTTCCATGGTGCAAGTCGATGATTCATATCTCCACTATATATACACATGCACACATATCACGGGGAAAATAAAGGAAAATAGCAAAAAACCCATGAGAGATCGAAAGGGCGGAATGGGTGCCTAACACCTTCCCATTTCGTAACTTAGCCTCTGGACCCTTTTCGAATAATTTTGGTTTCATATGGATTAGTATGCCTTTGGATGCTGTCCTTCGGGATGGATCCCTTTCTTTTGTCTATTTTGAGTAAAATAGACTGACGACTCTATCTCTCTACATTTTTCACATCACCCAAATGACACCGGCTGAAGCGCTCCCAAGAGGGACGCGCGGGACCTAGGATCCTCCATCACGCCGCCCGTCAGCCGCGAGGATCAGGGATGACCACAGTGGCAACTCTGCTTGGGATTTTATAAGGGCTATACTCTATTTACATGGATGCTATGTTTGTTTATATTTTCCCCCAATTTTGCGTGTTTCCCTTTTTCATGTATGTCCCATGCTTATGCTTCTATTCACACACTTGTAGAAAATTCTCCATGTACACTTCGCACTGCATGCACCTAGGGTCACATATATCCACATGTTTCACACATCACCCTTCTATACTTGGTGTACCATTGGTACTTGTACTTTGCTCCCTGTTTAGCATAATCAAGAAATACATTCTCATAAGATACTAATAAGAGGATCATGCATGATTCACTCTCCATCACCAAAGAGCATTGTTATTGACCAAATTTTTACCCAGTAACTGGAGGGTCACTTCGTGATGGGCACTAGTTCGGCAGGGCATAGTTATCCTAAGCGATATGACTCTCACCTTCGATTTACCAAGTACCTTTGATGTATATCGAACGGTTCCCCCCGCATCGTACCGCTTGGCCGAAGTCATGACGGGAGGTATATCGCAGGGAACTCATTCACGTATGCCAAGTATATAGAATTTGCTCTCATACGTACCGTCCCCATGAGGTATATAGTGAGGCAATTCACGTACACTCGGGTATATCAAATGGCTTGTCCACACGTACCGATTGCCCGCAAGAGCAAGACGTATATCATGGAAGTCACATCAAAGTGGGGAACCCTTTCCGATTCACCCAACTAACTGAATACCCGCATATAGGTGTCAAGGCTAGGACACACATGTTAGATTGCCGGTTTCAGCCCGAAACTTTATCAAAATTTTGGGTCGGCCTGTCGCTCAAATTCTCGCGTATTTTTAAAACGGGACCCTTTCCGTGAGCCTGGTTACAAGTCCAGCGATAACTTTGCATATATTACAAACCCAACTCTTCCAGGCTCATGTCCCGTCCGACATTTCATTTTTCATTTAGGAGAATTAATACAAGTGAAAACATAATAATTATGATAATCATGCTGAGACCGTCTCTCCTCTTTTTATAAAAAAAATCCAAAATTTTTGTCCTCTCTTTATCAAAAATCCAAAAACATTTTGTCTTTCCATCTCGAAAAAAAATAAATTCACCCCTTGTTCTAAAATACAAATCCCATTTTGTGCCTTCTCAGGTCGATCACAAACCCTTGCCCTGGCTCCCTATTGGCTTCGGTCTTCATTCAAGTCACCTCAGAGTTCCGTCCGTTCCCCCATTACATCTTTCGAGTCTGGTATCTATCCGCTTTCCATGGAGAACACAGATTAAGTACCCATTGTGCATTTGGATCTGAAGGCAGTCCTAACTCAGCTTGTGTCCAAGATTGATAACCTCCAAACTGAGGTTCGAGAAATGCAACGAAACCAGGTTCCTATTCCTCAAGAACCCGAGGACCTGTTGCAATACATAAGTAATATAATCTTAAATAGTGCTGAAGACCATGTCTTAGTGGCCCCTAATACCTGGGATTTGTGTTTTGTTTTTGTAAAGATCAATAAAATTGTCCAAATTCATTCTCTTTGTTTCTTTGTAATGCATTGCGTGCAGGTGCAAGTGGAAACATTGTTTTTGGTTTTCAGATCCAATAATGATTAATTTATCGCAATTATGAGATATTTAAAATGTGTTTTTTTATGTTGTTCCAATTTTTATATTTTGATATCTTATTTTTTGAATGTTCATGTAGTACAATTAGTATTTCAAAAAAAGAGTTGCGGAATTTATGATTCTAAAAGTCTAAATGAGGTTCCAAGAAATTTATTTAAAAAGCAATTTTGGGTAGTGTATTGACACATAAACTTCGTCTAAGAGCATGTACTATATCTTCAGAAATTTGAGTCGTGCCTTTAGGCACGAGCCAAGAGCATGTGCTACTTTTTTTACACACATGTTGCTTGTTGTTTGGCAAAAAGACAACAATGACATCTCTTATATACATCCTGCAATTCGTCCAGATGTAATGGACCTTTTTGAAAGATCCTCCTACCATCATGAACGATTAGTATTTTAAAGATTTTATTTTTTAAACTCTAATATTTATTGTCTATATATTATAGGATAGTTTGGTTGGTTTAATTTATTCTTAAAGTGTTAATTTTGTCTTGGGATCAATTAAAATTTAACGTTAACTACTTGATAAATAATTCAACTCAAGCATATTGCTTCACCAATTTGAAGCAACCTCAGATTCTAATTTTCTATTTTTAGGCAGAACCTGATTTTGCACAATTTGCGTCTTTAATATTTTTATCTTGCATTTTATTTAAGTATCTAACTTTTTGAATCTAGAAACCAAATATAAATATAAGTATAATGTGGATACATGTGTCATGTTCATTTATAAATGCTTGCTTTGTTCAAAATGATTACATGTTTTGTAAGAACTAAGTTATTTTTTGTACCTATAGCTGGGAAATCATCCTAAATGTAGGTGTTGTAGCTTCATTCTTTCCACCATCAATCTTAGTTTGTGTCAGGGTTGCAATGCTCCCAGTAACAAAAGGGGAGTACCTGCTGTTATTGTGCATACTATGAATTTACACAAGATGTACCTAAGTACGGACGGGTCAAGATTCGCATGGTAATGATGATACTAGGTACGACTTGAATGTTCATGTTGTGTGAATCTTTAGAAGATGAGTAGAAGATTGAGGCTACAAGTCATTGAATGATTTACTTAAAAAAGAGTTCAAGCTTAGTGTAATACCCCGTGATTTTAATGACTTTTAAAAATGGGTTATATTTTAAATTAATGGATTAATTGGATTTTATTATTAATTAATTCATTTGGTTTTTATCCGAATTGTGGATATTAAAATGAATGATTCTGAATATTACTTAAAGATATTAATGATTCTGAATGTGATGTTATTGATATTGTTATGAATTGTTAATTCAGTAATTTAAATTTTAGTCGGACGCGGTATGGGACATGTCGGGACTAATTTGTTAAATTAAAAAGGAAACTTATTTTTACATCAACTTTATAGTCGTTTCGACTGCGTCGTTGCATCCAAAAGGGTTGAAATAGTCAGAAAAGTCTATTTGGATGTTGGTTTCGGGTCTCGGGTCGTTTGGAAATGAAAAGACAACCAAAAAGGGCATTTTGGTCATTTTTACAAAGGGGGTGAATAGTGATTTCGGATTTTGTCTTATTATAAGTATTTGGAGATTAGTTGAACGTGGGTTCATTCATCTCTTCTACACAAAATTGAAAGGTCATCTTCTTAGAGAGAGTGAAAGGTTGCTTGGGAGAAGAGAAGCTTGCTTGGAAAGGAGAAGAACCAAAGACCAAAGTTCACCACCACCAAACCACCAAACCACCACCAAAACTGACCGGAGAAGGGGAGAACCACCTGTGTTATACAACCCCAAAGGACCAGATCTTGATTAGAGGCAAGTGTTTGATAATTGCAATATAAGTTTGCATATTTTCCATGTTAGGATAGTGATAAAAGGATGAGATTTTTACATGTTTGGAAGATTATGAAGAGTTGTTAATGGATTTCTGAAAAATGGAAGTTTATAGGAATCAAACCCATGTTGTAGATAGATAGTAATTCACGAAATAATCATAAATCTGTTGAAGAGATGAAGAGAATGAATGGCGTGTTCTTGAAGAAATTATGGATATAATTTTATGGAAAAAGAGGATAAACTTTGTGCGTGACTTCTGCATGCCTGGGGTGCATATGACACCTACCTAACCATATAAATACTTGTCTTTTACATCATTAAAAAGGATCATAAATTCATAACCCCACTGAAGATCTGTTGAAACCATTGTTAGAGGGGGAAAGCTTGAGTGATTGTATCCCAAAGCCATTAAATCCCATATTTAGTGGATTTCACACCCTCATACACTGGACGTAGGCCCTCCAAAGGCTAAAACACTTATTTTTGGTATTATCTTCCTCTTTTCCCCATCTCTTTCTGTGTTTACATATATCGGTCATACTCCATTATTTTTCTGGGTAGAGCTTGCTTGTCACTTTGATTTGGTGATACCAATTCTGGTATCATCAATCTGGCACTGTCTATGGGAATGAGATAGTCATATTTTTCATATCTTTCATAAATTCTCTACTAGATTCTCTGGTGGTGGTCCAAACTCGCCTTGGTTGAGCTTGAGCCACGATTGAAAGAGGTTTGGTTTGAGTCTAAGCTCTCTTACAGTTCATCCAGCTCACTTTTAGTACATCACTTGGTTTTTCTGATCATCGGATCTCTTCCATGGCATCATACCTACCTAATATAGGTGGTACCAGTACTAGCCAAGCCCCACCTCAGAAAAAAATAGCTCAGGTAGCAACGATATTGCTCTCCTTAGGAGACAGTCAATGGTAAATTAAAGCTCCACTTGATGCATTTAGTCAGAATATGGGGGTTATGTCCACCGATGAAAGAGAGCAGCTGATAAGTAATATAATGCCAGAGAAGGTTCTTCAGATTCAGTGGAAAGGGGACCACCCTAGGCCCCATACAAATATCTTCCTGCTCAATAAAGGCATAGAGATGTGGCTGACCCTAGGCATTTACGCTCGGAGAGGCCGAGTTAAGACCTTCATGATGATGATCAGTATGATAATGAGGATGATAGGGAATGTTGGGGGACCTATCAAATTTTTGGAGATATTGCGCCTCCAATCCAGACCAACATAGGGCATATCATCAGGCCAAGACGAGAGTATAGGCCAAGGGATTTAGCTTTGGATATGTTAAGAAGAGGTTATACCTTTGATAGGCTCGGCCTAGTAGTATATGATCTAAGGAATCTCCTTTCGATATCTAGAAGAATCGTCATCTTCAAAAAGATTGACAGAAGTGGTGACCACTGGCCTTTTAGAGGCCAAGACGAGGAGTAGCGTCAGAGAGGGGGCCGGAGATAATGTTGCTCAGGACGAGATTGCAGTTGCGGTTGAAAGGCCTTAGAATGACTCTATATAATGACTGGAGGATAAAATAGGGGATATTTTGAAAATTCGAGACCCTTTGTAGTGGGGTTACTTTGAAGGCTCCATTTTGTGGCTAAGATCGTGAGTTATCCAACTCTGGCTAAAGTCAAGCCACTGATAGTCACTCCCAAATTCGATGGGAGCACTAATCCTACCCACCATGTTGAAATGTATCAATTAGCTGCTGAAATTTACTCTGTCTCAGATGAGATGGGGTGTCGTGCCTTCTCTAGCTCACTCACAGGTTCAGCTCGTGTATGGTTCACCTCCCTACCCAAGAACTCGGTAGAGAATTTCAAGTAGTTGGCAGAGAGGTTCATACACAAATTTTTCTTTGGGGTGAAGCCCCAAAAAAAGATGACACACTTGATGTATGTTAAGAAGGGGAAAAATAAGAGTCTGGTGGAGTATATACCTATATTGAACAAGGAGAAGTTAGAAGTGGATGATTATGAAGAGAGTATTTCCATGGCTGCTCTTATTGGGGGGTTGTAGAAAGGAAAGCTCCCCTAGAAGCTCATCGAGGATCCTTCAAAATCTATGGCCGAACTCTTGGCTATGTCTGTGAAGGTTATGAACGTAGAGAAGGCAATGGATTCAAACAAAGACGATGATAAAGGAGAAAGTAGTGGAAGAAAATTTTAGAAAAAAGGCAAAGATGGAAAGAAATGGTCAATGGACGACAAGTTCGCTGAATATACTCCTCTGGAAGTCAGCTATGAGCACATTCTTAATGAGATTAAAAATTATCGGTCTCTAATATGGTCGGAGAAGTTGAGAGCTCCTACTCTCAAGAGGAACAAGAATCTGTGGTGTGCATTTCATCAGTATCATGGCCATACAACCGACATATGTTTTCACCCTCAAGAACTAGACTGAGAAAATGATGAAAGCCGAAAAGTTGAGAAATTATGTAGATATGATTTGTTCAAAGAGTGGCCAAAATGACACCCAAAAGAAGAAGAGGAATGATAAATGCAAGCCTGATGCTTGACCTAACCGAGATGATGATGCCTCAGATGATAATGATGAAGACGACCCTAACCTCTCACCTCCGTTCACTGATCCTAAAGGTCGACTCAATATGATCTCACATGAGGTCATAATGATATGTAGAGGGCTTACAAGTGGACGAAAGAAGTTATCGACAGGAAATCCCATGTGGCCAAGGCCAAAGCTCTCCCTCCAAAGTCGAATGTTTTGAACTCATCTGTTGTTGAGCCAGTGAAAGGTAAGAGAACAAAAGTTTATATAAATACTTTAGTTATTGGGTTTTCAAGGTTGGATTTTGTTGGGATCTTAGTCCCACATGATGACCCTTTGGTCATCACCACTCTAGTGCATGGATATGAAGTTCGAAGGATTTTGGTCAATAGGGGCAGCTCGGTCGACGCGATGTTTTGGGACTATTATAAAGTCCTGGGTCTGAGCAAAAAGAGACTATTCCCCTATCACTAATCGTTCATTGGCTTTAGTGGGGAGAAGTTACAACCTCTGGATATTTATAAGATGGAAGTTAGGATGGGAAATAGTTCGCCGAAATGCCTCCTGAAGAAAAGTAACTTCTTTGTCATGGACGAGAGCGTCTACTAATCATATAACATCATTCTGGGAAGAGTATCCCTTAAGGAGCTTGAGGCTATGCCCTAAAAAATTCACCAGATTATTAAATTCCTGAGTCCATATGGGGTAGGGGAAGTTCAGGGTGACCAAGTTGAGTCACGTGAGTGCTACTTCCACTCTGTTGAGGAGAGAGAGGTGTATAATAGGGACACTATAACTTATAACATTTACACCCTTGATGCTAGAGATGAAACAAAGCTGAAGAAGGGTGAAACTGCTGAGGAGGTAGAATCCATCGTCCTCAATGAGGAAGAGCCGCAAAAAACTGTCCAAATCAGTAAATCCCTGAAGAAGGAGATTAAATAAGAGTTGATAAAGTTATTGAGGAAGAGGGAGAGCATTTTTTCTTGGAGCTATGAGGATATGCCTAGCATTGATTCGAAGGTCCTCCGACATAAGCTTAATGTGGCCGAGGATACAAAGTCGGTAAGATAGAGAAGAAGAGTTTACTCTCGAGAGAAGTATGATGTCATCCGATAAGAGGTGAAGAAGTTGGAGAAGTCCGACTTCATCAGGGAAGTAATTTACCCCGAATGCCTTGCAAATGTAGTCATCATCCCCAAGGCCAATAGAAAGTGGATGTTGTGCATGGATTTTACAGATTTAAACATAGCCTACCTCGAGGACAGTTTACCACTACTGAGGATAGACCAGATGATTGCCACTATAGCTGACCATGAGTTAATAAGTTTTATGGACGCCTATTCTAGCTATAACCAGATATTCATGGACCCGACCGATGCTGAGTAGATATCTTTTATTACCGATAAGGGGACCTATTATTAAAAGGTCATACCTTTCGTCCTGAAGAATGCTGGTGCAACATATCAAATATTGGTAAACAATATGTTTTTGTGACACCCCACCTAATTAAATCCTGGGTGATCAGTCCTAAATAAAATTAAAATAGGTTTCTCAGTTGGCTCATTCTTAGCATCACTGTCGAAAAGTTTTTAATTACTAATCACCTGAGTGAGATTAGACCGGTGCCAAATTTTATCTTTCAGTAACCCAATAACATTACTCATGCGGAAATAATTAAACATTCAAACTATATAATAATTCAAACCTTCATGAAATATATTAAGGATAAAGTCTTGTCGAGTCAACAATCGGCTAAAATCCAAACTGCAAAATAAAACCAATATATTCCAAAACTGAATATCTGAAATAATAACAATGGACAACATGTCCGAATAGAGAGTAATAAAATGAGACAGTACACTAGATCTGAATGAATGAATCGTCTATGGAAAGTCCTGCCAGCTAGGCTTGTAAACGGGTCGAATTTGGACCGAATCAAGCCAATCCAAATCGAAATTCGTTTATGTTAAACGGATTTGGATCCGATCCGATTATCCGACGGATTACTTCTTAGAGTTCCGAATCCGAATCTGTTAATCCGATCCGTTTATCCGATCCGATCCGATTATAATATTATAAATAACTTTTATAAATTTCAAAATACAGTAATTATGATAAATAACTATTATAATATATATTTCAAAAAATATATTTAAATAACTATTACAATATAAATTAGTATTATAAATAAATACAATATATATTAATATAGGACTATTATAAATAACTATTAACAAATATATTTAAGATATTAATAAATTTCTAAATACAGTATATATATTAATTAAAAATATTATATATATATATATATATATATATATATATATATATATAAATTAATAGGATCGGATTATTAACAGATCGGATCATATGAATCCAAATCCACTCCATTTAATAAACAGGTAATCGGGTAATCGGATTTTAAGCGTGATCCAAATCCGTGTAAATGGATCGGATTGGGATTTGTATTCGGATTCGGATAAAGTCGGATCCGTTTACCGGCCTACTGTCAGTCTCTAAAATGATGCAACTACGAATCCTTGGACTGAATCCTCAAGTCTGGCATCCCTATGGCTGGACACCTAAAAGGGTTTTGAAAATATATTGATAGCAAGAGTTAGTACTGAAAATGTTTTGAAACTATTTAGTAAGTGATTATCACAGTAAGATGAGTTACTGATTACACATGTTAAGATTTGTGTACACTCTCTTGAGTTTCCTCACTCCTCATCTATAGTACATGCCTAACGTTCCGTACCTAGACCACCTAGCTGTACTACTCAAGATAATTGGACTCTATTTTTAAAATGAAATTATCTACGTGACTAAGTTCCCATACCACCCATATAGTATGTAATAATAACCATATCTCATTAGGTATATGCTTAGATAACTCTTCTCCTTGTTACCTTTAATCGATTTATAATTAAGTTTCCCTACTTAACTTGCATTTAGATGCATTCACGGCATCTCATTATCTACTAACTCGCATAAGTATATTATTAATACATTATACATTTCACACACAATATATACTTATAAATTCATTCATTGCTAATATTTCGTCTTAACACACATCAAGGACTCTTGGTTCGGAATTGTCCATCGACACCAAGTAAAAAGGTTTGGTTCAGAATGTCACCTCGACCCCAAGTTCATTTGATGTAGTGGTTCAAAAAATCACCTTGACCCCACTAATGAAATTTTATACATCAATTGGTTTGGAATTCTTTCATCACGACCCAAACTGACTATTTCCATATATTAGTTCGGAATCCTACCTCGACCCTAATATAGGAAATTATACTTTAGGTATTCTCTCCACCTAAGTATCTATTTAATTCAATAGGCATACACACAACCTAACAATAGTGCTCGTACATAATATTTCCTCTTTAATATTCACCGTACTTATTAACTTACGATTTATCTCACTATCGTATTTTAATTGAGTATTCACACATCTCTAACATCCCTAGTTACCCCTCCATTCATTTCAGTAGTTAAGTTATCTCTAACTTACTGGTATACTCCTTGGAATGATGTTTACTCTCTCCATAAGTCAAATCCCAAATTTTCGATGCACTACCTAATCGGTTTATCCTCGTTGGTCCATCTCTTCAAATTTTGCACTCAATGTTTATAACGGACCCCCACTATACACGTACTAGTACTCTCTAAGTCCGTACATAGGTATAATATCATCACTAGGTATAATATCATTAATAGTCGGTAATTGAACAGAACTCAACCAACAGAAGAACCCAAAATTAGCGTGGGTCGATCAATCGACCATGAGCATCGATCGATCGATCGACATTCAAGGGTCGATCGATTGATCGAGAAGTGACAGATGCAGTTCTTCTTCTTCATGCATTTTTAATTATATTCAATTATCTAACTCACATGATAATCCATCAAACTTGCAACCACTAATACCAAACCATTCCTACATACTCTAGGAGGATTTCCAACTATTTAAACATCATAAATCTTCACAATTTATTCGAGAATAATTCAAGTCTTCTAATTATTCAAGAACCCTTAAAATATGTTCTTCCCATATTTTAAATTATAAATCCAAATTAAATTCATTCTAATCATCAAGTCTTGTATGATTTCAAATCCTCAACAGGTCGAAATCATTCTACATGAAAATCCCTAACCATTATTCATTTTATTCAATTCTTTTTCTCAATGAATATTCATCAAATCATATTATTCATAAATCCTACACATGGATATTATAACTCAGTTTAATTTGCAAATAACAACTTGCCTTATTCATAGATGATCTGATTTCGTGATTGTTGTTGGTGATTGATTGTCTTTCTCCTCCAATCTTCCTTCCCAACTAGCTTCTGGTGAATGAACCCTTTGAATCCTTCACCAATTCTTCCTTAGGCTTTGAAAATTATTTCTCTCTTCTCTCTAATGGATTTTTTGCGTTTTTCTCTCCTCTACCCCTAGCCTATGAATCTTATAATCTGATTTAAAGTTTGTAAATTCGTAGGTCTCCTTACCCGCATATGCCAAAAGCCTAAAACGCCCCCGTATGGTCCCGGTTTAGCCCAAAAATGCCTCGATACTCGACTAGTACCCCCAGTTGTATAATTTTGACTAATTCGACCCTTTCTAAATCATCTGTGACCTCTAAATTATTATTTGAGTCACTTAAAAAATTAATTTCCTATCCCATCCTCAACTTAGTCTACAAGCGAAACCCGATTGAGATATAATCAAGTACGTCCATATCACTCGCTATGTCGTACAAATTAACTATGAATATTTACTACTCACACTTAGTAAATTTGAATCATAATATTAATCAGTGTCTATCTCTCGATTAATATTTAATAATTACAATTATGATTTAATCCCTTAATAATCATAATTATCATTAAATCGCATTAAATTACTTTACTCGCATAATTTAAATATTAAATCACATTAAATTACTCCACTCACGTAATTTAAATTAAAACGTATTTTCTATTTAATTACTCAATTAATTAAATTATAAATACCCAAAAATATGGGGTATTATAAACTTCCTTCCTTACAAAGGAATTTTGTCCTCAAAATTAGGATATACCTGCAGTGAATAACTCTGGATACTTCTCTCTCATATCCTCCTCCCGCTCCCATGTCGACTAGCCAACATTGTGGTGTCCCCATTGTAATTATACTAACGGTACCACCTTGGATCGAAGCTTATGCTCACTATGATCCATAATAGCCACGGGTCTCTCCTCATGTGAAACATCTGGATGCAAATCAATCTCCTTAAGTGGAATGTGCCAAAACGCTCTCTCGTCCCCCCTGTATTTCTTCAGCGACGCCACATGGAACACATCGTGTATCTGCTGAAGATCCTCTAGGAGTCCCAATCTGTATGATACCGATCCCACCCTCTCAATAATAGGGATTGATCCCACATATCTCGGCATTAACATCCCCTTCTTGCCGAACCTCATAATCCCCTTCATAGGAGACACCCGAATCAACACCTAGTCGCCCACCTCTAGCTCCACATGTCTCCTACTAGTTAGCATAACTCTTCAGCCTATCTTGAGCTAGTCGAATACATCCTCGAATGAACTCTATCTTGGCAGAAGTCTCATGTATCATCTTCGGCACCAATAGCTTGTTATCCCCCATCTCTAGCCAGTAGGCGAGCGAACGATAAGGCCTCCCATAAAGTTCCTCGAATGGAGCCTTAGTTATAGTGAATTGGTAAGAGTTTTTATACACAAACTCTACAAATAGAAGATATCTCTCCTAGCTTTCCCCAAAATCTAGGATACACATCCTCAACATATACTCAAATATCTGATTTACCCTCTCAGTCTGCTCAATTGTCTACGGGTGATACGTCGTACTCAACCGCAAGTCTGTGCCCATGGCCTCCTAAAAACTCTGCCAGAAATACAACACAAATATTTTGTCTTTGTCAGACACAATATTAATAGGATCCCCTTACAACTTAGCGATCTATCAAATGAATTGTTGTGCGTACTGCATCGTATAAAAATTAGTATGAATCGACAAGAAATGAGCTATCTTAGTCACCCGATCCACTATCACCAATATGGAATCGGGACCCCTCTGCGATGTCAGTAGCCTAGTAATAATGTCCATCGAAATGCTCTACCATTTCCAAACGATAATATTCAATGGCTGTAGCATCCCTGAAGGTCTCTGATGGTTAACTTTCATAAGATGACACGTAATACACTTCGAGACAAACGATGCTATGTCTCGCTTCATACCCGACCACCAATACTGTCGTCGCATATCCTGGTACATCTTATCCCCTCTGGGATGTACCATAAAATTCGACCTGTGCGATTCCATCATGACTACATGCCTCAAATATTCATCCTCGTGTACTACCAGTCTCCCATTAAAGCGCAGTCCACCCTCTGAGTTGATGGACTAGGACTCTGCCACCTCGGCTAGTAACTGTCGTACTTTGTCCCGACAAAATGGGTCCTATGCTTGTGCCCTCACCACCCACATAACAGTCTCGTGAGTGATTGTTAAAACTTCCATGTACGCTCTCGCTACCACATCCTCATGTTGAAGTTCACTCCACTTCGACCTCATCCTCATGTCGAAGTTCACTCCACTTCGCTTCCAAACCTTTTCCAACTCTCCAGTCGTTCTTCGACTCAATGCGTCTGCCACCACGTTAGACTTACGGAAATCATATTGTCTATCAAACTGGTAAACCTTAATGAATTCGAGCCACCGCCTCTACTTCATATTTAGATCCTTCTGTGTGAAGAGATACTGAAGTGACTTATGATACGTGAACAGAGTAAACTTCTCTCCCAAAAGATGATGTTTTCGTATCTTCAAAGCAAAAATGACCACTACCAACTCGAGGTCGTGGGTGGGGTAATTTTTCTCATGTGGCTTTAGGTTTCGAGATGCATAAGCTATAACCCTCTCCTCTTACTTTAACACACCCCCAAATCCCTGCAAGGATGCATCAGTATAGACTCGGTACTCCAATAATTTCCTAGGAAATGCAAGTATGGATGCTGATGTAAACCTGTTCTTTAGTTCATCAAACGCTAACTGATAGTAGTCTCTCCACACGAATGGTACTCCCTTTCGAGTCAAGTTCTTCGAAGGACCAGAATCCTTTCAGAACCCCTTGATGAATCAAATATAGTAATCGTCGAACCCCAAAAAGCTTCCAACGTCGATCGGTGTTGTGGGCAGTCCCCAATCCCTCACCACTGATAACTTACTTGGATCAACATAAATGCCTTTGTCGGACACAATGTGGACAAGAAACAGAACCTCTCGAAGCAAAAATCCACACTTTTCAAATTTGGCATAAAACTGATGGTCCCGTAACTTCTGAAGAACCATACATAAGTTCTTGGTGTGATCCTCCTTCGTGCAAGAGTAAATAAGAATGTCGTTGATGAATACAATCATAAACTAGTCAAAAAACTACCTAAATACCCTGTTCATGAGGTTGATAAACATTGTAGGAACATTAGTGAGCTCAAACAACATGACTCTGAACTCGCATGACCCGTACCGTGATAAGAAATCAGTCTTAGGCACATCTTCCTCTTGAATGCACAACTGATGGTAACCTGGCATCAAATCGATCTTTAAGAAGTATTCAGCCCCTCTTAACTGATCAAACAAGTTGTCAATCCTAGGTAACGGATACTTATTATGCATTGCCACCTTATTCAGCTCCCTATAGTCTACACATAAACGAAGTGAACCATCCCTTTTATTCACGAATAGCACCGGCATAGCCCACATCGATGTACTCCACCGAATGAAACCTTGTCCTGAGAGCCACTAAATCTGCACTCTCAACTCTCGCATTTTCGAAGGGTCCATGTGATACGGTGCTCTAGCAATTGATATTGTCCCCGGTGCTAAGTCGATAACGAACTCAATCTCCCTGTTAGGTGGTAACCCAGGTATCTACTGGAAGACATCTTCTAAATCCCTCATGACTGGGATTGAGTCCAGAGAAACAACCACATCTTGTGAGGTCTCCTCCTCAATGTAGTATAAGTGAGTGCGCTATCCTCCCTCGAGAAGATGCATAGCCACTAGGAACATATCATATCTCGGGATGGCAGACACGATTGTCCTCTCATAGAAATCTACCATCGCCCTATAACTCTACAACCAATCCATACCTAGGATGATGTCATAAGACTCCATATCTAAAACTATAAGGTCTCCTACTAGACTCAATCTCTCGATCATAATATCCATGCCCTTACAGATTGAGTGTATAAGTGACCCACGACCCACCCGTGACTCAACACACATAAGATGGGTGTCAGTTGTCTCTAAAAGACCGGCTGCTCATTCAAATCTAGTGGTAATAAAAGAATGTGCCGCACCCGTGTCAAATAGAATTCTACTCTCATGCCCATGGATAGGAAACATACCCGTGACTACCGGCAACGCCTGAGGTACTGGCTATATAGCACGTCTCGAACATTGTACACACGGCCGTAGTCCATCTAGAATGATTGCTGTTGTGGGGACTCTGCTGGTGCTGGGGCTAATGGAACCTACTTCCACTGTTGGGAACCCTACTGTTGTGCCCCATCTCCCTGTGGACAAGTCCTACTCTTGTGACCCTGCTGGCCACATGTGAAACACTGTCCCTGGAATTGTCTTTGCCCTTGGCCCTGCTAGCCGTGACGTTGGTTATGACGGCCTTGGCCCTGCTGGCCGTGACGTTGGTTATGACGGTCTTCGCCCTGCTGGCCTCCCCCTTGGTTCCTTTGTCCCTGATGGCCCTAAGGAACCTATTGCTGGGGACCCTGCTTTCCTTGCCTGTCAAATCGATGTCTACCATACCTAAATCTCTTTGTAGAATCTCCCTATCGGGAATCCTACCCTTGCTGGCCCGCTATCTGCTATTACTGTGTGCTGCTGTCACTACCCCTATTTCCCTTGCCCGATTGGCTAGGCTCACCTCTCTTGCTTACCTTCGCATGGAAATGATAATCCTGATAGTGAACAAGTGTGGTATTGACAACATCTGTATATGTCATTACTGTTAGGTTACCGATCAAATATTGTCTGATCCTCCAGGGCAATCCATTCATAAACTTTGACTTCTTTCGCTCATCATTGCTCACCTCGTCTGACACATAGTTATCCAGACGGTTGAACTCCACCTCGTTGTCAGCTACTGAGCGATCTCCATGAACCACCTCACTAAATTTTTTCCTCATCTCTGACTCTACAATAGGCGGGAAGTACTGTTGGTCAAACCGCACCCAGAACTTAGAAATCGTCATCAAGTCCCTCTCCTCCGCGGTGGTAACTAACTCCAACCACTGTAAAGATTCTCCTGATAGATGAAAAGTAGCAAGCATCTGCTTCTGCACCTCGATACATTCAAGTATGCGCAAATGGCACAGAATGTTCTACTTCCATTCGCAAGCCTCCACCACATCAGTACTGCCTTGAAACTCGAGTGGATGGCCCTTCTGAAAGGTCTCCCTGACTTGCTACCAAGAAGGTGGCTCTGCTTAGGCCTAAACTGCTGATGCCGCTGGAGGCTATGCCTGGGGCTAAGGAAAATGGGCTTCCATGGCCCTCACAGTTGTATCAACTGCTTGAGCCACTATTACTTCCACTTGAGTAATAAAAATCATCGCGGGTAGGGGTGGGGGTAGCGGTATCTGTAGCTTCTGATGAGCCTCCCTCACCTCATCCCTGGTGTCGTCCCTCTCCGCTCACTGTCTCCTCGATTTCATCTGAAAATAGATCGAATTGTATAATTACACAATTTATACAAAATCTAATATCAGAAGTACGATATCTTAAGCACGCAAAGACAAAAACTCCAGTCCTAAAATAGGGCTCCATATCAAAGAACAAAATGCTGAAATCGTAGTAAGGCACTCTGATCCTATAGACACTAGAACCTGATGCTCTGATACCATCTGTGACACCCCACCTAATTAAATCAAGGGTGATCAGTCCTAAATCAAATTAAAATAGGTATCCTAGTTGGTTCATTCTTAGCATCACTATCGAAAACATTTTAATTATTAATCACCTAAATGAGATCAGACTGGTGCCAAATTTTATCTTTCATTAACCCAAGAACATTACTCATGCAGAAATAATTGAACATTCACACTATATAATAATTCAAACCATCACGCAATATATAAAGGATAAAATCTAATCGGGTCAACAATCGGGTAAAATCCAAAATGCTAAATAAAACCAATATAATCCAAAACTGAATATCCAAAATAATGACAATGGATAACATTTCCCAATAGAGAGTATTAAAATGAGATCTTACACTAGATCTAAAAGAATTAATAGTCTATGAAAAGTCCTGCAAACCTTCAAAATGCTACAGATACGAGTCCCTGTACTGAATGATCAAGTATGGCGTCCCTGTGGCTGGACACCTAAAAGGGTTTTGAAAATATTTTGATAGCAAGAGTTAGTACTCAAAAAGTTTTGAATATATTTAGCAAGTGATTATCACTGTAAGATGAGTTATTTATTACACATGTTAAGATTCGCGTACACTCTTTTGAGTTTCCTCACCCCTCATCTATAGTGCATGCCTAACGTCTCGTGCCTAGCCCACCTAGTTATACTACTCAAGCAAATTTGACTCAAGTATTAAGCTGAACTTATCTACGCGACTAGGTTACCATACCGCGCATATAGTATGTAATAATAACCATATCTCATAAGGTATATACTTAGATAATTGTTCGCCTTGTTACCTTTAACCGATTTATAATTAAGTTTGCCTACTTAATTTTCTTTTAGATATATTCACGGCATCTCATTATCTACTAATTCTCATAAGTAGATTATTAATACAGTATACATTTCACACACAATATATAGTTATAAATTCATTCATTTCTAATATTTCGTCTTAACACACATCAAGGACTCTTGGTTTAGAATGGTCAATCGACACCAAGTAAAAAGGTTTGGTTCGGAATGTCACCTCGACCCCAAGTTCATTTCATGTAGTGGTTTGGAAAATCACCTTGACCCCACTAATGAAATTTTATACATAGATTGGTTCGGAACTCTTTTATCACCACCCCAACTTAATGTTTCCATATATTAGTTAGGAATCCTACCTCGACCCTAATATAGGAAATTATACTTTAGGTATTCTCTCCACCTAAGTATCTACATAATTCAGTAGGTATACACGCAACCTAATAATAGTGCTCGTACGTAATACTTCCTCTATAATATTCACCGTACTTATTAATTTATAATTTATCTCACTATCGCATTTTAATTGAGTATTCAAACAGCTCTAAGGGCCGTAGTTACCCCTCCATTCATTTCAGTAGTTAAGCTATCTCTAACCTACTAGTATAATCCTTGGAATGACGTTTACTCTTTCTGTAACTCAAATACCAAATTTACGATGCACTACTCGACCGATTTATCCTCTACGGTCCATCTTTTCAAATCTTGCACTCAATGATTATAACGGACCCCCACTATACACCTCATGGAGCTCTCTAAGTCCTTACATAGGTATAATATCATCACTAAGGTTCCCCTCAAGCATCGGCAATCGAATATAACTTAACTAACAAAAGATCCCAAAAATCATCTTGGGTCGATCAATCGACCATGAGCATCGATCGATCGATTGCCATTCAAGGGTCGATGGATCGATCGAGCAATGACACATGCAGTTCTTCTTCTTCTTTCATTTTTCACCAGATTCAATTATCTAACTCACATGATAATCCATCGAGCTTGCAATCATTAATACCAAACCATTCCTACATACTCTAGGAGGATTTCCAACGATTTAAAATCATTAATCTTCACAATTTAGTCCAAAATAATTATAGTCTTCCAATTATTCAAGAACCCTAAAAATGTGTTCTTCCCATATTTTGAATCATAAATTTAGATTAAATTCGATCTAATCATCAAGTCTTCTATGATTTGAAATCCTCAACAAGTCTAAATCAATCTACATGAAAATCCCTAACCATGATGCATTTTATTCAATTACTTTTCTCCAAGAATATTCATCAAATCATATTATTCATGAATCCTACACATGGATATCATAACTCAATTTAATTTGCAAATAACCACCTGCCTTATTCAGAGATGATCTAATTTCGTGATTGTTGTTGGTGATTGATTGTCTTTCTCCTCCAATCTTCCTTCCCAACTAGTTTGTGGTGAAATAACCCTTTGAATCCTTCACTAATACTTCCTTAGGCTTTGAGAATTGTTTCTCTCTTCTCTCTAATGGATTTTGTGTGTTTTTATCTCCTTTATCCCTAGCCTCCGAATCTTATATTCTGATTTAGATTTTGTAAATTCGTAGGTCTCCTCATCCGCATATGCCAAAAGACTAAAATGCCCCCGTATGGTCCCGGTTAGCCAAAAAATGCTTTGGTACCCAACTAGTACGCTCAGGTATATTATTTTGACTAATTCGACCCTTTCGAAATCATGTGTGACCTCTAAATTTTCATTTGATTCACTTAAAAAAATTAATTTCCTATCTCATCCTCAACTTAGTCTGCACACGACACCCGATTGAGATACAATCAAGTACGTCCATATAACTCGCTATGTCATACAAATTAACTATCAATATTTACTATTCACACTTAGTAAATTTGAATCATAATATTATTCAGTGTCTACCGATCGATTAATATTTATTAATCACAATTATTATTTAATCCCTTAATAATCAAAATTATCATTAAATCTCATTAAATTACTTCACTCGTGTAATTTAAATATTAAATCATATTCAATTACTCCACTCACGTAATTTAAATTAAAATATATTTTCAATTTAATAACTTAATTAATTCAATTCTAAATATGTAGAAATACGGGGTATTATAGTTCGAAGAGCAGATCGGGAAGATAATGGAGGTGTAAGTCGATGATATGTTGATAAAGAGTCTCAAGGCCGACAGTCATGTGTCCAAGCTTGAGCGGACTTTTAATACTATGGACGAGTATAGGATGAAACTCAACCCCTTCAAGGTGCTCGAAAAAGCTTTTGAGTGGAATGAGTAATGCAATAAGATCTTTTAAGAGTAGAAGACCTACTTCAGCTCTCCACTCCTGATGTCAATACCAGTTTGGGGAGAAAAGTTGTATTTTTATTTAGCAATGTTAGAATCGACCAGTAGTGCTGCCATTATTAGAGACGAGGATGGTGTGCAGAAGCCAGTATACTTTAAAAGTAAGGCCCTCCAGGGGGATGAGCAGAGATATCCTAAAATGGATAAGCTGGTCTATGCTTTAATCCATGCCTCAAGGAAGGTGAATCCATACTTCCAATCGCATAATATGGTCGTCCTCGCCAATTCTCCTCTCGAATAGGTTATCCATAAACCTGAGAAATTAGGTAGATTGATGGCCTGGGCAATAGAGTTGGGGGAATTTGATATCATTAACCAGTAAGAACAGACATTAAGGGGTAGAGCCTTATTAATTTTATGGTCGAGTTCACGTGGGATGAGGCTAATACATAAGAGATTGAGACTCCAGCTTGTGAACCTGAAAGAAGAATATGCCTCCCCCCGACCGACTCGTGATGGGTACAGTAAGGAGTAAGGTGTCTGAGAATGAGGAAGAGAGATACCTCTTCAAGAATGGGACCCTGGAAGAGGGCAATTTTTTCAAAAATGGTACTGTGTGGAACTTATTTGTTAATGGATCTTCGTGTGAGGCTGGAATTGGAGTAGGTTTGATTGTGTCATCCCCAGACATGATTGACATTGAATATGCTCTAGGGTTCAATTTTAAAGCCTCCAGTAATGAATTAGGTTACGAGGCCAACCTGGTAGGAGTCTCCCTTGCAAGAGCATTGAATGTCATCCAGCTTTTGGTACATAGTGATTCCAGGTTAGTTAAGAATTAAATTTTGGCTGTATATAAGGCTAATGATGACAGAATGTCCAAATACCTTGGAAGGGTAAGAGTAGCACTGAAGGAGTTTAGAGAGATAAAGGTGAAGAGGATCCCTCGGCTTGATAGCAACCGAGCTAATGACGATAGAGATCTTACATCAAATGACCATTAAAGAGGAAGATAACACTATGGAATTTTTCTTAAACTTGAATACGGGAGATTCCTAGATGGATCATGTCATCTGATAGATCAGGGATGGGGAGTTTCCCGATTCAAAAGTCACGAGTAAGAAACTGAGGTACAAAGCGGCAAAGTTCTCCATCATAGGGGACATCCTGTACAAAAAAGGATTCCTACTCTTTCTGGTCACATGTGTCCATATGTCTGAGGTAGAGTATAGTTTAAAGGATGTGAAAGATGGATCTTGCTCCAGTCACATAAGAGGAAGACCATTACTGAAGAGGATCATCACTCAAGGATATTGGTGTCCAACATTGGCTAAGGATGAAGTAGTATATGTGAAGAGATATGACAATTGCCAATGATTTGCCACCATTCCCCACTAGCCTCTGACATCTATCACTTCCCCCCGGACATTTATAGTCTGGGGGATTTATCTGGTAGGACCATTGCCAAGGATTGTGAATAATTATCGATATCTAATTGTAGCTATCGATTATTTATCGAAATGGGTGGAGGACGAGGTGATGATCACGATACAAAGAAGGAAGCCTTCTAATTTATTTAAAAAAAACATTATCTACAGATATGGCCTGCCAAACAATTTGATTTTAGATAACGAGAAGCAGTTGAAGAATATATCCTTCGAGAAGTACTGTGAGAGGTTCGGCGTCAATCAATTATCTTTAACTCCCGGTCGACCCTAATATAATGGGAAGATAGAGGTTACAAACAGAACGATTCTTAATGGAATCAAGAAAAAGCTGGAAGATTCTAAGGGGTGATGGATCAAAGAGGTTCATGTCATCCTATGGGTCCATCAGCTAACGGGGAGGAAACCAATAGGAGAGACCCTGTTCATGCAAGCCTATGGCTCAGAGGATATGGTGCTAATGGAGATTAGTCTCCAGATTCACAGCTTTAGATGCATCACCCAAATGAGAATATGGCAGAATGAGGATTGGATTTGAATGTTATAAAAGAACGAAGAGAGGATGCCGAGGTTAGGTAAACTGCCTATCTATAAAAAAAAGTTTCATAATAAGAGAGTGAAGGCCTGACCATTGGTAGTAGGAGACCTAGTTTTAAAGAAGAGTTGGCATAAGCCCAATAAACTTCATCCTAATTGGCATGGTCCCTATTGGGTGATTGAAGAGGTGGTTTCAGGAACGTATCAATCAGACAACTTAGAAGGGGAGCCATTCTCCAACCCTTGGAATTCTGACCATCTCAAAGAGTATTATCAATAAGAGTTTTGTAATAATTTCCTTTGTCTATGTAACAGTTTATGAATAGAGAGTTATGAATGATAAATTCTATGAAAATTCTCCAAGTGTTTTATCCTATTTTGTTGTATGAGTAATTTTGGATTGTATGTATCAATTCATCTTAAGGTATAAAACATCATTTGTGGTGAAATGGCTTTATATTACTCTCGGTGACATGATAATTAAGACGGGGTTGACCTCATCCATGGACTCGCGATAAAACCGAGAGGGAGGAAAAATAACTTCATTGTGGTTCATGTTAAACATCATTAATTTGGTGGAAAAACTCTGTCGGCTGAGACGACAGTGCATGAACGAGATAGCTCTTGTCCATACACTCTCAAAATTACGGGAGGGGACTTTTGATGCGAACATCATAACTTGGTGAATTTAAATTCAAAAATAACTTCATTGTGGTTCATGTTAAACATCATTAATTTCGTGGAAAAACTCTCTCGGCCGAAATGACAATGCATGGACAAGATAGCTCTCTCCCACACACTCTCAAAACGATGAGGGGGACTTGTGATGGAAACACCATAATTTGGTGAATTTATTATGGTTCATGTTAAACATCATTAATTTGGTGGAAAAACCCTCTTGGCTGAGATGATAATGTATGAACGAGATAGCTCTCGTCAATACACTCTCAAAACGACAAGAGGGGACTTGTTAATTTTATGAATTCAAAATTTGTCATCTACATTCATCCCGTCTGAGAAAGAGATGATCTTCAAAATACGAAATGTGTCCTTTTTACTCATCTCGTCTAAAGATGGGACGATGATTGCATTATTTTATTAGTTGGTGGTATCAAGATTATTGGTCATTTTTTATTGTGGTTACTTGGTTAAACATCAGAAAAAGGAACACATGTAAGAAAATAAGGACAACTCATAAATATGGGAGGAAATACTATTCATCCATTCAAAGTACGATAATAAGAAACAAGATAATTAGTCATTAAAGTTCAAGAGCATAAGTGTTCAGAGAAGAGTTGATTCTACCATAAATTATAAAAACATATCAAAGTGTTTGAAAAGATCTACAACTATGAGGGAAATTGGGCCATAGGGGACCACACAGAAAATAGAAAGATTGAGAAGAGACAAGATTGGGGGTTCATCTCTTTGGTATTCAAGTTCTCGATCTCTTCATGAGTTGACTCCCCCCGGTATTAGTACTATTGGCTCCAATATCAAGGATAAGATTTGTCTCATCCATAAGGTTTGTAGTCTGAGATGTAGGACTTAGAGCTATTATAGCCATCGAGTCACCTAAACGTAAGGTCTTTAGCTGCTCCGATAGGTGGGAGATCTAAGGGAACTTCATTATTGTCCAAAGGCAACCAGTGTTAGCTCATCTTTCAATGTACTGCACACTAAATCCCAAGAACTCCTCAAAAGATTTGAAGACCTCGATATCCTGCTTTTGGGACTCCGTGAAAGGCTATCGATAACTTTTTTTACCTTCCCAGCATTCTCGATTGTATGATAGTTGTTTAGAAACTTGATTACTTCATCATCAATTTTGTTCAGGGTCGTGATAACCTTAGAGGGTTGCTTCTTCAGGTTTTTGACCTCAGTCTCTAGATCTTCGATACATTTCCTCTGAGTCTCATCATTTTTTATGGCTAGATGAGCTTAACGAATCTCAGGGACCTTCTTCTTAATCCATTGGCGGAGTTTTTGAAGGCAGATAGTTGTCTGTGTAAAATTGAATATGTCAGTACGAGATGAATTTACAAAAAATATAAAATCATGAAAAGAACACTGATGTATTACCTAGATAGCTCTATGAAGGACAAAGTAATTCATTAGGGAGATATTGATGGTTTTTAAAAACCTTATAGTAGACTCTGAGGTATTATAGTCAAGGAACTCAATGGCTTTTTCTTTACACCCCAAGGTAGATTCAGGGCTAATTTTTAGATTCTCCAGTCACATAACAAGTGCATCCTCTGAGAAAATGGGGATGGCCTAAATCGTCTTTATCTTGGACGGGACGTCCTTACTTTTCTTTCTTCAATAAGTAATGGGGAGATTTTCTTGTCCCTATTTTATTTGTCTGGAGCCCTCGGCCTAGCTGTGGTTGGTAGTAGTTGATTTCTTGGTCTTAGGCGTAGGGGGTGACTTCTTCCCATCTTTCTTAAGTAAATTGATTAGGCTTGGAGCTGCCAGCTTCCACACAACTTTTAGAGTATTTAGTGGATGGTATATAATGAAGAGAACGAGATCATAATGTCGGATAGAAGAAATAAAAAATAACAGTTATAAGAAATAATGATTAACAACACTTACATAGCTCACATAGGGGGCCCACCCCTATAACATCTTGTCTAAGAAATACAGGGTCATCAACTATTCAAATTTGATAAGACCCCATTATCTCTTTATTTCCTAACATTTTCAAGTTTTTCCATGGCTTCAACACTGAAGCCTAGATCATCTCTAGCCAACATGGGGGTCTTTGCCCATCGTAGGGGAACTCGGGGCTCAGAGGTAGGGAAAAGGACATCAGGGTTGAATTCCCAGGCTCTCGAAATGAAGAAGTAACGTGGTTTCCAATTATGGTTGGAAGTTTGGGTTACTATTAGAGATTTCTTCTCAGATTTCATGGCTACAAGATGAAAGTAGCCAGGCTAAGTGTGGGGAAGAGACAGTGTAACATCCTCTGAACACATTAACTAGGAGGTCTGTACAGTGAACTACCTTCCACAGGGCAACAAAGTCGAGGATAAATATCCAGGAATTAGGTGAATGTTTGGGAGGGGCAAGGCGAAGTCTGTGTGAAATGGCTCGTATGGCCGGATGAACAGGTAGCTTAAAGACGACCTTAAACATTTGTTCATATACACAAATTTCACCCTCTCGGCCTTGGAATGTGCTACAGTCAGCCGAGGTTACTTTTATAGTGATGGAAGGTTGATCGGGCGGAAAAAGTGTGTTCGTGTGAGGACACAGTCGTCGTGTGTTTCGCCGCCGCGATGCAAAAGATAAAACCTAAGCTACTACTACACTTGACAAGCAAGTACAGCGGTAAGTCGGGTGTCGTAAGAAATCCACAGGGAGTGATTAAATTTTAGACTTTAATTGTTTTAATTACTTCAGGAATAAAAGTGTAAAATAAATAAAAGAAAAGGTGAAAGGGTGGTTATTGTGAATAAAGAAAAGAATAAGTTAATGCTAAATTAAAGGAAAGCGAGGATCGGGATCGCATTCCACCACACGGGCTAAACAACTACTAATTAGAATTATGGTTCGAAAACATTTAATCGAGCATATTCAATTAAGCATAAACATCACACAAGAAGGAATTTAACCCAAAGTTGCGAGATTAAACATTTAACTGAAAATGGTCACACGCGGATTAAATTCGGATTGTCGCTATAAACACTAAAGTTGCATGACAAATAAAGTTAAACGCATAACAATCCCACTTTAATACACGCGGTTTCAATTAAACGCAATTTTACACAAAACCTAATTTTCGAGGTCCAAACCCGAAAATGGCGGAAATGAAATCCTGACCCTATTTATCTAAGGGTACATAATGAATTAAACTAATTAACAAAGCCATAAACTAATTAAGCAAGAAATAAATTAATCTAGGCAAGAGATATAAATGATATCAATGGAAATAAATCAAGAAATCAACTATATTAATGGTAGGTGTAATGAAAATCCAACTTACAACACCCAAAAGTTGTCACACCAAATGAGGAAGAAGAAGAGCTCCCAAAACCCACCAAACCCTAACTAAAACTAACCTAAAAATGAAGAGATTTCTCTTCAAAATGAAGAGAAAGTGTTATAAACAAAATATCCCATGGCAAACTTGTAATAAAAGGGAAGAAAACCAAAAATCTGGAGGCCCGAATCGATTCGGAAATGGTCCGAATCGATTCGGAAACAGGGGAAGTTCGAATCTGCAATTTTGCAGAATTCCGAATCGATTCGGTTTTGGGCCGAATCGATTCGCAACCTACAGGTCTGAATTCTGCAGCTTTGTCCTGTTTTACGGAAAATGCCGCCATTTCTTCGTTATAGCTCGGAATGAGGCACGGTTGGAGGCTACGCGAAGATAACTCAGAGGACTACAACATCCAAGAAGACATTGGGCAAAAAAACCAAAATATGAAATGACTAAAATTCCCTTGAATGTGACCTTGAGTGTGAATTTGAAGTAAAAACCATCCTAAAAATGCCATAACTCCATCATTACAACTCGGAATCATGCACCGTCGGCGGCCACGCGAAGAGAATTCAGAGGGATTCAACTTCCGTGAAGAGCTCGGGATTCAAACCCGAATGATGGAATTACTAAAATGCCCCCGAAGCTGCAAAAGTCGACGAAACATTTCCGGAAAGCGTCCGAACTTCATACTAAGCATCCAAATACCTACAAAAGCTCAATTAACCCCTGCAAAACATGTTAACATAGAAATCCGAGGTTGTCTGGTTAACGAGCATAAATATAGGGATTAAGATACCCGAGGGGGCAAATAAGGCGTAGGTTAACGGGTGAAATACGCAATATTTGCGTCGTATCACACCCCCTAACTTACACATTGCTAGTCCCTAGCAATGAAATAAGAAACTACAAGAACTACAAGAAAACCAAAAGTAGGATACAAGTACAAAATGGGATGAAAAAGTAATAAAAAGATAAGGCCACTTTCGCGGGCGAACGATTGCATTTAGCATATGCAATAAGCCGTTAAACCCCTAGGTTACCCTAGTGGACGAGTGTCGTCTCGTGAGGGTTTTCAGGGATGAAACCCACAAACATCAGCTGATTTCCTCAAAATATGCCCAACCAAACATGCGACAAACTCAACAACAACGAAAAAGATTTCAAACATGTTATTAGCATATTGAACGAATTCAAGCTAAAGTCCGTTGTTATTAACAAGTTGAATGCACCTCATAGAATTGAAACTTTAAAAGTGGGAGGGGGGAGAGCACATGCATAGTGTGATTTGGTAAAAACTTAAATAAACCGGATAAACATAAAGGCATGCATACATTCAATCCTCACGGGCATTACGCTCATCAAGCGAATTCACTCAAAACAGGGAGGTAACACACGGGACATGTGGGCTAAAGAGTAAATGTAAATGGAAACTAGGCCGCACACATGTCACAAAAGAAGAACGCTATATATAAAATGAAAAACTGTAATCTCAATGAAAGGATACCGCACACTAAAAGAGGCAAAATGCATTTTCACAGATTATCAAAACTATTATGACTTTTGAATTACATCGACCTAAGATCACATAGGACTTTAATAGGGTTGTAATGTAGGATAGGCTAGGGTACGAAATGAAGGAATGTATGTACGGATTCAAAGTGTTCGGAATGAAAACTCAGGATAATGGGAGAATGCGTGCAATAACAAAATTGGAAAAACAAGTTCCAAAACGGCATTAGATATATCATCGGGGAGAGTAATCAAAGCTTATTGAACTATATACACAACATATACAACTTTCTCTTTCTTTTCTTTTCTTCCTTTTCTCATTTTTTCTTTTGTTTTCTTTTTCTTCTTTTTCTCATTTTTCTCATTTGTTTTCTATTGCTTTTTGCTTTCTCTTTTTCTTCACTTTTTTCACTACTTTCTTTTCTTTACTTATCAAACTCTCATATGCCTAAATTGCAACCGACATCACAATAACAACATTCAATCCCAAGTAACATTCCAAACAAAGGTATGGAAGATGTATGTATGGTATAAAACTCAAATGTAGAGTTGGTTATGGGAAGGGGGTTATGAAACGAAAGGCTATATTTAGGCTCAAAGGGGTTAACGAGGGTAAACATATAAGAATGAGGTCAAGGCTAATATGGGTGATATATCAAAGATGGCCTATGATCATTTCCAAAAGTTTACGCAATTATCGAGTCAAAACAATATATGAAAATCATGATCAAGTAACACATTTCAAGCATGAACTCACTTAATGAACGGTCAAATGAAAGAATAGAGAGATTACCGACGAATCAACGTTTTCAATGAGAAAAGAATAGTGTATAACACTCACAAACGACGAAAGGTACAAAGCTTACTCGGTGTAAGTATATACAATGCAACAAAAGACTACCGAGTTATAAAAATCTTAAACCAAATCAATGTAACAACGAAAGTGCATATGCTCATAGGATAAAGTTTAATTCATGAAGTTATTCACAATATCAATGATTTGAGGACTAAAGTCTAATAACTTCTAAAATCGAGAACATGCATCATTGAGTTGTCTATTGGATCGGGCAATTATTGAAATTTATCACTGGAAACAAGGCAAAATACCCAACAAAGGAGAAAAAAGAAAGAAAATATTTTTGAAAATTTTCAATTTTTTCACAAAAAGGCATACTTAGTAACTAAATGTGAGCAAATCCATGGACTACACATGAAATGGATAGAATATCCTACACCCTCTAACTTAAATGTTGCATTGTCCTCAATGCGCATTAAGAACACAACACAAAGAGAGGAAAAGAACGATATTACCCAAAATTGGAGCGATCTCCATAAGCGCGAGTCCAAAGGAATCTACAAAACAAGTTAGTACCGAGCATAGCAAAAACAAATATCAAAAATTTAACTAATTACACTAGACTAAATTAAAAGGAAAGAAAAATAGGAAAGAAAGAAAATTAAAAAGCTAACTATTTACAACCTACTATTTAGACTACACACTAACTATACACAAGAAGTCTAAATAGTTGAGGGTCCACCCAAAAAGGGATTTGACTTTGAAAGATCAACGGTGGACCCTCCAAAGTGAACATGCCTCCCGAAAGATATGAATTCCGTTTGAACAACGGAAGGCATGTGGGTAATGAAAAAAATGAACCATCGCCAATTTGAAATTTTGGGCGGACGATGGGGGATTTGGATAACAAGGGGGAAAGATACACTTGAGGTCCAAGAAAAATAGACTCATCTCCCAAAGATTTTTCAAATGGAATGGGAGATGGTGCACACATCGGGATAACATCCATCGAAAGCAAGTCCAGCAAGGAGTCCTCATCGGTAAAAAGTGTAGAAGTTTTAAAAGTTTCTACCAACTCATAGGAATCAACCGGTAATTCTAATGGTTCGATGACGGAAAACGAATATGGTGATGAAACAAATTCAATCTCAATCGACTCATCGTTGGAAGGAGATTGAATTTCGGGGGAGAAAGATTCACATTCGATGAGAAATTCTCTGAAAAATCGAGGTGAAACACAAGTTTCCACCTCCTCGTTGTTTTGTGCATAAGAATTCATCTCATCGCAAAGTGAACCAAATCTCATTCCAGCATCATCTAAGCTTTCCAAACCTTGGGAGTAAAGAAGAAAAGTCTCTTCCAAAGTAGGCTTCCTCGGCTCAAGAGCCTCGGACTCCTCATTTGGTTGAAACTCGTCTTCGAAAGTAATGAAATGAGAATCGTCATTGGATTCGAATAATGAATCCAACTCAAGCTCCCAATAACGATTTTCATTCCGATAAATGTTTTCAAGTCTTTCATTTTCAAGAAAATCTTGAAAATGGAAAACTTGAAAACTATCCCCAAAGTATGAATCATTAGAATAACCGTAATAACTATAATAGTAGGACATGATTACCTTGTTGTTAAAGATGTAGAATCCAAGAAATAAAGTGAGCAACCGCGAATCAAAGTTTCTTAGCGCTCAAGTATGCAAATCCTACAAAAAAGGTTAAAAGAAAGAATACAAATAGGAAAGGAAAAATACTACGAAATAATAAAACAATTACAATCTAAAACACACTCCCCGGCAACGGCGCCATTTTGATCGGGCGGAAAAAGTGTGTTCGTGTGAGGACACGGTCGTCGTGTGTTTCGCCGCCGCGATGCAAAAGATAAAACCTAAGCTACTACTACACTTGACAAGCAAGTACAGCGGTAAGTCGGGTGTCGTAAGAAATCCACAGGGAGTGATTAAATTTTAGACTTTAATTGTTTTAATTACTTCAGGAATAAAAGTGTAAAATAAATAAAAGAAAAGGTGAAAGGGTGGTTATTGTGAATAAAGAAAAGAATAAGTTAATGCTAAATTAAAGGAAAGCGAGGATCGGGATCGCATTCCACCACACGGGCTAAACAACTACTAATTAGAATTATGGTTCGAAAACATTTAATCGAGCATATTCAATTAAGCATAAACATCACACAAGAAGGAATTTAACCCAAAGTTGCGAGATTAAACATTTAACTGAAAATGGTCACACGCGGATTAAATTCGGATTGTCGCTATAAACACTAAAGTTGCATGACAAATAAAGTTAAACGCATAACAATCCCACTTTAATACACGCGGTTTCAATTAAACGCAATTTTACACAAAACCTAATTTTCGAGGTCCAAACCCGAAAATGGCGGAAATGAAATCCTGACCCTATTTATCTAAGGGTACATAATGAATTAAACTAATTAACAAAGCAATAAACTAATTAAGCAAGAAATAAATTAATCTAGGCAAGAGATATAAATGATATCAATGGAAATAAATCAAGAAATCAACTATATTAATGGTAGGTGTAATGAAAATCCAACTTACAACACCCAAAAGTTGTCACACCAAATGAGGAAGAAGAAGAGCTCCCAAAACCCACCAAACCCTAACTAAAACTAACCTAAAAATGAAGAGATTTCTCTTCAAAATGAAGAGAAAGTGTTATAAACAAAATATCCCATGGCAAACTTGTAATAAAAGGGAAGAAAACCAAAAATCTGGAGGCCCGAATCGATTCGAAAATGGTCCGAATCGATTCGGAAACAGGGGAAGTTCGAATCTGCAATTCTGCAGAATTCCGAATCGATTCGGTTTTGGGCCGAATCGATTCGCAACCTACAGGTCTGAATTCTGCAGCTTTGTCCTGTTTTACGGAAAATGCCACCATTTCTTCGTTATAGCTCGGAATGAGGCACGGTTGGAGGCTACGCGAAGATAACTCAGAGGACTACAACATCCAAGAAGACATTGGGCCAAAAAACCAAAATATGAAATGACTAAAATTCCCTTGAATGTGACCTTGAGTGTGAATTTGAAGTAAAAACCATCCGAAAAATGCCATAACTCCATCATTACAACTCGGAATCATGCACCGTCGGCGGCCACGCGAAGAGAATTCAGAGGGATTCAACTTCCGTGAAGAGCTCGGGATTCAAACCCGAATGCTGGAATTACTAAAATGCCCCCGAAGTTGCAAAAGTCGACGAAACATTTCCGGAAAGCGTCCGAACTTCATACTAAGCATCCAAATACCTACAAAAGCTCAATTAACCCCTGCAAAACATGTTAACATAGAAATCCGAGGTTGTCTGGTTAACGAGCATAAATATAGGGATTAAGATACCCGAGGGGGCTAATAAGGCGTAGGTTAACGGGTGAAATACGCAATATTTGCGTCGTATCAAAGGTCCAACGTTGTAAAGATGTCTCCATATTAAGAGGTCAAAATAAATAATTGTGCTAACATAGGATTTAACACAAGAAGTGTCAAGTGTGCCCTCGAGTTCATCTTCATCGTCGTCTTTGTTTGGAGTCGGTACGACACCTTAGGCTTAAGCAGCTTCTGTAAAGTGTTACCCCTAAATAATGAATAGAGGAATTGCATCTATAGGGGTGAAATTGCAACACACACTCTTGGCCCCTCGTGACACGAAAGGATTTGTATCGACGAGTCTGACCATTGAGAAGACTCGGGTGGATTTGATGATGACTCGACCTGGTCTGATGCCTCAGTCTGATTTAATGACTCGGCCTGCCATAAAGACGAGGATGTTGAAGAACCTTTGGTCTCCTCAGAGTCTTCATTAGGGAACTCTATGGACATATAGAAAGAATTAACACTCTAGGCAGCCGACTCGGACATGGAGTCACTGAGCTCTATAATAGGAGGACTAGTGCTTGCAAGAGGAATGGGATAAAAAGGATGAAGAGGAAAGGCCTCGACCTTACACTTGGTAGCTTCCTCAACCTTATACTGTCTAATCTCCCTAAATCACATATCTATGAGAGTAGGGAAATCCGCAGCTAGCTCATAGAAGTTCCTCAACATCCAAGGGATGACCTTAAACTTGGTGGAAATAATGAAAAGTGCAAACGATGAAAGTGTCGACTGGGGTTTGACTAAAAGATCAAAAGCTTGGAATGTGAATAGTTGAAGCCAAAAATACTCAAAAATAGTTTGAATACTTCACCAAATAAGGTGACAGGTGATTCATCGAAGTAGCTGAATGAGGGTAAATAAGATGGGGAAACCCTAAAACTACCTACAAATCCTAGAGCATCATCTCTCAACCCATAAACTAATTCTTTCAGCCCTAAAGCCACCATATAATCTCCTAACACAGTCATCGAAAAAATAGTAAAACAACCAAAAAAACAAAGCAAGTATAGAGATGGCCAGAAAACGCAGGAAATCTAATGAGTAAATGATAAGGGGAGTACCAGGAAGGTTTGACTAGACTGGAAACCACCAGGGAAATAGAGAAGTCATTTAAAAGTGCGTGGACAGTGGAATAAAGAGAGAAAGCTCTGCAACTGAAGGCTTTGAGAGAGAAATAAGCGCACGTAAGTGTGCAAAGAGAAGAAGAAGAAGTTTTGAGTTTAATAATTTTAACCCCTATAATTATGGAGTTCAACTTTCGAGGTGCCCAATATTAGGGTACAACTACCAAAGCGTACACATGTTGCCGCCACTACTTGGGGACTATGCTTGGCCAAGGAATTGATGACAAATGTCACCCTCTCGTACACAACAATACATCAACATCTTATAAGTCAGAGACATACCTTCATCAGTTGTAACATGACATTTTTACCCCTCATTCTTCTATTTACAAGGAAGACTAAGGGCTAGGGGTGATTAATATGCCAATATGAGACCTCGTCTTGTCTTAAGACAGACTCAACTCAAGCTAACTTTACAAAGTGCGCTCTTGTGATCCATCCTTCAACAACTGTCTCAGTCTCATCCAAAATCGAGTTGAGACAATATGCCACCCTGGTGGGCCTAATGCCTTGCCTCATCCATCTCAGGAAGAGAAGACAACAACATCTTATTTCCATCTCTCATTTATGCCTGATGCAAGTCGATCGAGACTACACTTGGAAATTACCAACATGCAATCCAGTGGAACATCAGTGGTCTCATACTCGGCTAGGCCGACACCTCATTCCAGCAGGACACGTTCAACACCTAACAGAGCATGTATAATAGGACACACATAAGAGACTGCGTGTGGGATGCGAGACCCACGTAGACCAAACCATTATAACAACATCATCCCCACATGTTGAGAATATCTCTTAATCATTAATTACATGCACAAGGGATAGATGGAAACATATCATTGGGTCCTGAGATTGTGCATGACTCCTGCATGCCTGGGGCGCATATAAAACCACCCCAGTCATATAAATACTTGTCTTCCACATCATCGAAAAGGATCACAAATTCATAACCCTACTGAAACTCTGTCAAAACCTTTATTAGAGAGAGAAATCTTGAGTGCTTGTATCCCAAGGCCATTAGAGCCCATATCTAGTTGATTTCACACACTCACATAATGGATGTTGGCCCTCCAAAGTCTAAACCACTTACATTTTGTATTATCTTCCTCTTTCCTAAT
This sequence comes from Sambucus nigra, assembly GCA_949130495.1. Taxonomy (NCBI): domain Eukaryota; kingdom Viridiplantae; phylum Streptophyta; class Magnoliopsida; order Dipsacales; family Adoxaceae; genus Sambucus; species Sambucus nigra. The sequence goes on along the minus strand of OX422208.1, from coordinate 353,858,075 downwards.
CTCTTTTTGTGTTTACATATATCTATCATACTTTATTGTAATTCTAGTTAGAGCTTACTTATCACTTTGATTTGGTGATACGAATTTTGGTATCATCAACCAAGACATTTTCATTGTCATTGGCATTGATGGAACGCCCAGAGATTACATTAATAAGTCCCAAAGCATAAGAGAGTCTAAAATAAAACAAAAGTTACATAAAAAACTTTTCAAGGATTGGGATTAATGGGGACTTCCTTCATAGAGGTTTCCCTTTCATTCTTCAAAGGTATTGACTGGGGTTAAGGGAAGGAGGTTTTCTTCAGAGATTCTTCTTCTTAGACAAGGGAGGCAGAGGTTTCATCGGCACCACCCTCACAAATGCTCTCATTTTCAGAGCCTTGATTAGACCTGGGGGCCTCTGACCGGAAGTGTATATATCAAGAAAAAGCTCCTAGACCTTAGCCTTGTAAGCCTCAAACTCAAATTTGTACTTCTAGAAAAGAAATTTTGTATAGGTATTAGACTTAAGATAGGTAATTTCAATTTTGTTAAAATGTATTAGTGATAAATGTATCACTGATAAATTTTTAATGATAAAAATGGATGTTATACTAGTGGAATACTATGAGTTTTAAAAATACATTAACGTGAATTGTTTGATTGTTCATTGCATTAATAAGAAACATTCAAGGTATTAAAAATATATCAATGAAAATTTGTACACAAAACCAATGACTATTTGTGAATTTTTGAAATTTTTGAAATTTTTGAACATTCTCAAAGAATATTAATAATAAATTTATAAATGAAAAAATTCACACTTCACCAATGAACTACTGGGAATTTTCAAACTTTTTTTATAATTTTTTTATTTACAAGCTAAAAATGTATGAATGAAAATTTTTACACTAAACTATGTACCAGTCAAAATGTATTAATGGTTCATTTATCAATCATATATTACTACGACTCAAAAGTTTTTGAACTTTTTCAAAATGTATAAAGGATTCATTTGTCAATCATAAATTATCAATTATATGTCTGTTAATGGAAATTTTATACTACACAAGTGAAATATTATATACTTTTGAATTTTTTAAACCTTTTCAAAATCTATCATAAATATATTTATAAGTAAAAATGTGTTAGTGATAAATTATGCAATGAGATATTTCAAATTATACTCATAAAATATTTTTCAAACTCGTTTTGAAATCAATCAATGATATAGTTATTAATTAAAAATGTATTAGTGATAACTTATCGATGATAAATTAAGACTTCACTTGTAACTAATAGAAATCAAACTTTTTAGCATTTTTAAAATTTATCAGTGATATATTCATCAAAGTTTTTTGATTATCCTTGATCAATCATTAATGATAAATTTAAAATACAATAGTAAACGATAATATGACTTGGTGTGAACAAACCCCGCTTGGTGGAATTTATGAACAATTAATTTGCCAATCTAAAATTTCAATTTTATGATACATCGCATTGACATTTTTCGTGTATATAAATTTTATATCAACTGGATTTATATTTGAATATATTCTCTATATTTTGTAGAATGAACATTTTGGGGGTGACAATTAAATTTCAAAATAATATTATGCTTCATGAATATCTTTTAATAGATCTCATCGATATCTTACCAAGAGAATAAATCGTGTAAATAGAATTTGTATTTTAAGATATTTTTAGTTTAAATATTTAAAATACACATGTTTATGGGGAAATGAAATTTAGAGACCTATAATTTATCTATACCTTAAGGATCTCTCCAAGAGTGTTCCAAAATATATAGTTTTTTGTAAATCGGCCATATATTATGAGATATATTAAATTTTAAATTTCAACACAAAAATACATAATAGATGACAATGGGTAGTTTTATCAACCACTATAACTAATTTGGGGATAAAGAGTTTCGTACCAAATTATTTTTTTGGCAAGCCTAATTGACCTATGTGTTACCACTCAAAGTCTTATATATTTAAAAAACTCTAATAACAATGAAAACCAAACTTTAGGTCTTTATTATTTTATGATTGGTGACGGATCTAAAAAGGCCTTAGCCAAAGCAAATGATCCTCTAATAGGAGGGGGAGGCATATCAATGTTAATAATAATAATAACACAATATGTAGAGTGATTTAACACATTTCTTGAGGTTTGTAAGTTTATGAAGTTGTTTTGCTTACATATACTCCTTTTAATAATGGATATGGAAAGAATGGCATGCCTTAGGATCGGGTTAACGTGGTTTAAGGTCTTTTTTGTAAGAAAATATTTTTTAAGGAGTACGTAATGGATTCGTATAGCTTCTTATAAATTATATATAACTCAATATACTCAAATGAAGCTAGGTTACCAAAATATGATGTCTACGATATAACATGAAAGAATGAAGTATTCCTTACCATAGTAAAATAAACATTATACTTTATATAATATTTTTTATAGTTTATGATAGTTTAACTATATCCGATGTAATTGTAACACCCTGGGTACTCTGGCATTGGTCGCCGACAAACTACGTCGAGTATCACTAAATAAAATACCATTCTTAACATGTGAAAAAAATATGAGACATTTAAAAACGTTAATTCCCCAGATATAATTCAAATTTATCCAACAAATGTAAACATTCAAGAAAACTAAAATCCATCACCATGTTATCCCTAAAATAAATCCGACTCCAAATTATTAAAACACAAATGAAATAATCCAACTACAAATATCTGAATGAAACCTTAAGGAACGGTGGAACCGATTGGCCCACCAAATCCATAAATGAAAGTCTCATCATAAAAATGACGAACTGGAAATATAAAATAAACTACTAAAGCGAATAAAATAAAGTTCAGGTGCACTCCCAAGATCTCCAATCCACTTATGTAGCTACTCCAGCACTATATATGAAATGTTAGTCAATGCAATGGGTCAGAGTCCACCGCATGAATACTATCTACTCCTCCCACTTAGGGTTCGTAAACCCTAATAGTAGCATTAGATATGATAAATATCATAATAGAGTAATTTAAACAAATCAAGATATATATCCAGTTCTAGTAAAAAAAAAATCACTATATACCCACATAACAAGGCCACCCCAAGATTCAAGTTCAATTACGATATTTTAACATAAATTCAGATTTTTCAATTTAAATTAATTAAATGGATTGAATTAATTTAATATTTTGTAAATATCTAAACTGAGGCTTAGAAACATGCCATTAGAGAAAGAAAACCAAAACACCACCAAACGGTCCCGTGAGAGACATAAACATCTTGCACGGGACTAATGTTTATAACATGTCGTTAAAGAGAGAACATGAAGGACATCCCCCAAATTGGCCCATAAGAGGCACGACCACCATGCACATGGATATATAACTCAAAGGAACTGACCGTGAAGTCACGGGACTCTCGATTTGAGAATATGATGATAATTTTCAAATCTCAAGACTTGGGATTAAAATGATGTCATTAAAGGTCAAAAACGAGAAACAACAACTGAACGACCACGAAAAAGTCATGAACACCTCGCACGGGACTATTTTAATTCGTAGGAACGAACTACATAGTCATGGGACTCCCGATTTGGAAATTTGATGATAATTAGCTAATAACTAGACCTAGGCTTGAAAATATGTCGTTAGAGAGAAAAAACTAAAAACAACTCTTAAACGGTCGCATAAAAGGAACGAACACCTCACACAGGACCATTGTAACTCATAAGAACAATCCGTGCAGTCATGGGACTCCCGTTTTGAGAATAGGATGATAATTTTCAAATATATTGAGTTTGTCCTAGAAACATGCCATTAGAGGGCAAAAATCGAAAACAACCACTAATCGGTCCCATCAAAGACTTGAACATTTCCCACGAAAATAACCTAACTCGTAGGAACTGACGACATAGTTATGGGTCTTTCGGTTTGAGAATATGACAGCAATCTGAAAATATCTAAATTTTTCTTAGAAAAATGCCATTAGACGACAAAAACCTAAAATTTCCCTATAATAGACATGGAAATTTTACACAAGGCGAATGTAACTCATATGAGATGATCGCATAAGTATGGGAGTACTGATTTTAGAATATGAAATTAATTTGGAAATATCTATAATTAGGTTTGAAAACATTATGCTAGAGGCCGAAAAACTAAAAAAAAAACCGAACGGCCCAATGATAGACACTAACACCTCATAGAGGCCTAGTGTAACTCGTAGAAACTAATCGCATAGTCCAGGAATCAGAATTTGAAAATATGAAGATAATTTACAAATATCTAGACTTAGGCTTAAAAACATGCCATTAGAGGAAGAAAATCCAAAAGAACGCCCAACTGGGTCTATAAGAGGCATGCACACCTCGCACGGAACCAATGTAAGTCATAGGAACTAAACACATAATCATGGGCCTTCCGGTTTGAGAATATGAAGATATTTTCAAAATGTTAATACTTAGGCATAAAAATGTGTCGTTAAAGGGCAAAACCCAAAATAATCCCCAAACGACCCTATTAGAGGCACAAACACCTCGTAGGGGACCAAATGTAACTCGTAGGAACTGGCCATGTGGTCATGAGATACTCAGTTTGAGAATATGATGATAATTTAAAAATCTCGGGATTTAGGATTAAAAACATCTAAAAGATACATTTTTAACCTATTATGAGATAAACAACCTAAAGATACGCCACTAACCTATAATTGTATTGCGTAATAAATCCTGGAACTTGAGCATTAAGATTTCATAGAAACCGTATTCTATTATGACAGTGTGTAGGTGGAGGACACTACGAATGCTTATAAAGTCAGTAGTGAGTTAAAACTTATCATGGTATATTTATCTAAGATGAAGAATAAATATCTCAAAGTTGATGAGCCTTTTATTTGTGACTTTCAGAACGTAAATAACGTATTTTATTCAATGTGCATAAACAATGGCTATTGATCTATAATTGTACATACACCAAAGGGTATGACTACTCATGCAGATGCATTAAAGGTTCCAAAATAGTTGCAGTCTGCTCTTGATTACAATCGTAAATTTAAGGATATTTTAGTTAATTTAAAGGGAAGATTGAGTATCAAAACATTATTTTATCCATGATAAGCCTATTTGTATCCTATTATTATATTGGCCCTGGACAATCCTTTTTGTATCCAAATTTTATCATATTATGATATTGGTGCTTCAGTTTGATTAAATAATGTTTAGCTCGATTTATGAATGTTTAGTATGATTTATGAAATAACTAGGATGGCATGGTGATTTACTTTGAATTGTCAAATCCACGATTATAATATTTCACAATTGTATATGAATTGGTTGCTGAATCAAGGTTTTCTTTGAGGACACCCTAAAAAGAAATTTCATTTTTATTAAAGTTATATGGTCACGGCCAAAATTTGTTTCCCCCATTTTTTATATAAAAAAAAAGTTGTCACGGTCTCATCGACTATGCATAAATGATGGTAGTTGGTTTATTTTTGTTCATGCCGCAAAGGGTATGACTACATAAGTAGACACATTAAATGCTCCTAAATATTTCCAGTCTTCTCCTAATGAAAACCCTAATTTGAAGGATCTTTTAGTAGATGTGGAGGAAGATTGAGTATTAAAATATTATTTTACCTTTGGCAATCCTATTTTCACTTTAGTTCGATTTATGAATGTTTAGATTCATTTTTGAATGTTTAGTTTGACTTATGAATGTTTGGAATGATTTTTAAACTAATTAGTGTGTCACGCTGCTTCACTTTAAATTGTCAACTCCACGGTAATAATATTGTTTAATTGTATATGAATTTGTCGTTATCAATTCATTTTTTGGGTCTTCCTAAAACTATTTTATTTTTATTAACTTGATACGGTCATAGGCAAAATTTGCGACCCTTATTTTTTTTAAAAACAAATAATTAAATGATCACGGTCCAAGACTATGACCATTTAATTATTTGTTCAAAAAAATTGGGGCTGATGGATTTGGGACAAAATCCAATTTGAACATTTCCCACACATTGTCACCACCCAGGTTCTTGACCATGGGGTCACAAATTATGGTTGTGACCATGGAGTCAATATTATCCCACTTTGATCACGAATTTAGGCCATGTCCATGGAGTCCCGGACTATGTCCCTTGCCATGGGGCTAATAATCTATCACAAAAGAGACCGTAACCCCCATTTTGAGGTCGCATATTATTTCCGTGAGCACTATTTTTGGTCATATAAAAAATGGTCACGACCTTGGTTTGTGAACATCTTCGATATATGGTGTAGTGATAATAAGTAAATCCTGCACAATCATCAAAGAACATTATTTTCGTTGTTCAACAATGTGCCGATGTCCACGAGAGGTTATTTCTTCTATTAGTCTTATTTAAACATTTGTGAGTATATCCTTTTTCCCATGAGTGCTAGGGTTACATTTATAAGAAAAGATATCGTTAAGGTGTACGTGGCTCAATGACTTATGATAACTATCTCGACTTGATCAATCATAACTTTTTCCTTAATTCACACAGGTCATTTAGATCTAATGGTACTGTGGGTACCCAGAATTTAGAACCATGGGCCTGGACGAGTAGCCCAGTCCTGGCGGCCCAAAGTCCAGGACCTTTATCTTTTATATTGATCCAGTCTCCTCCCACGATCCCATAAAGGGAAGTTATAGGGGAGATGGGAAACGTGGAGGAACCCATCACCTCCACTCACCTACATGTACATGTATATAATAAACCCTAGGTCCGGGGCAAAAAGACAAGTTGTATTCTTTGTAATCACTCTCCGGAGTATATAGAAATAACATCGACTGCACCACCGTGGACGTAGGCACATTTTGGCTGAACCACGTACATCATTTGTTGTGTGATTGGCATCTTCTATTCCTTGTTCTCTTCTTGATAATCTTTCTCTCATATTTATTTGTATTTCATAACAATTGCTTCTACAATTGGCGCCGTCTGTGGGAACCGTTCATCTTTCCCTGAGAAGATCCCACATCAAGAAAAGAGTTTAGGATGTCTGGTCACAGCAGCAATGCCCCCCAAGCGGGAGATATCCAAGAGCCACCTGCTCCTCGCAGGATTAGGTCTGAAGTCCGGCATTCAGATCAGAGAGCTCGCCTGGAAAGACCAGCCTCATAAGAAAGTCAGGGACCAGCGAGGTCCACACAGATATCCAGGTTGATTGATGCGTACGAGGCAAGGCTCCATGAGCAGAGAGAGTCTTCTCGCAGGTACGAGGCTGAGAATGCTCGTTTGAAAAGAAGGCTGGAAAGACTAGAAAGGGAACTTCATCTTGATAACCGGAGATGCCCATATCGTACTCTTAGCCCTCAGGCGAGCAAGTCTCGCAGTCGAGGAAGGAGCCCTAGGCGAGAATCTCAAAGGGATGTAAGAGGCGAGTCAGACGACGACTTCTACGAATAGCTACGAAGAACTCGCCGCCACCAGAGCCCTGATCGCAGCGACGAGCTCATACGAAACATGGTCCGAAGGGAGATGAACCAGCATCCCGCTCACTACGGGATAAGATCAACTAGAGAACTCGCTAGGCGAGCTCTCAAAACCCAGATGAAGTCACCTTTCATGAAAGAAATTGAAGAGGAGGAAGCTCCCAAGAAATTTGCCATTCCAAGATTCAAGGTTTACGACGGAAAGACTGATCCCATCGATCACGTCAGGCAATACCGATAGGCAATGACCCTCTGGAGTCACCGTGATGCCCTGATGTGCCGTATTTTCCCCTCGAGCCTTCATGATGCAGCACAAAAGTGGTTCGAAAGGCTCCCCCACCGGTCGATTAAGAATTTCAAATCCCTAGCCGAACTCTTTACGGCCCGATTCATTACCAGTACCTCCCATCCCAAAAGGATGGATACTCTACTGACAATGAAGAAAACGCCTCAAGAAACCTTCCGAGAATACGCGAAGAGGTACAAGGAGTTATTCAATGATATCGAAGACTGAGCGGAGGAGGTGGCAGTGGCCTCCTTCAAAATTGGACTCCCTAATTCTTCCCTCCTCTACCAATCCCTGACAAAGAAGGAAGCTATGACCATTGACGACCTTATGGCCCGAATCGAGAAATATGCAAAGGTGGAAGATGTCACCCGCTCTAATTCAGGAGAAAACGGTCGAGCTAAGCTCACTACCAAGGTAGGTGAGAAAGATGAGAACCAGAAGAAAGGAGGAAAGAACAGGGGCAAGAATGTCTCCAGAAACGGAGGGAACCAGGATGCATCGAAAGCATTCCAGGCGATCAACACCGTCTTCAAAGAACCAATTTACAAGGTTCTCGCGAGGATCAAGGATGATCCATTCATCAAGTGGCCCAGGAATATGGGGGAGATCACTCGAAGAGAAATAATGCGTTAAGATGCACTTTTCACAAAGAGGGAGGGCACAAGACCGATCACTGCAAAGCTCTTAAGTCTCACCTCGAAGAGTTGGCCCAGTCCGAGCATTTGAACGACTTTGTGGAAAAAAGGGCAGAGAAAGTGACTGCCAACAGGGAGATGAGACCTGACAATGTGCTGGAGGATGATGCTGGACACGAGTTCGTCGTAATTCATAGAGTATCTGACATCAAACAGTTACAAGGGAACTCATCTCGGATGGAGCTGAAAAAACTTACAGTGGTAATGCAGGCCTTTCAAATCGATCCAGCAAAATCACAGTCGGGGAAACATCGACGAGCAGAGGACGTCAACTATAACAAGCATATTGTTTTCACGGATGAAGATTTGATGGGAGTAAGGACCCCACATCATGATGCTCTGGTTATTACCCTCAGGATAGCTAACTTTGACATCGACAAGCTGCTCATCGATCAGGGAAGCTCATCCGAAGTAATGTACCTTGACCTGTTCAGAAAATTGAAGTTGAGCGTCTCCGACCTAAAGGAAGCTACTTTTCCTTTGGTTGGCTTCGCCGGGAAAATGACCATGCCTCTAGGTAAGATAGTGCTGCCAGTTCGTGCTGGGAACGTCTCCAAAATGATTGAGTTTTTGGTAGTTGACATCGAATCGCCATATCAGGCCATCCTCGGTAGAGGATGGCTTTATGCAATGAAGGCGGTCTCCTCGACCTACCATCAGAAGATCAAGTATGTAACCGAGCGAGGAGTAATGGAGATCCACGCTGACCAAGCAATGACAAGGAAGTGCTTCATAGCAGCCATCTGACCAAAGCCAGAGAAGAAGGCTGGTCAACCCAGCGAGAAAGTTGAAGAGGGTGTGATACCTTCTAAATAGCAACTAAAGTATGGAAGACCAGGAAAAGAGGAGACCAGGCTCCTCCCCTCCGAGCGTGTCATCGAGGACCTGGTGGAAGTTGTAGCCGAAGTTGGTAACAGTAGCAGAGTATTCCTGATTGGAGCATCTCTCACCGATCGAGAACATAAGGAGTTGACGGCCTTGCTGAGACACAACGTATATGTCTTCGCATGGGAACCATACGAGCTGCCTGGCATTGATCCTGGTATGGTCTATCATCAGTTGCACGTCGACCCCACATTCAAGCTAGTCACGCAGAAAGCACGAAGAGCTGCTCCTGAGAAGGCTAAAGCGATCAAAAAGGAGGTAAAAAAACTGCTGGATGCAGGATCCATACGGGAATTATAATTCCCCAAGTGGTTGTCCAACCCAGTAGTGGTTACGAAGAACAATGGGAAGTGGAGAGTTTGCATCGACTTCACTGACCTCAGTAGAGCGTGCCCAAAGGATAGTTCCCCTCTCCCAAAGATAGACCAACTAGTAGATGCCACTACAGCTCACGAGTGGATGAGTTTCATAGACGCATACTCAGGGTATCACCAGATCCCCTTGTATGCCCCAAACCAAGACAAAACGGCGTTCATCATGACGGTTGGGTTGTATTGCTTCAAAGTCATGCCATTTGGGCTCAAGAATGCAAGGGCAACCTACCAGCGGCTGGTCACAAAAATGTTCAAAGATCACATGGGAGATACAATTGAGGTCTACATCGATGATATGCTCGTTAAGAGCAAGAAGAAGGAAAATCACCTCTCAGACTTGTCAAAGACCTTCGAAATCCTCAGGAAATACCGAATGAAGCTTAATACGAGCAAGTGTTCCTTCGGTGTCCAGTCAGGAAAATTTCTTGGATACTTAGTCAGCAAGAGAGGCACAGAAGCTAATCCGGACCAGATCGATGCAATCAACAAGGTACAATCACCTCGAACAGTCCGGGACGTGCAGAAGCTCACTGGAATGCTCGGTGCCTTGAATTGCTTCATCTCCAAATCCTTCGAGAAGTACCAGCCTTTTTTTCGGCTTCTAAAAGGGAATAAACGAATAGAATGGAGCCCGGAGTGCTCGCGAGAATTAGACGAGCTCAAGTCTTACTTAAGCTCCCCACCGTTGCTTGTCATACCACAACCAATGGAGTCTTTGTACCTATACCTCTCGGTATCCAGTCACACTACCAGCTCGGCGTTAATAAGCGAGGTCGAAGGAATCCAGCACCCCGTTTACTATGCGAGCAAGACCTTATTAGACGCCGAGCAAAGGTACCTGCCATTGGAAAAACTCGCCTTTGCACTAGTGATGGCCTTGAGGAAACTGAAGCATTATTTTGAAGCCCATACTATAATCGTCCTTACTTTGTACCCCCTTAAAGCGATCCTGAGGAAAACGGATTTGTCGGGCAGATTTTCTAAGTGGTCAGTCGAGCTCGGCCGGTTCGACATCCAATTTCAACCAAGGACCACTATCAAGGGTCAGATCCTCGCTGATTTCATAGCCGAATTCACTGGCGAAGAACTGCCCAACCAACCCCAACCAACAAAGCAAGAAGAGAACCCAGTGACAGTGGAAACCTGGAAACTATTCGTTGATGGAGCCTCCAACTCAAAGGGGGCAGGCGTAGGCATCATCCTCATCACTCCAGAAAACACCATCCTTGAGTAAGGTATCAGGCTTGGATTTGCAGACTCCAACAATGAAGCAGAGTACGAAGCTCTAATAGCCGGTCTCTAAAAGGCGCAAATTCTGGGAGCAAAACGTTTACAGGTGTTCGGCGATTCTCAACTAGTCTCCAATCAGATAAGTGGATATTACAACGCGAAGGATGAAAGAATGGCAGCATACCTCACCCTGGTGAGGAAACTAATGACGAGCTTTGAGGAGATCAACATCCAACAGTTTCCCAGAGGGAAAAATAGTCATGCCGACGCCCTAGCAGCCCTAAGCTCGGTAGTTGATTCTAGTCTTAAAAGGCTCATTCCCATCGATTTCCTCATTCGTCCAAGCATTAACCACAACAGCAAGCTGCCAAACGCGGAAAAAATACTCCAGGTGGGATCGGCCCCCAGCTGGATGGACCCCTTAAGAGACTACTTAAAGGAGGGCACGCTCCCCGAGAATAAGAAAATTTCCCACCAGATAAGAGTCAAAGCTACTCGCTTTCACTTATCCACAGGAGGCGACTTGTACAAGAAGTCCTTCTCCGGTCCCTACCTTAGATGTGTCCACCCAGGCGATGTCGAGCAGGTGCTGCGCGAGCTTCACGTAGGAGTCTGTGGAAGTCATGTCGGAGGAAGGTCTCTAGCCTTTCGAGCAATGAAGGAAGGCTATTGGTGGCCATATATGCAAAAGGACTCCGCTGTATATGTTCGCAAATGCCCCAAATGCCAGCTTCACGCTCCAATGATCCACCAACCAGCCAGCGACCTAAAATCCCTGACCAACCCATGGCCCTTCGCCCAATGGGGAATGGACATCGTAGGACCACTACCCACTGCTGACGGAAATCACAAATACTTATTGGTTGCAACTGACTACTTCACCAAATGGATCGAGGCAGAACCATTGGCAAACATCCGAGACGCTGACATGATAAGATTCATATGGAGGAATATAATCACTCGATTCGGAATCCCCAGAACCATCATCACTGATAATGGGACTCAATTCGAGAGTGGACCCTTTCAGGACTTCTGTAACGAGCACGGGATCAGGCACAACTTTAGTTCGGTGGCCTACCCACAGAGAAATGGGCAAGGAGAATCTTCCAATAAAACTGTGATTGATGGATTGAATAAGCGACTGGAGCGAGCCAAGGGGGCATGGGCAACCGAGCTGCCCCATGTTCTGTGGGCATACCGACCAACTCCTCGGCGAGCAACAGGAGAAACCCCATTTTTGCTAACATATGGCATGGAAGCAGTCATTCCACTAGAAGCAGGCTTGCCTACAATGAGGTCCGACCTTGTCGACCAAGGCTAGAATGATGGGGCGTTGCTCGCTGAACTCGACCTCGCCGACGAGCGTAGAGAACTAGCCCTGGTGAAGCTTGCGAACTATCAGCAACAGCTCGCAAGGCATTACCACCAAAGGGTTAACCCAAGAAAATTCCAAGTTGGAGACTATGTTCTAAGGAAGGTCCTGGGCAGCTCAGTAAGGTCATCAGACGACAAGCTAGGCCCAAACTGAGAAGGACCATTTAAAGTAACTAGGGACGATCTGCAAGGTGCATATCATTTGGAAACAATGGAGGGCAGAGAGATACCACGAGCATGGAGTGCAGCCAATCTCAAGAAATTCTATTTTTAGATTCTCAAGGAATTCTATTGTTGAATCTTTTTCTTGTATTTTTTATGTGAAAGGAACAGTTCATTCCCCTTATTACTAATGAAATCAATAGCTGCATTTTATCACACATCTTTTTCCAAATCACAGGCACGATGGTCGATATAGCAGGGGGATACCCCTCCTCAGGTCATCGTCATGAAACACGAGAGACCTCTTAGCATTGCCGTTGGCAATATATAAAGCCCTACACAGGATTCTTAGGCAATGCAAACAGATTTCGTACTGGTCATCAAACCTACTTTGGTTGAGCAAAATCCTGACCGGATGAAGACATCCAATACCAGGCGTGTCCTCGCCAATTTCCCTACTTAGGCCTAAGGGAGTGTGACGACACAACCTAAAAGGTAAAATGGGGAACAATGGTATTTTGGTATTATACTGGACTGGGGGGACACTTGCATGGCAAAATAAAAAGAATTATGAAGCATCAAGAATATAAAAAGATTGGATGAACACGTTTAGTCGGCAAAGCTGCCCAAAACACAAACTTCTCATTAATCTCTTATATTTACAACAGTGATAATACATGTTTAGTCGGCGAAGCTCGCCCAAAGCATTTACATTATCAAAAAAGACAAAAGAGTAACAAAATCTGAAGGAGGTGGAAGCCTCCGAGCAAGATAATCAGCAACTTTAGCTCTGATTCCATCATCAGGAGCGGGGGCTAGCTCTTCCACGACCTCATTTGCATCCAACTCCAATAGCTACCGGGGAATAGCATCAATGGGGATCCATCGATCAGACCTCCTGAATGGATTGGGCATCAGAGTGGAGGAGAACATCTCGTGTCGATACCATAACACTGAGTTCCTCGGGACCTACAGCTCTTTCAGGGCACTCAACCACCCTCTGATGAAGGAAAGTTCCTTGAACTCTGATAGTCTCGTTGGAGCATCCAGCCAGCCTTGATTATAGCCATCAGACCACACTTATCGAGGACCCTTCTTGAACAGATGCCGCAGTCGGGTGACGTCCCTCTAGAGCCCAGCAGCAGTTACATAAGCTCACCGAACATCATCACGCAGCTCCTCCATCTCCCTCTCAAGTTGTTCCTCGGCTTCCCTGTTCCTGCCCCTAGCACCCCTACCAGCACGCGAAAGGGGAGGACGAGATCCAGCTCGCGACGATGAGGAACCTTACAGGACTGCCAAAACGGTGCTCGACGAATGCTCCTTAAGATTTAAGACCTCCCTCCTCAGGTCTTCATTCTCCTGCTGCAGGAACTCCCCAACCTGGTTAATCTCGATGGCCTCTAGTAACCTTGCTCTCAGTGCACTGGCTTCTTCTTGTACTGAGGCACCGATTTCTTCCATTTCTTGGAGCTTGTCCTTTAGTTTAGCCACTACCTCGGACTGCTCCTTATACTTCTGATTCCTAGACCTTAGTAACTTGCAAAGTCTAACAAAGACCTGGCGAACTTCAGGGCTTGCATTAGGACCAAGGGTCCTGCCCAGTTGGGAAGTAACAGGAATATAGTCATCAACATCAACCAACTACAAGTAAAATAAATATTGAGGAAAGGAAGAGATCAGCACAAATAAAAGAAGAATCTTCTCATTTCATTAATCAAAGTCAAGTACATTGAGCAGAAACTTGAAAAATTACGAGCGAAAAGTACAGAATTAAATCTTAAGAGAAGATTAACTGGAAACCTCAGGCGGCCCAGCAGTGTCTGGCTGCTTCCCCTTGTCAACAGCAGCAACAGAGGCATCCCCCTCTACAGGAACGCCCTCAGTCGCCTGAACAGGGCGAACACCGGCAAGAACTATATCAGAGGGAAAATCAGCACCCTCGATGGCTGGGGCAGAAGCTTCCTCGTCCATAGTTGGCTTAGGACCCGGGTCATGCTCGTCGAACAGAGGAGACTCAGCATCAACCCTAACAGCTAGAAGAGCTTTGTTCCATTCCTTCTTGAAGTTCAGATGGCTGATATAGCCTATCGGAACCTCGACATTGTCATAAGCAGCAGCCCATCCATTGTTGTATGACTCCTCCTTAATGGTGGCTACCTGGGCCTTTTCCGCCTCCATCTGCTCAGACAGAACCCTGTTCTTCTCTGCGAGGTCCAGCTTACTGGAGCATACTAGATCATAAGCCTTCCTCAGCTCGCCCAGCTCCTTAACCGCGTCATCCCTCTCACGAGTAGAGTTGACGAGGGCCAGATCAGACGAAACTCGAGCTGCATCAGCAGCCTTTAGGTCAGCCTCCAGCTGAGATCCCCTGGCTTCCAGAGCAGACTTCTGCTACTCCAACTCGCCGTTCCTCCTCACCAGATCTTCGCGAGAATGGTAGAGCACAGCAAAGTCAGTCACAAACTGCAGTGAATAGAGAAGAAATCAAGAAGAGGAAAACATCTAGAACTTGTCAAAAGATTGAAAGTTGAAAGAGTATCTTACTAGGGCTAGCCTCTGACTAGCTTGCAGGGCCAATTGATCAGACCCCAGCGCCCTCTGGCGATCTGCAGGGAGAACTGCCCTCTCAAGCATCGCAGGAGCTAGCTGAGGAGAGATGGCAATCGAGGCCCCCTCGGGCAAAGCAGATACCAGGACTAAGGCTTTCCCTGCCTTTGTCCTGGACTCCATCCTTCTTCTCTCCTCCTTCTCTTTCTCCATCCTCCTCCTCTCATCCAGTCTCTTCTTCTCCTCCTCCTTCTTTCTCTCCCTCTCTTTCACCTTCTCTTCTTCTATCCTCTTCCTCTCTTGCTCCTGAGAGGAAGGCCGAGAACCTGTAGCCACGGCCCCAGATGCAGACTTCTGTTTCTTTGACCTTTGTGCAATGGGCACATGGTCATCATCATCATCATCATCTCTGATCAAGTTCTTCCTTGGAGGCAGATCTTCACCAGAACTGCTGGAAGTGCTCGACGATCCTCGAGCTTCAAAATTCTCCTCAGAATCATAAGATCTGCTACTGTCAGAGCTCCCTTCACCTAGATTACCTGCAGGCTCACTTTCAGAGCTGCTCTCTTCTTTATCCAACTGGATAGGCTCAACAGTAGTCTCTCCCAAAGAATCAAACTCTATAACAATGTCCACAGGCCGTGCTATGAAGATGGAGCCTACGTTCTTGTACTCTAATAAGAAGGTAGCAGACCTGGGATGCTCACTATCACCCAAAGGCTCTCTGATGTTCCAAGCTTTCACCAACTTCGAGATTCTGACCTCGCTGAGGGCAGGCTCCAAGTTCTTCGACCTCGATGTAGAAGAAAGAGCAAAGAGGAGTTAGAAAAGTCATAAATTAGCAGAGATTGAGACAACAGTACAAATGTCAACCTATATATTCTTCCCCATAAAAAGGGACAGTAAACCTCTCAGACCTCGACCCTTCGAACAAGGGAGAAAATTGCCAATTTCTAACAAGAAAGCCCTCTTGCCAATAGTCCTTGTGGGAATCAGGTACATTAACTACCAATACCCTATCAGGACTCCTGGCTTTGAGGTAGAGGACACCTGAGCTAGTTCGAGAAAAGGAATAACAGAAACAGACCTCGGCAAGTCCTAATGTAGTACCATACACCTGATTTATTCTATGTACACCATTTACTATTTTCCACACATTTGGCGAGCATTATGGGGGGACGATATTGAAATAACCAAAGAAATGCAAAAATAGATCATTAGGGGGAAAAGTAAGTCCCCCCTGCGAAAGCAGCAAAACATGGATCCAGTGGGCATCCTCTATATCCCTAACATTCTTAGGAGGCGAGGCACACCACTCAATCTATACCCACTCAGGGATGTTGTAGAACTTTCTAAACTCAGAGATCGATCTATTTCCAATCTTCACTATTGGAAAGCACAAAGAAAAGCTACAAACCAAAGAGAAAATGCAAAGGAAGGGCACGAAAAACTTACAAAACAGAAGATCGATTCAAGTACTGAAGAAGCACGAGCTCAAGATAACTAAAAAGCAATGGGAATGGGGACTGAGAGCAAAGGGAATGATGCGTTAGAATTCTCAGAAGACGAAAGAGTGATGGAAAGTCTGAAATGACAAAAAAGATGTGGTTATCCCAACGAGCCTTAAAATTCTAATCATAGTGCACAGTAAGCGAAGCGGCTGCCGCCAAAATCAACTCCACAGCTCCCGAGGAATTGCAACACGGCCATTATGGCTAAGCATTTAAATCTGTTGGGCCCATATACATGGCACAACAAATTTAGGGGCAATTGTGGGTACCCATAATTTAGAACCATGGGCCTGGACGAGTAGCCCAGTCCTGGCGGCCCAAAGTCTAGGCCCTTTATCTTTTATATTGATCCAGTCTCCTCCCATGATCCCATAAAGGGAAGTTATAGGGGAGATGGGAAACGTGGAGGAACCCATCACCTCCACTCACCTACATGTACATGTATATATTAAACCCTAGGTTCGGGGCAAAAGGACAAGTTGTATTCTCTGTAATCACTCTCCGGAGTATATAGAAATAACATCGACTGCACCACCGTGGACGTAGGCACATTTTGGCTGAACCACGTACATCATTTGCTGTGTGATTGGCATCCTCCATTACTTGTTCTCTTCTTGATAATCTTTCTCTCATATTTATTTGTATTTCATAACAATTTCTTCTACAGGTACTTATATTCATGAATAAGAGATCTCGACCAAATTAATGGGAATGTGCCATCTACATACGTGTGTCCGGATTATTTTGCTCACAATTTCCTCCAAAGCTCTTTATCTAATTAACACAGTGAAGGTTTTTTCTTTTCTACAAATGAATTTATGATATGGTCATGAACAGTCTCAGTCACTTAGTTGTGATGTGGTCAACGGGCATAGCAGTAAATGCACGGGATTAATGAAGATTCATTTTATTCTCTGAGGACAAGTTTGTCATTTTCTTCACTTATTTTAGGGGTACGCTAGTAATTTGGGTGCCTTAAACTAAAAGGGTGGTTATGAGCCAGTGGACATTTGGGAGAGGATTAGTCCTAATGATTATATATTGCATTCAAAAGGGTTCTAAGCCTCTAAACCCACCTTTCCATCAGTTTGGTCGATTATTTAATTTCTCAACTGCCTTCAAGATTTCAAAAGCTCACATTAGTGTTCCCATGTTTGTAAGTCGTTGTAATACTCCATATTTTTATGGAACTTATTTAATTTTTAATTAATTATTAGTTGTTTGATAATTAGATATTTTCATATGACATTCAGTATGACATTTATTATTTGTACTTGCTGCATATGTAGTTTTGCATAATTTTAGTTGTGTGTTGATTTATGAGGTATTATTATAGTTGTTGGTGAACTCGTATTAATTCATTAAGATAAATATTTAAGAGAGTTAGTAATATTTATGGCTATGGAACGATCATGGGTCTAAGTGTCAGGGGTTTACTTATTTGGATTATCCCTCGGCATTGGGTTCCACCAATCATGAAGTAGGTTCATATAATATCTAGTCACAATTAATTAATTACTAATTGAAAATTAAAAATTCAGCGACTCATACCTGCTAATTAATAAACTTCATAAAATAATCAACTCGCAAAATATGTAAACTTTTGGGTTGGTTGGTGGGAAATTTAGAAAGTCTGTATTGTGTTAAAAGTAGTGGAATATTGGCCCATGGTGTGATTATATGGGGTGAGCCATGTTTTTTGCCATTTGGGGATTGTTTTTGGCCTTTTAGGTTAATGCTAATTTGGGGAACAAGACTAATGGATAATTTAGATTATATAATAAACTAATTAACCTGACCTAAAACACATAACACAACTTAGAGGAATCCTAGTTGCTAAGGAAGAAGATAGCGGAAGCCTAACTTTGGAGATTTAGGGATATGAGGGATTGGTTACCTACAATCATCCGGGAGGCAAGCTACATTACATATAAATATGATTAAATTTGTGTGAGATTATTTCTTATATGTTGGCATCTTTAAATACGATCATGTAATATGATTTTTATTAATAATCAAACATAATTTCATAATTATAATCAATTAAATTAAGAATCGTTGTTATATTATTGATTAATAGTTGACATCGATTATTGAATGACGAAATTAATATATTAATACTTTTAATTTGTGTTAGAATTATTAGATAGGTTATAGTCATGTTTCCACCTTGAAAAGCCCTAAAATAATTTTAGAATTGAACAAAGATCGCATGTTGATTTAATACATTCACATAAATAAGATGAAGTTAGGGATTAATTAGCTTAATCGTAAAATTGAACCGTTATCGTGAAGAAACATGTTTTAAACAAAAATATATTTGATACTTGGTTGGAAATTGGGGTTTAATTGTGTTTACGATTGTTTGAGTTGGGTTAGAGCTGTCAAGGATGATGTGGGAACAAGCTTGAATGTTACAGGGGAAAATCAATTATCTCCAATAGTTTTATTCTGGTTTACGTACTATGGAGGCCTCTAACTTGGTTTATGTATTAGTTTCCTCTTAGGGACCTAAAATATATTTCAATGAGTATATAAACTGCAAGTTTGTGGGAAGATTATCAAATTTAGGAACCTTTGGGTTCAAGTTATGGTTATAGAGATGATTAGCATTAAACGGTTGTGTAAATAATTAAATTAGTGAGATATTCTTTACAACCAATGATGTAGAGTTTGTTATTGATTTATTTCGTTCATGTGAATTGTACCGGAGGTGTGTATGTTCTCGTGAGTGATATACTAGTAGGTATTTGATAAGGCTCATACGATGTGATCGTGCATGTTATCGCAATTACAACATAGGTTTACCTAGGTCGTATTACACCAATCCTACGCGCTGAGGCACTCATTTCTCGAGTTGGGAATTTTTTTACACATCCTCTCCTATAGTCTTGGTTATAGGGTCGTACGTTTGGTGTAATGGAATAGTGATTTACCTTGGATGTTGTGTTGATGTTATAAGGTTGGGATGCCTTATATCTATAACTAGATGTGGAGTGAATGATCCACGAAGGCATGGGGATAGGCCTTCATATTTTGGCTTCATGAGCATATGGACCTATATGATTTGATGTGAGTTAATCTTAATCAAGTTGATATTGGATTTTCTGGTTCCCATTTTCTTATACATTGTGATTATACTTGTGACATACACATGGTACTTTAATTAGGAAATTGTTAAACTAAAGAGTAAAAGTAAAAAAAAGGGGATTATGTAACATGAGTATCATTCGGTATTGGGTTTAGTAGCGCATGCTTATATAGGTTATTTGGGTTTGTATAACTTACTATTAATCTAATATTCGAGGAAGATATGTTTTTATTATTATTTCACTAATATAGTGATATTTTATACACTGTAGACATGATAGGTTTAATCCTCTCCGTGGAGCAATTTTTACACATTCTCGGCCATAGTTATCAACTCATACTCGTGAATTCTTAGTTGGAGAACTTCTCGAGCAATAATTTCCATTCATTTCCATTAGGATGGAGGTTTAGCATGTATCTCGCCTTCGTTATTGTAATTATTCACATTCAATTATTATGACAACTATTATTGATTTAATTCTGAGTCAAAGATTGTTTTAAACTTGCTTATTTTGGAGTTGGTTTATTTTATTCAGATTTGGGTATTGTTTCCTAATTTTATATCGTATTATTGGATGGATTTTATTACTTTATGACTTGATGGTATCAGAAATGTTATGTTTGTTCAACGTTATATTATTTAGCACTGCCATTACTTATATCATTTTTATTTCTCTCGGTCATGCTTAGAATGTTGCTAATTGTTTGACTCTCATATTATTTATATTAATAATTTATCAATCTATTTATGAATTTTATGTTCTAGTCTTCTTCTTATTTTGTTTGCCTTGGGATTTATTTGATTTCTTCAAAGTTATTTATAGTTTTCATTTGTCTTTCACTACCTGTTGAGAAAATGGTGTATGTGATAAATGAAAACACCATTTAGGCCTTCAAGAACCATGTGTGACTACTGAGCTAGACTATGGACCATGGACTAATATAATGCTAAGGATGACCATTTGCTCTTTTCCCAATTTGTAGCTAAGGATAAGATCACATTTACTCCAAATCGCCTTTTCCTTGATTTTGCCAATACTTCAACATAGTATGTGCTCAGTGTTGTCCTGACACTTTGAGGATTATAAACGGTGTAAAATATTTTAATGAATTCTATAGGATTTAGCTGGGGATAACACATATTCGTTGTTTCTACATGTGTATGATGACTTTAATCTGGTTCATTACCTCAAGGCAGGGAAGGCTGAAAGGTACTTGGTCATAATTTTTCCTGATTTCAACAAGGAATACTAGGAACATGGCTTTATAGTCAAGGGTTGGGGTAATTTGCCCATACCAAAGGGTGGTAAGCCTTGCAATGGCCCCATGTGGACTAAAATAAGGCATGCGATAGGTCTAACTTTATTTTTATTCTAAAACCTTTTTGTTTTGTATTTCCAGGTTTAAACAATTTACACTATTGTGATTCTTTGGTCTTTTGTTGTGTAATTACTCAAAGAAAGAGAAATCCCTACACACAATCCATCAACATTGCCCATTTGAATAAATTATGGTCAATGAGATAAGGTTTGAAAGATGTCGACCACACTAAATCCACTATCATCCTTCTCTCATATACTTATTCAATAACATCTTTTGTTTATTTACTGGTAGATCGAGAACTAGAGATCCCAAAGGGGTTTTCTCAGTATAAACCTCCTAATGTGAGAACTTTGGGATCTTTAGAGTTCATTAACATTTCTGTAATCCCAGCCTTCGTCCTAAAATCCTTTGAGGATGAGATGTCCCAAAAGTAGAAGACCCTTGACATGATGGTGGGTGCACTCTGTACGATCTCCCCTCCTACTTAGACGAAAAGAGAAAAATAGTCAAGGGTCCCTTTGACCTAGTTATTCTAAGGGACTACGTTGATAATATGCGAGTTAACCCAGGAAAAAGGACCAAGAAGAATAACAACCTTTTTGTACAGTTGAAGACTTCAAAGTTGGTGGAGACACTTGATAAAGGGAAATCCCCTACCGAGGGGTTAGTTTCCAGGAAACCAGAAATGGCTCTTGGACTTGTGATAGGAACTTGTCTCCCTAGTGACTAGACTATTGTTATAAGCCTAACCTTCCATAATTTAGATTTACATGTTGCCTAAGCTCTTTCGCTTATAAGTATTGAAGTTATCCTTTCTAATTTTTGTTTATAATTATTTGTGTAAATGATTATAACTCAAATTTTTTATTGGAAATTCGTTGTGGACTTCATGAAAATGCTCGACAGGAGGTCTAAGCCTAAAAAGGAAGTGCACAACCTCGATCTCTCCCTAACTAAGGCTCATAAGACTTTTAATGCTGCCAATGATAAGGTGACTAAAACTAAATCCTTGTTTAAGGCCAAGGGCGAAGATATCATCTCGTCTAATTCAAGGATAAGGTGCAAACTTTAGTGAAGGCATACCGAGAGTGTTTCCAAAACCTTGTTATGGCACAAGAGGAGAAAAGTGCTTCAATTATAAATAGTTGGGTAAATCCTTTATTAATGATGAAAAGAAGTAGGGATTTTTCCAAAAACCCTTTTTCAAAAAAGGTTTGGATGAGGCCTTGGTGAAGGCTAGAGTTGGTAATGAATCCAAGATTTTTATCGAGGATGCTCATGGATCTCCTCTTAAATGTAAGGGAAAATAAGATGAGAAGTAAGAGGCTTCCAACTAGCCAATGGATGATGAAGATACCTAAGAGACTCATGGAGTTTAGTATTGTCTAGGATCGTTTTGTAATTTTGAATGCCCTTACTTTTCTTTATCTATGTAAGGTGCTTACCAAACAATTTGAATGAAATGAAAATTTTCTTCCGTCAAGTTAATGTTTCTCTATTGGTTTATTTATGCTTTTATCATGCATACTTTGTGTTATAGTTGCCTTGGATGTTAAACTAACTTCATTTATTCCTACAACATGATGATTTCCTGACCCTTTTGCATGTGGTATAAGAATATGATGAGTCTGAATTTGTTCTTGAGTTTGAAGCTTCCGATCGAGCTCGAATGACCTTTTTAGCTATTCACAAGGCATTGCATAGAACTATAAGTCACAATAGATAATAAATAAATAAGTTCTCTAATATTCAACACAAGATATAAGAGATAAGACATATTGTTGTCCTTCTAAAACATGAGAGCATTTCAGTAAGGCATGATCTCAAGAAGGTTGAGAAATCTTTAGAGAAAAACAAGTCGATCGAAAAGGGGTTTCACTTGAGGATCGTGAAGTTGAGATATCAGCTCCAGAAGTAGTCATGTTCAATCTGGGTCAATGGTTTTAACAAGAGGGGGATGGATGGTACAATATACCTGGATGAGGCCATACAAGTTGTTTATAGGTATTGCTGGTTGAATGCCTTAGCAATCCTCAAGGTTATCCTAAACTCTCAACTATAATACTAGTACGGGGTGAAATACCCATATATTAAGATCCCTTCAATTAGAAGAGAAGAGTCGTGGGCACCAATTCACACAATTAGGGATGACAATTATGTAAGGATTTCTCAGATCATAATTTGAAGGAATTCACATCGGGGGATATGTAGGATTACGATTCCCTCTTGATAGACTTATAAGATTTTGTTTCCACAAAGTAAAACTCTCCCCATGGATTATTTAATAATGCTTGCGGAAGTATAAAAATAAGTTAAGTTTGAGAGTCAAGTAAATTGATTAGATGTTGGCTAAAATTGATTAACAGAAAATTTATTTGACCAAGCGAGTGTCAAACTTAATGTGGGGAATCATTTTACGTACCATAATCAAATTTTGCAAACAAGACCTCATTATATTTGCAGTATTTATGAGATAATTAAATTCGAGTGCAATCAGGATGATTTAGTGGAGTTAATCCACGATTAAATAAAGAAACAAAATAAATTACAGTAAATGTAATTTAGAATTTGTAAGTATTCCTTTGGAGCTAATTTTGTTATTTTTTTGGGTCCCCAGTGTATTTCACATACCCAAGTAATCATCCCATACTATTAAGAAACCTATTTTAGCCCAAACCTAACTTTTGTACTTTTATATAAAGGTGTGGGAGGGGTTTTTAATCATGTGAATGGTTAATTAAGGTTGGAGAGGGGTGAGAGAAAACACTATTCACTTTTTTAGTGAAGAGGGATAGACAAAGTCCACCATATCTCAAGTTTTAGGAAAGGTTTTCATCTCAAAATGTGTCCACCCACCTACATGACTATGGGGAGGATCATATACTAGAAGATCCTGCCATATATAAGGTTTTATCATGGTTTTTCGGATACCTTGGAGGGAAATCACGATTACACCATCATCATCTACATTTGTATCCTCAAACGCATCATTAAAAGATTCTCTATGGTATGAATTCTTATGACCCTATGTTTAATCTTTGAACTTAGATCCTGTTTTTATTTTAAATTCATAATTGATCAAAGATCCATAGGGCTAAGTTTTTTTTGCAATAATATGTCAATCCCAAGTTATTTTCCCAACATTAATATCACAGAGGGTGAGAAAAGTAAATACGTGGAATATATAACCCATTAAAAATGTTGCTTGTTAAAACCGATTTTTTTAGAGTTAAAATTGTTCAAAAAACTTTCCAATACTTGTTAAACATTCCAAAAATTAAATGATTTTTCATCAAACTTTTAAAATAATGAAATATCAATATCAATTTCATCATTGATGATCAATTGTCATATTGAAATTAAAACGCCCTCGATTAGAAAATGAGAGTGCGCCAGCAATCAATGATTAACTTGTTTAATTAAATTCTAATTTTTAATCCCTAACTCTTGTAAAAAAATTGTGAAAAACTAAATAAATCAAACGAAGCATGCAAAGTCAATCACAATATGAGGAAAAATCTCTAAAGGGGCAAAACAATTTATTTCACTATAATATGTAACGACTTACAATCACATCAAAATACAATTTTGACACACGAATACCCGCAGACGTTGGTTCGTCGTCAGCGACGTTTGTCAATAAGAGGTCCCGTAAGAACTCCAATTTTAGCAGTGGAAAAATACCATTCTTGTCCACAAGATTACTCCAGAATGAGTAGAACAATTATATTTAGGGTTTAAGGATTCACACAAATGTTTGAGAAGGTTTTGTGAATAAAAAAGGCATAAAATCATGAAAAACGAAGTCTGTTTTTGGGCAAAATAATTGCAGAAAAGTCATTTCCAAAAGACATGGAAACGGGTAGAATGGGCATTGCTTTAAATACAAAAATCGAGGCGGCGCGTCACTCGAACATAAGGCCGTGTCGCTCGAATGACTTTGTGTGAGATGGCTATGTCACACGAACGACAAGCCAATCTCGCTCGAATGACATTAGCGAGATTTCTTCCCTTCGCCTCTACACTTAGAAAATTTTCTATTTGCAAAGAAAAAACGTTCCATCCCCTTAAAACTATTTTACAAAAATTTCCCAAATATTTATGTATTAATAAACACTCCAAATAAATTATTTTACCATAAATGTGAGTGGAGTAGTGGGAACGGTTAAAGAGTACGTTTCATGTTGCATGATGCACGTATGAAGATGATGGATTTGTGGATTCGAATCAAGGTCGTCGTGGATGGTCGTGTTGACGTGTCGAATGTAGCGGTATCAGACATACAAATAGTGATCTAGGAGAAATAAAAAATTCCTGGATTCTAACTCGGACATTTATAAAATCATGTTCTAATAAATCTCCCATATGTCTATGCCGGAACATACATAAAAAATCCGAATTATGCTACCGAAGTGAAACCAAACGACATACAATTTAATATCCCTCTTAAACCAAAAAACTGAAAGTAACAAATGATGTCTTCAAACAAACTTCAATCATCTTCAAATCTCCAAATATTCAATTTTTCTTTATCATCATCAGGGTGTGCAAAAATGAAACCACAATTAAGTACCTACACAGAAGAGACAAGAAACAATACCATTGATGTGCAACAGTTTGAAATATAATGATAAGCACAAATAAGAAATGGAGAATGTCACAAGGTAATCAAACTTTCTCTTTTTAATTTTTTCAAAATTTTTCTCAAAAAATATACAACACAGAATCACATCATGAAAGAAAACCAAAACAATCAGGTCGGTGATAGCAAAAATGTAGGGATGTAAACAGATTCGACAGGAAAAACAATACATACAACCATAACATATGTGCACGATGAATGTTGGATATTCCCAATGAATGAAATCAGCATCTCCCTTAGGTGTAAGAACTGTGGAATTAAAATAAATTGACTCAATCAAATCAACAAATCAAAGCTCAAAGTGACTTCCACACCAATAAAGTCCAAATCGTTGTAACGCTTTTTCATGAATTTCAAGGATGTGCAAACCCGTTTTTCATTGCTTTCCAACCGAACTCCCTCATAAATAATTATACATTATGTTTTTCCTTTGAGGTGATGAAACTAAAACCTATTAGCCCATTTGATTTGGCATATTTTTCTTTTTGTTGCCATTTAATTTTTTCGGGCTCTTTTCAAACGGTGGCTTTCACGACAAGTAAATTTTTAACTCTCGCAGCCCTTTTTCGTGATTCACTCATCATATTTTGTTTCAATTTACTCCTCGTGATAAATGGTTTTTACATGCACTACTATCTTGTCAATTTTTATCGCATTTTGGTCGTTGTATTGAAAAAATTGAGATGGAAACACTCAAACTAATATGTGATAGACAAGTACAATACTCAAATAATACCATGCATGTGTGCAATAAAGGTGATAATGGGCCAAACATATAGAAGATAACACTAATTACATCTCAAAGGATCCAAACAAAGTAAAACACATGGATGAAATGATGTAACATCTCAAATCACTATCAAACAGTCATGTGGAATATGGAATGAAGTTCTGACTATTTTCATCTTAAATGTTCATCCATAAATGGTGTAAACAAAATAAAAAATTCTTTTTTATTTTTTTTAAAAAAAATTTTAAAATTAAATCTTTTTGGCTTTTAAAAAAAAAATAAAAAAAAAAATCTTTTTTGGATTTTTCAATCTTTCAAAATAATAAAGAAAACAAAACGAACAAATAGCGATACAAATGATACAGTCTAGAGATAGAAATCAAATATTATGAACATGAAAAATGCAACCTACTCTAGGCATGGTTACCACCCCTCAGTAAACTATGAAAGTTCCTAAAGATGTCCTAAGACTCTCGAATCTAAGGGCATCTAAAGGCTTCATGAAAGTATTGGCTAACTGGAGGCCGGTAGTTACAAAACTCATGGATGCGACCTTTTCTTCTACAAGCTCACGGATAAATTGCTTGCGTATCCTAATGTGCTTTTTGTGCGAATTCTGGACTGGATTATGAGACATGTGTATCGCTCTCGTATTATCATAGGAAATAGTCATGGTGCCTTGTGATATCCCATAATCCTCCAACATCTGCTTCATCCACAGAAGTTGTGTGCAACAGATCCCGGCGGCTATGTACTCATCCTCCGCATTGGATAATGAGATGGAGTTTTTTTTCTTGCTCAACCAAGAGACAAGAGGAGAACCAAAGAAGAAACACTCAGTAGAAGTGATCCTACATCTATCTGCATCCTCGACCCAGTCAGCATCTGAATAGGTAGATAAATGGTCATCGGTATCAAAGGAATACCAAATGCCGAGGGAAAGAGTCCCACTCACATATCCAATAATATGGTTAAGAGAGAGTAAGTGTAACTCTTTTTGGGATGTGTGATATCGCGAACAAACTCCAACACTAATGTCTATGTCGGGATGACTGACAATCAAGTAGAGCAGACTACCTATCATACTCCACTATGAGGTTTGCTACACATCCTTACATAAAGTGTCCTTTCTAAGCTTTGTTAAGATAATTATCGGGGTACGTGCATGCTTAGCGAAGTCTAAACCAAATTTCTTCTCAAAGTATCTTGGATACTTGTATTGGGAGATGAACATCCCATACTCTAGATGACGAACCTGGAGACTAAGGAAGAAAGTAAGCTCACCTACCATGCTCATCTCAAACTCACTCTTCATCTTCTCCTCAAAGTGGTGAGCATGTTGGGAGAACGTGGATCTAAAGTCTATGTCATCCACATAGACTTTGGCAACCAAAATAGCACCGTCATCTCTCCTAACGAAGAATGTCATATCAACTCCCCCTCTCTTGAAGCCACGAGCTAAGAGATATGAAGTAAGCCTCTCGTACCAAGCACGGGGTGCTTGCTTTAAACCATACAAGGCTTTCCTTAGATAGTAGATGTGATCAGGGTGATTAGGGTATTCAAACCTTTTTAGTTGTTCCACATAAACCTCCTCCTATAGAATGACATTCAGAAAGGAAATCTTGACATCCATTTGATATAACTTGAAGCGCAGATGAGATGCGATGGCGAGTAGTAAGAGGACAGACTGAAGCCTCGCAATCGGAGAAAATGTCTCATCAAAGTCTACACTCTCAATCTGTGTGTAGTCTTGAGAGACCAACCTAGCCTTATTTCAGATAATAGTACCAGTCTCATCCATAGTATTCTTGAGGATACACTTGGTACCTATCATATTTATCTCACTAGGTTAGGGGACCAGTTCCCAGACATCATTCTTTCTAGACTAAAGCAAACCATCCTATATATCACATATCTTGTGTTCATCTTTGAGTGCTTCCTTATAATTCTTGGTCTCAACTTTGCACGTGTAACCAACATGGATAACAACGTTCTCTAGCTGAGCACGAGTCTTGACCCCTAGGGTCGAATCTCCTAGAATAATAGTAGGATTATGACACTTGTGAACCCAAGTTGGAGTGTCCCCTAACTCAGAAATAGGGTCCAATCTTGGTGTGGGAGGTACAATGATATCATCAATAGAAAGTCCATCATCCTCACACAAAAGGTTAAAATTAACAAACAACGATGGCTCGTCATCGTGCACGGTGACATTTATTGACTCCATAACCTTAGAGCTATTCAGGTTAAAAACCTAATAGTATTCCCTCATCTCTCCTGAAGTCAAACTTTCATAATTGCTCTCTCTCGCGTAGGATGTAGCATTTACTCCCAAAGACACGAAAATATGAATGGTTGGTGATCGGGTGGAAAAAGTGTGTTCGTGTGAGGACACAATCGTCGTGTGTTTCGCCGCCGCGATACAAAAGAACCTAAGCTACTACTACACTTGACAAGCAAGCACAGCGGTAAGTCGGGTATCGTAAATCCACAGGGAGTGATTAAATTTTAGACTTTAATTATTTTAATTACTTCAGGAATAAAAGTGTAAAATAAATAAAAGAAAAGGTGATAGGGTGGTTATGGTGACAAAACAAAAGAATAAGTTACGCTACACAAAAGTAAAGCGAGGATCGGGATCACATTCCACCACACGGGCTAAACAACTACTAATTAGAATTACGGTTCGAAAACATTTAATCGAGCATTTACAATTAAGCATAAACATCACGCAAGAAGGAATTTAACCCAAAGTTGCGAGATTAAACATTTAACTGAAAATGGTCACACGCGGATTAAATTCGGATAATCTCTATAAACACTAACGTTGTATGACAAAGAAAGTTAAACGCATAATAATCCGACTTTAATACGCGCGGTTTCAATTAAATGCAATTTTACACTAAACCCTAAATTTCGAGGTCCGAACCCGAAAATGGCGGAAATGCAATCCCGACCCTATTTATCTAGGGACTAAGCATTAATTAAACTAAATTAAACTAATTAACTAAGAAAGCAATAAATTAAAGCAAGAAAACCTAATTAGAAAGCATGGAAATTATCTAGAAAGCAAGGAAATAATGGAAAACAAGCTATATTAAAGGAGAGGGAAGATGAATAGTCAATCTTACAACCAATTAGTGTGTCAATCCAAGAGAGGAAGAAGAAGAACCAATCAAAACCCCTCCAACCCTAACTAAACTAAGCTAAAATCGTATAAGGGCTGGTCTCCCTGTTATTACAACAAAAATTGGCTTATATAGTAAGTTAGAATAAAAGAAAAGAAGAAAGAAAAGAAGGCAAAATATCTGTAGAAAACAGAGCATCGATCGATCGACCCCTTTGGTCGATCGATCGACCTAGGCAAAATTTCAGCAATCCAGAATGGTCGATCAATCGACCAGAAGCGTCGATCGATCGATCAAACAGGGCAGATTGCAGCAGCAGCACACTACATTCTTCTTTCTTCTTCTCTTCTCCTCTTTTGCTTTCTTGTATTTCCTCCGCAAGAAATGCCGTAACTTCTTCGTTATGTATCAGAATCGCGCACCGTTCGCGGCCACGCAAAGCTAGCGAGGAGGGATACAACTTCCGTGAGATGTCGGGCCAGGTACCCAAGCTGTGAAAAAACTAAAATGCCCTCGAACGTGCGGTTGTGTACGGAACTTCACCGGAATGCATCCGAACTTCACACTAAGCATCCAAATACCTACAAAAGCTCAATTAACCCCTGCAAAACATGTTAACATAGAAATCCGAGGTTGTCTGGTTAACGAGCATAAATATAGGGATTAAGATACCCGAGGGGGATAATAACACGTAGGTTAACGGGTGAAATACACAATATTTACGTCGTATCACACCCCCTAACTTACACATTGCTAGTCCCTAGCAATGAAATAGGAAACAACAAGAACTACAAGAAAACCAAAAGCAGGAGAAGGACAAAAGTGTGGTATAAAAGCAATAAAAAGATAAGGCCACTTTCGCGGGCGAACGATTGCATTTAGCATATGCAATAAGCCGTTAAACCCCTTGGTTACCCTAGTGGACGAGTGTCGTCTCGTGAGGGTTTTCAGGGATGAAACCCACAAACATCACATGGTTTCCTCAAAATATGCCCAAACCAACATGTGACAAGGCCAACAATGGCGAAAAAGATTTCATACGCATTATTAGCACATTGAATGAATTCAAACAAAAGTCCAAATCATTAACATTATAGAATGCACCTCATAGAATTGAAACCTTAAAATGTGGGAGGGGAGCGAGCACCTACAAAGTGTGATTTGGCAAAAAACTTATATAAAGCGGATACTACATTAAAGCAAGCATATTTTCAATCCTCACGACCATTACACTCATCAAGCAAATTCACTCGAAACAGGGAGGTAACACACGGGACATGCGGGCATAAGGAGTAAATGTAAATGGAAACTAGGCCGCACACATGTCACAGAAGAAGAACGCTATATAGGAAATAAAAACTTTAATCTCAATGAAAGATACCGCACACTAAAAGAGGCGAAATGCATTTTCACAGATTATCACAACTATTATGACTTTTAAATTACATTAACCTAAGATCACATAGGACTTTAATAGGGTTATAATGTAGGTATGGATAAGGTACGAAACGAAGGAATATATGTACAGATTCAAAGTGTTCGGAATGAAAAACTCGGGATAATGGGATAATGAGGGAAATATCAAAATCGGAAAACAAGTTCCAAAAAGGCATTAAATATATCATCAGAGAGAGTATTCAAAGCTTATTGAACTATATACAACATTTACAACTTTCTCTTTCTTTTTATTTTCTTCCTTTTTCTCATTTTCTCTTTTGTTTTCTTTTGCTTTTTGCTTTCTCTTTTTCTTTTTCACTACACTTTCTTTGCTTATCAAACTCTCATATGCCTAAATTGCAACCGACATCACAACAACAACATTCAATCCCAAGTAACATTCCAAACAAAGGTATGTAAGGTGTATGTATGGCTTAAAACTCCAATTTGGAGTTGGTTATGGGATTTGGGTTATGAAACGAAAGGCTATATTTTAGGCTCAAAGGGGTTAACAAGGGAACATATAAAAGGTGAGGTCAAGGCTAATATGGGTGATATAACAAATAGGGCCTATGATCATTTCCAAAAGTTATGCAATTCTCAAGTCAAAACAATATATGAAAATCATGATCAAGTAACACATTTCAAGTATGAACTCAATTAATGAACGGTCAAATGAAAGAATAGAGAGATTACCAACGAATTCAACGTTTTCAAAGAGGAAAGAATAGTGTATAACACTCACAATCGACGAAAGGTACAAAACTTACTCGGTGTAAGTATATACAATGCAACAAAAGATTACCGAGTTATAAAAATCTTAAACCAAATCAATAGAACAAGGAAAGTGCATATTCTCATGGGATAAAGTTTAATTCATGAAGTTATTCACAATATCAATGATTTGAGGATTAAAGTCCAATAACTTCTAAAATCGAGAACATGCATCATTGAGTTGTCAATCGGATCGGGCAATTATTGAAATTTATCACTGGAAAAAAGGCAAAATGCCCAACAAAGGAGAAAAAAGAAAGAAAATATTTTTCAAATTTTTCAAATTTTTCACAAAAAGGCATACTTAGTAACTAAATGTGAGCAAATCCATGTACTACACATGAAATGGATAGAATATCCTACACCCCCTAACTTAAATGTTGCATTATCCTCAATGCGCATTAAGAACACAACATAAAGAGAGGAAAATAATGATATTACCCAAAATTGGAGCGATCTCCATAAGCGCGAGTCCAAAGGAATCTACAAAACAAGTTAGTACCGAGCATAGCAAAAACAAATAACAAAAAGTTAACTAATTACACTAGACTAAATTAAAAAGGAAAGAAAAAAAAGGAAAGAAAGAAAATTAAAAAGCTAACTATTTACAACCTACTATTTAGGCTTCACACTAACTATACACTAGAAGTCTAAATAGTTAAGGGTCCATCCAAAAAGGGATTTGACTTTGAAAGATCAACGGTGGACCCTCCAAAGCGAACATGCCTCCCGGAAGATATGAATTCCGTTTGAACAATGGAAGGCATGTGGGTGGTGAAAAAAGTGAACCATCGCCAATTTGAAATTTTGGGCGGACGATGGGGGATTTGGATAACAAGGGGGAAAGATACACTTGAGGTCCAAGAAAAATCGACTCATCTCCCAAAGATTTTTCAAATGGAATGGGAGAAGGTGCACACATGAGGATAACATCCATCGAAAACAAGTCCGGTAAAGAGTCCTCATCGGCAAAAAGTGTAGAAGTTTTAATTTCTACCGACTCATAGGAATCAACCAATAATTCTAATGGTTCAATGACGGAAAACGTATATGGTGATGAAACAAATTCAATCTCTATCGACTCATCGTCGAAAGGAGATTGAATTTCGGAGGAGAAAGATACACACTCGATGAGAAATTCTTTGAAAAATTGAGGTGAAACACTAGTTTCCACCTCCTCATTGTTTTGTGCATAAGAATTCATCTCATCGCAAAGTGCACCAAGTCTCATTCCAGCATCATTTAGGCTTTCCAAACCTTGGGAGTAAAGAAGCAAAGTTTCTTCCAAAGTAAGCTTCCTCGGCTCAAGAGCCTCGGACTCCTCATTTGGTTGAAACTCGTCTTCGAAAGTAATGAAATAAGAATCGTCATTGGATTCGAATAATGAATCCAACTCAAGCTCCCAATAACGATTTTCATTCCGATAAATGTTTTCAAGTCTTTCATTTTCAAGAAAATCTTGAAAATGAAAAACTTGAAAACTATCCCCAAAGTATGAATCATTAGAATGACCATAATAACTATAATAATAGGACATGATTACCTCGTTGTTGAAAGATGGAGAATCCAAGAAATAAAGTGAGCAACCGCAAATCAAAGTTTCTTAGCGCTCAAAGTATGCAAATCCTGCAAAAAAGGTTAAATCAAAGAATACAAATACAAAAGGAAAAATACTACAAAATAATAAAACAATTACTATCTAAAACACACTCGCCGGCAACGGCGCCATTTTGATCGGGCGGAAAAAGTGTGTTCGTGTGAGGACACAATCGTCGTGTGTTTCGCCGCCACGATACAAAAGAACCTAAGCTACTACTACACTTGACAAGAAAGCACAACGGTAAGTCGGGTATCGTAAATCCACAGGGAGTGATTAAATTTTAGACTTTAATTATTTTAATTACTTCAGGAATAAAAGTGTAAAATAATTAAAAGAAAAGGTGATAGGGTGGTTATGGTCACAAAACAAAAGAATAAGTTACGCTACACAAAAGTAAAGCGAGGATCGGGATCGCATTCCACCACACGGGCTAAACAACTACTAATTAGAATTACGGTTCAAAAACATTTAATCGAGCATTTACAATTAAGCATAAACATCACGCAAGAAGGAATTTAACCCAAAGTTGCGAGATTAAACATATAACTGAAAATGGTCACACGCGGATTAAATTCGGATAATCGCTATAAACACTAACATTGCATGATAAAGAAAGTTAAAAGCATAATAATTCGACTTTAATACGTGCGGTTTCAATTAAATGCAATTTTACACTAAACCCTAAATTTCGAGGTCCGAACTCGAAAATGGCGGAAATGCAATCCCGACCCTATTTATCTAGGGACTAAGCATGAATTAAACTAAATTAAACTAATTAACTAAGAAAGCAATAAATTTAAGCAAGAAAACCTAATTAGAAAGCATGGAAATTATCTAGAAAGCAAGGAAATAATGGAAAACAAGCTATATTAAAGGAGAGGGAAGATGAATAGTCAATCTTACAACCAATTAGTGTGTCAATCCAAGAGAGGAAGAAGAAGGACCAATCAAAACCCCTCCAACCCTAACTAAAATAAGCTAAAATCGTATAAGGGCTGGTCTCCCTGTTATTACAACAAAAAATTGGCTTATATAGTAAGTTAGAATAAAAGAAAAGAAGAAAGAAAAGAAGGCAAAATATCTGTAGAAAATAGAGCATCGATCGATCGACCCCTTTGGTCGATCGATCGACCTAGGCAAAATTTTGGCAATCCAGAATGGTCGATCGATCGACCAGAAGCGTCGATCGATCGATCAAACAGGGCAGATTGCAGTAGCAGCACACTGCATTCTTCTTTCTTCTTCTCTTCTTCTCTTTTGCTTTCTTGTATTTCCTCCACACGAAACGCCGTAACTTCTTCGTTATGTATCGGAATCGGGCACCGTTCACGGCCATGCGAAGCTAGAGAGGAGGGCTACAACTTCCGTGAGATGTTGGGCCAGGTACCCAAGCTGTGAAAAGACAAAAATGCCCTCGAACGTGCGGTTGTGTATGGAACTTCACCGGAATGCATCCGAACTTCACACTAAGCATCCAAATACCTACAAAAGCTCAATTAACCCCTGCAAGACATGTTAACATAGAAATCCGAGGTTGTCTGGTTAACGAGCATAAATATAGGGATTAAGATACCCGAGGGGGCTAATAACGCGTAGGTTAACGGGTGAAATACGCAATATTTGCGTCGTATCAGTTGGGCTTCTTTCCAGTCCAAAATTCATAGGATGTCTTTAGTGTGTGTGGACGTAGGTAAACCCTATTCACCGTGTGGCATGCGGTAGCCACCTCCTTTGCCCAAAATCTCCTAACAACTCTACGACCTAGAAGCATAGATCTAGCCATCTCCTGATTTGTCCGATTCTTCTTCTTAATAATCCCATTTTGCTGGGGAGTCTTCGTGACAAAAAATTCATGTTTGATCCTGAGGCTATCACAGTAAAGATATACTTTATCTTCCTTAAACTCAGTGTTGTTATCACTACGTATTCTATTAATAGTGACTCCGTATTGATTTTGCAGGACATGACACTTGGTTATAAGAAATTCCACAACATCGGATTACTTTCTTCGAATACCTACAATCGAGTAACGAGAGAAATCATCTCCCATCACGAGGATATACATCTCACCACCCAAACTCTAAATACGAGTAGGATCCATAAGATCCATGTGTATCAACTCAAGCACTCGTGAAGTGGTAATGGAATTCAACTTCCTATGGGGACTATAAACTTTCTTTCCTAACTAACAGGGTCCATAAATTGCGGAAGTCAGATTTCCAAGTGATGGTAAGCCATGTACTAGGTCCATTTTAGCTAATTTCTCAAAATCTCTAAAATTCACATAACCTAGATGGTGATGCCACAAATCCATAGGAGTGATTGTGGCACTATTCCAGATAAATGAGGACTTGGGCACACTCCCATAGCAATTATCTTCAGTCCTCACCCCTTGCAATAGAATTTTACTAGCTTGATCATAAACATTGCACTCATTTTGGTCAAACTTTACTGCAAAGTCAGCACCACACGGCTGCCTAATGCGGAGAAGGTTTGCTTTTAAACTGTTGACGTACAAAATATCTACTAGCTTAGGAAATCCTAGTATCTCTGTTGTACCTCGTCTTACTATGCTATATTTTATCCCATGTTCAAAGGTGACTTTACCTTCCTTGTGATCCTCCAGGTCGGTAAAAAATGGGACATCAGCTGTCATGTGCTTGGAGCACCCACTATCAAAATACCACTAAGAAGTGTTTTGTTCTTTGAGAGAAACATGAACAACAAGGGATTTTTGCGTCGAGTTTAGGCACCCAAGATGAGTTAACCTTCTGTTTGCCCTTGTCATTATTGGCTTTAGTCGGGATATTAGAAATGTCTACTGACGGAATAGAAATCCGTTGGAACTCTTCCATTAGACTCTGAGAAGTGGAGGCTACAAACATAACATGGTTTCTAAGACTCGTAAAATCGCTAGTGGCATGTGGTGAAGAAAATGTACGTTGTGGCCGACCCAAACTATAGCAAAACTCCCTAAGGTGGCCCTTTCTTTTGCATTTGGTACATAAGTGCACATTCTTTGGCTGACCTTGGTTTGGTTTTATTGGTTGAACTCTTCTTTGTGTGTTTTGGCGATGGCCATATGGATTCTTAATAAACTCAGGAACCGATTCCGATCTCACATGGGATGTGGAAGCACCATCAAAACTAATTCCCCGCCTTTCACCAAAATCTAAAGAATGAGATGTAATACCCCATATTTTTATGACTTTTAAATTTGGGGATTTATTAAATTTAAATTGAGATATTAATCTAGATTTTTTAAATATTTACTAGCGTGATGAGAGTTAGTAGTTATTGGGAATTTTTTGAGAATTACTTAGTGGATAAAGTAATAGGTATAATCGAATTTATTAAATTATCATGAGTGTATAATTTGATAAGTATGGAAATTAAATTGGGACACACTTGTGTCGTGTCGGGATTAAATTATTATTATTAAAAGTGAATGAATTATAAGTCACCCGTATTGTCATTTCGAGTGCGCCAATGTGTCCGGAATGGTAGAGATAGTCAAAATAATGTCCCCGGGGGTTTAGTTTGGGTATCAGGGCATTTTTAGGCCTAATTAGCATCCCGGGACGGTATTATAGACATTTGGCATTTTTGGGTAATTAAACCCACGAATTTCCTAAGAATAAATCAACCTTTAGGAGTTGCCTTCTAGGGTTAGAAATCAGAAAATTAAAGAACGGACATTAGAGAAGGAGTTGGAGAGCTTTCCAAGCAACTCAAGGCCAAGGACTCAACCGTTTACACCGCCACCACCACCAAAGCATAGATCGCACGACGAGGAACGTAACCATACCTCTTTCGTCCTCAAATCAGAAACTCAAAATCCAGGCAAGTATCTATCTTGCTTTATTTTTAGTTAATGTCTCAATCATGTTAGTCTGGGGTTGTTTAGAACTTGTTTCATGAAAGAAAGTATAGTGTTGAGACTTAAAATCCCATGTTGTAGAAGACGTAATCATATTCTGGACATATAAATCGCTTGTAGAGGATAAACCACGAATTTGTATGGATTTAGAAGTAGGAAATCTGGAAAAGAATTGGAAGAATTGAAAGAAAAAGAAAGATTAGGTTTCTTGAAGTTTAGGTAAATTTTACCCATTAAATTGTTATAATTGATGAAATGGGACATATTTTACGTAGAGAATCATGTGTTTAGGTATATAGTACTTATAGTAACGTTGGTTGGGAGTTTGGGAATGATATATGGAGATTTGGTTGAGGTTGAAGAGGCAAACCCATAACTGGGTTAATGCAGTTTTCGTCATAACTGCTTGATCGACCGATCGACCCAAGAACATTGATCAATCGATGATCGATCGATCGACCCCATTTCCTCGATCGATCGACCCCTCCTGGAAAACTGCATATTCCCCTTAGGTTGGCTTAATCTGATTAACATTCGTAGTAACCCTTGATTATTATAGTTAGATCATAATGGGATATAAATAGGACCAGTAAGGTCTAAGTAAACTCCGTTGAGTGAGAACTTAATGTGAAATGAAATTAAGGGTTAACGGGGAGTTATTCATATATATGAAGTCATGCGTATGTTTAATAAAAGGTTGAGACTTGTAAGAAAGTTAGACTATATGGTAAGTGAGAGTGCCTACTAAAATTATACTGTAACAACCCGTCCTTTTTGGAGGCAA
The DNA here is from genome assembly GCA_949130495.1 of Sambucus nigra. Classification (NCBI taxonomy): domain Eukaryota; kingdom Viridiplantae; phylum Streptophyta; class Magnoliopsida; order Dipsacales; family Adoxaceae; genus Sambucus; species Sambucus nigra. Next base: position 353,820,154 of record OX422208.1, on the reverse strand, counting down.
TTAAATTCCATTATTGAGTTTAAATTAGAATTTAGAGAATTTCCCTAAATAGTAATTTTTGGGATTTTCGAGGATTAAATGATTTTCGATGGATGTTGTGATTATTTTTGGGATTAAATATGTCGGAATATTTTAATTATACATCGCAGTTGAGTAAAGCGACACGAGGTGAGATTTAAATTGGAAAACCCGCATTATGTCGTGTGGGGTTAAATAGTGAGTTGCGGTCAAGAACCTCGGATGGGAATTTCGACTGCGCCGTGAGTCTTGTAATGGTCGAGATAGTCGAAAAAGAGTGTCCGATTGTCGAAATTGAGTTTCGGGGAATTTTAGAGTTAAAAGGGCTCAAAATTGAGTAAACGAGTCATTTTTTGGATTTTAAGGGGTATAAACCCTTTTTTCCTTATATAAGGAGGGAGAGAGGGAAAGAATAGAAATAAAAGAGAAAGAAAAGAGAGAAGAGAGAGAGGAAGGAAGAAAGTGGAGAGAAAAAGGAGATTTCGGGCTAGACTCCGTGGGATTCGACTCGAGATCGTCGAATTATATCCACGAGGCAAGTGTTTACTTGCTTTATTTCATTTTGTGCAATTATCTCATATCATAGTTGGTAAAAATATGATTTTTGGGTTAGAACCACTAAAATAAATTTGGGAAAATTTGGATATGAGTTTACATATTGATGTAATGTAAACTCTAAATGATTTCTAGTGTTAAAACCATGTTAATGGAGTGTAAGATTGAATTGAAATGGGAGAAATGCCAAAAATAGGTTTTTATGGTTTTAGGGTTTAAATCTAAGAGAAATAGTTTAATAGCCCGAAAAATTGTTGTGTTAGTTATAAAACATAGATTAGACGTTTATTGAGTTGTTAGATGAGCTTAGAAACAACAAAAATGGAGAATAATGGAGGTTTGGATTTTATTTGAAGAGGATGAATAGTGACCTGCGTCTTAACCGGATCGATTCGGACAGGGTGAATCGATTCGGCTCTTGCTCAAAAAATGAAAATTGTAGATCTTTTCGATACGGTCGCGTGGGCGTCGACCGCGTATTTTTCTGATTTGTTTTGGATTTATAGTGATTTTTCGACAGAAAGCTATCTGAGATCTAAATAGTTAGTCAAAAATTAATGCTAGAATTATTTGGAGATAAATATTAGGGGTTCTCAAATGGAGTGTTAGGACCTCTAAAGGACTTGATGAGATATTAAAAATTTGGGTTTGTAGGAATAAATCTGAGTTATAATTTAAATGGTGAGTGGATGAAATTTTGGGTTTTGGGTTATATATAAAACCCTAAGCAGATTTGGGAATTTCGGACCAGCCGAATCGATTCGGACAGAGACAGTTTGAAAGTAGAACCATTTTGAATCGATTCAGATAGGTCGAATCGATTCGGTGGCCAGCAAATCGATTCGGACAGGCCGAATCGACTCGGTCCTTGCAAATTTTTGAGGTTTTCTCCTTTTAAGTTTAGGGAGACTTAAATTATGATTTTGGAGATTATTATAGGAGTTTTTAAGTGGGATGTTAGGACTCTTAGATGATGAATTGAGGATAAGTAAACCTCGAATTAATTTAGAGTATGATTCGGGGTATGGAGTTAATTAATGTTTTGGGATAAGAGACATTTAGGTTTATGTACAAGTCCTTAAATATCAATCTAGGTGTGAGAATATTTAAAGAGAGAGAGAATACTTAAATATTATTATGTGATTGGCAATTCTGGTCATATATATATATATATATATATATATATATATATATATATATATATATATATATTCGAGGAGGAATATAGAGTATGTATACAATGTGATTAAAGTATATATAAAATATGATACAAATGTGTATTATATAGTATTATTCCTTGTGCATGAGAACAAGGTAATATATATCTTTATGAGAATAAATGATTGTGAAAAAAAGTAAAAATGAATGTTTTCAAAATGGAAAAGAAATGATTTTCATAAATAATAATTTATGGATACACACCTCTCTAAATCGCTATCATAAGGGAAGTTGCGCGCATGTGGTGAAGCCCCCTGGCTAATGAATGCATGGTGGATATATCCTAGGCCATATGAGCATTTATTGAATGTTTTCTGCGCTGGTGAGGTAATTCTGGGTGTGGTTATGACTCTTCCGCAGGCATATGGCCGATTCCCGACGTTTCGATAGGATCCCAACTTGTCTTGGTGATAGGCCCTGGAAGATGATAGCCATTTAGGGCCGCGCACAGTGGGGAAACCCGGACGGGTGGTCTTAGATACATTATATGATTTGTTAAAGAAATTTATGATAATAAATTGGCTTTAAATACATTTCCCGGATGGAAGAAGGGAAATGGGATAAACGATTTCGCTTCGGATACATTTCCTGGATGGAAGAAGGGAAATTGAGGCATGTGATATGGTAAAAGTATTTTTATGATAATAAAAATGGCTTTTAAATACATTTCCTGGATGGAAGAAGGGAAATGGGATGTTATAAAATGGAAAAGAACTTTTATGATAATAAAACTAGCTTTTAAAAAGTTATATGATATGTTAAAGCAATTCATGATAATGAATTGGCTTTTAAATATATTTCCTGGATAGAAGAAGGGAAATAGAAAGTTTTGAAATGAAATTGAAATGAAAAACATTTTGTAAATGAAAATATAATGAAAACCTTACTCCGGGAGATATTATCCGGATGTATATGGTAAGATGTATATAAGAATGAATGTGATATGTATATAAATATATACGTATATATTTATACTTTAGTTTTGTGCTACGGGCCTAATGGATCTCTACCATTAACCCTACCAAGTAGTAGTGTATCGGGGGTTTCTTGTTTGGATTTCGCTTCGCGAGACACCCCACACACGAACATAGTGCAGTGTTGAGAATGGAGAGAAGTTTAGCCCTTAGTACTCGAGTTATAGAGGATTTTAGTATATGGGTGAATTAGTTTAGTCAAGAGGGATAGCTTAACTAGAATGTTCTAGATAGATGCGCTAGGTTTGCACTATTAGAAGAGAGGGGAGGGTTACCTCATGGGAGTGCGATACCAATTTAAATATGAGATAAAAACATATTTTTTCTAAAAAAATAAAGCATTTATGCACTTGCAAAATATTTACACAACTCGGGCTCTGATCCGTTTATCTACTTTTCCTTTCATGCTATATATTATATATATATATGTGTGTCCAGACACAAGGACGTTTGGATGACACTTCTTTCTAGTGAAACATCGGCTGCAGCAGCTGTGGATGCATGCAGGTTCTTGATTGATGCATCCATTCTTGAAATCTAGATATGAGGTATTGTATACACATTCGGGTTAATAACCCAACAACATTTATTTATTCTTTTTCCGCCTTTTAGTGAGGCATTCGATATGGTTGTATAATTTTGATCGAGTGTTCGGTTATTTTATTTCATTTCAATTTCAACTATGCATAAACTGTGTGGATGTTTTAATTCGTAGTTGTATAAAAAGAGTAGTTAAGTAAAATTTTGACATCGGCCTAATAAGTTATTAGTAATTAAATGGATTTTCGACAGTGATGCTAAGAATGATCCATATGAGAATCCTGTTTTAATTTGATATAGGAGTGATCGCCCGGTATTTTATTAGGCGGGGTGTCACAAATGGTATCAGAGCATCAGGTTCTAGTGTCCTTAGGAATTAGTGCGGACGTACTACGCTTTCAGCGTTGCTCTCGATTTGATATAGAGCCTCAGTATTAGGATTGTTGGTTTCTCTTGTGAGATTTCGTTCTCCTGCCATAGTATAAGATTATGGAAAATCTTTTGCGCGCTCGTTCGAGATTCGTGTGCTGATCGAGGAAGGCGGCAGGAGGTGGGGCTTAGTAGTTTTTATGAATTTAACCTCAGAAGGAAGAGGTATAATTGGCGTGGCTAGATAGAGTCGTAGTGTTTGTTAGCCCTAGACTCGTGTGTGTAATTTGAGTTTTGTGGGGGTCTCGATAACATTATATAATGTATATCTATGTGTTTTCCGCGGTAGAAGAATTTTCTTTTCCTTCATTCTCCATAGAGGCGGGTGTTGATATTTTGAATATATATATAAATTTTACTGGTGATACTCGTTCTATATGTTTATACGAGTATGTTAATATAGAGAGTATGAATGTTATGGTATATTCAGAGCGATAGCAAGCTAATGATGGAAAGACTATCGTGTCTGCAGTTCCAGGGTGGAACGGGTTGTTGTTGCGATATCTCACCTGGACATAGGTTGAGTTCGTCTTTATTATGTTCATAGATGGAACTTCGATGAGTAGAGGTTTCATTCTCGTGATTTGAGTATGTGGCGACCTTATAAATATAATTTAAGGCCGCAGGATTATTGTTGAACTATAAGATTAAACTCATTATTGATTGCGCAAGGATTTAAAATTTGTACGAGCCCTGGGTGGTGTGACTCTTAGTTAGATATAGGAGTTCAGACCACCTTATGTTGGAAAAGGGGGATAGGGTATCCCGTTTTCATGTTTGAAATAATGAACCTCGATGACCGACGAAGTTAAGTAGTAGTGTGTGGAGGGGTTCCTTGTTTGGATTTCGCTTTGCAAGACACTCCACGCATGAAACTTAATGATGTTAGGAGTGGAGTGATGTTATAGGATGCGAGGACGTTGGTTTTGTTGATAAGTCTTATAGTGTGGATGAACCACTATAAACTATGAGCCATGTGATGAAGGAATGTTTATGGAAATGGTGTGCTATGGAAAAGTACTAAAGTGGTCCTCTAACCACAAGTGGGTGGGTGGAGTAGGACTTAGAAAAATTGATTTGATGATTATATGCATGCCTTAAGGAAAAGGCAAATTTTGAGGAAGTATATTTTATGTATGGTGTTCGTAACGCTTTTGCAGAGAGCGGACACTACGATTAGTTAGATTTTTTTTTTTGCTCTGGTGGGAGGTTAGAATGTTAGAAATGCGTTCGTAGGTTAGCGTGGTAGAATATAGGACGTCCCTCTGGTGTGCCTTAGGTCGCTATGTGACCAAGGATAAATTCTTCTGAATTTAGCCCCTTAAGTTAGTGATTTTGATATCTCGAACAACGTAATTGAATCATTTTTATCCCATATCATTTCCATTGACTATTTCTAACGAGTACCCTGAGTTTCGTGTATTTCTTATTGATTTTATTGGAATTTAGTGCAAGAAAAGAAAGAAAGAAATCGGAAGAAAGGAAGAAAAGAAAAGAAGACAAGTCGAAGGGCAAAAGCATAAATTTACACCTGGAGTTCGGATTCGAAGCCTTAAGGAAAGTTGAAGGTTCTTATTTCACAAGAGCATCGAAAGAAACGACAGTCAAATCGGAACTCGAGATCAAAAGTTATGACCGGTCAAAGATGGAAAGAAAAAGTCAACAATGAAGAAAATCGGACCGATCCAGTGTATATCGGTTCGATCCGAAATGTCACATTCCCAGTAGACCCCGAATTGATGCCGAAATGATGGCAAGAGAACCGATCCGATAGCAGACGGACAGATCTGGTAGAAATAAAAAAGAACCGATCCGGTGACTAAAAATCGAACCGATACGATGAGATCCGGACCGGTCCGGCGATTAGAATTCCTGACATTAATTATGGAGCTCCAGAGGTGCATATCGTGGAGAATCTTTTACAGATAATCGATATTAACTATCAAATCGTGCTAAATTTTTGCTATAAAAGACCAAGCCCTATGTCATTCCATGGGGAGTCGAATTAGATAGAGATAGTCAGATTTTAGAGAGTTTTATTAGTTTTTCATAAACCCTAGTTTGTAAGTTAAAGGAATAACAAGAATTCTAGATTCAATTTCATCTCTTTTCTCTATTGCTGATTACAAGTATCAAATCCCATTCTCTTATTTGATCTCAATTCTATTTTCAAGCCAATTATCACTTGTTTTATAATTTTTGTCTTTACAATGTTTCTTAGATCCACATCCACAATTACATGCATTGTTATGAATTTATTTTCTAGTAAAACCATGTCTAGCTAAATTTTCAAGGGTTGGGGTACATGAACTCATTCCGAGGTAAATTACCCTAGTAGAAAATAGAGGGTAAATTAAATATTGACCAAATCGTGTATGGAAATTATGCAAACATAGCCGATCTTTTAATCTCTCTTGCCCTAGGTACTTGGGATGTTTAAGAAGACTATACAAGTATAATTGTCTATCCACCGCTTTGTTTTTACCTTTGATTTCATATGATGCGGGCTAGTTTCTTTCATATATGTAATGCTTAGGATTTATAAAGATTGGATCTAGTGAATAATTTTAATTTACAGTTCGAGTATTCTATATAATAATTTACTAAGGTTTGAGGGATTGTACTCCACCCTATTTTCTTTCATATTCATTTCTGATTTTTTTACAATTCTTAGGTTTTATTTGTGCACGTAGTTTATTTTCATAAATTGGATATTTCAAACATCCATCATCTTTTCTTTTCTTTTGTGAAACCATTTCAAGGATAAATAACTTTTCCTACATAATTCTCAATTGCCAATTTCTGATCCCTGTGGAGACGATCCCGACTTGTCGAATTATTACTAAAGCGACAGGCTTGCACTTGAGCCTAGAGAAAATGCACTTTTGAGACAAATTCTTTGTCGCGTCAAGTTTTTGGCGCCGTTGCTGGGGATCGTCAATTGGTGATTCTAGGAAAGTGATTTTAATCCTAAAGTGATTTAAAAAAAAATCAGTTTTCATCTCATCTCTTGTAAGATTACATGCAAAATCCACCTCTCACCCAAGTCCACGAAAATCCTATTACCGAAGGGAATTCTGAAAATTCTCACACCACCGATTCTCCACACTTTTGGGTTCCACCTCCTTCGCCTAATAATTCAATCTCAAGTCACACTTTGAGTCAAACATCGAGTGGAAGTTTTGAATCGTTTGGAAGCAATATGTCTATGCACGGTAGTGTTGGTGTTGGTGCTGGAGATGAGGAAATATCTTACCTCCCCATGAAAGATCTTTTATTTCCAGAGGGAACTGTTACCCCTGGTTGCATTTTACTCCCGTATAATGCTGGTCAGTTCCACTTTCGGAATGGGATGATCCAAATTCTGCCTACATTTCATGGGATGGATTCTGAAAAACCATATCTCTATATTAGAGAGTTCGAGGAATCATGTGAGACATTTGGTGACCAAACTTGCCCACAAGATGTTATCCGGTAGAAGCTTTTCCCTTTTCCTTAAAGGATAAAGCTAAGATTTGTCTTTGGTCATTACCACCGAATTCTGTTTTATCCTAGCGAGATATGCAAACCAAGTTTCTCCCCAAGTTCTTCCCACAACACAAAACCAATTGTGTCAAAGCTCAAATACAAGCTTTTCGACAAAATGAGAATGAGGCTTTCGATAAGTGTTGGGAACATTTTTAGGAGTTAGTTAGTGCTTTTCCCCATCATGGATTCGAAAAACATCATCTTATTTCATTTTTTCATCAAGGGCTTACTTTAGGATCTAAACAACTTGTCTAGATAATGTGCGAAAGACCTTTTTGGGAGTTAGACTCGGCGATGCTGAGACTCATCTAAAATACGTAGCGGAGACTACGCAAGCATGGGATGTTTCTGACCCCAATAGTCAAAATAAAAATTGACAAGTGTCCAACTTGCCTGCTGCATTCGATGTTTATCATTTGGACAAGGACACTTTGTTAGATCGTAAATTTAACAAATTGGAAAAGAATTTCAGAGACATGCTTGAAGTTCGATTAAGAGATGTAGTCGAACCCATGCAAGTAGGAAAGGAGAAGGTGTGTGCCATTTGTACTGCTGGTCATTCTACTAATGGATGTCCTACCATCCCTTCATACAAGGCAATGTACACTGAGCAAGTAGAGGCGATAGTAGGGTTTCGCGGAAATTTTAATGTGCCGTAAGGGAATACATACAATCAATCTTGGAGGAATCATCCTGGTTTCAACTATGGACAACCACAAGGTGGGATGGCTCCCAATCCACATGTGACTTTTCCACCACCCCCTCCACAATTTCAGCAAATGGCTCCTCCAATGCCAAACCCTATGCAACCACCACCTCCTGGTCCTTATGTCACTCCACCTAGGGGATCTCTTGATGATAATCTGAATCAATTCATCCAATCTCAGAAGGAGAGAAATGCTAAGTATGATGGAATGTTCACAGAAAATTTTTCTAGCATCTCTAGGTTATAATCTTCGTTGAATACTCAGGAGAAGGGTAAATTCCTAGCTCAAGGGCAAAGACCCCCTATTCAAGAGCAAACTAAGGTTAGCTCTACTTCATTGGATTCACTGGAACAATGTCAAGCTGTCACTACTCTATGTAGTGGTCGCGTAATTGATCTAGCGCCGCCATCTCCCAAGGAATCTAAAGCTAAAGAAGCTTCAGAACCTGAGGAGACCTCCTTGCATATGGAAGATAAGGATGAAGGAGTTGAACCTGAAGTTTAAGTATAACTGCCCACTGCTTCTTGATTTCCTCAACGCTTGGCACCACCCAAAAAGGGGGCCTCACGTACTGAAGTGTTAGATGTTCTGAAGCAAGTAAAGTTGAACTTGATATTTATGGATGCTATCCAACAAATTCCAGCATATGCCAAAGTCATCAAAGATCTTTTGACTATCAAACGACGGCTTAAGGTGAAGAAGAATGTCTTTTTGGCACAAAATGTGAGCTCGGTCCTTCTTAATGATCTTCCACCAAATTTTAAGGATCCCGGTGCACCTATAATTTCCTATGTTATAGGAGAAAGTAGAGTAAAAAAAGCTTTACTTGATTTAGGGGCGAGTGTAAACATCCTTCCATACTCTATCTATCAACAACTTGATTTAGGTGATCTTAAACCTACCTGAATCACGCTACAGTTAGATGATCGAACTGTGAAAGTGCCTCGTGGGGTTGTGGATGACGTGATAGTTCAAGTGGACAAATTTTACTTCCCAGTTGATTTTGTCATTTGGGACACGGAGCCCTCCCCACATTCGAGTAATCATGTTACCATAATTTTAGGCCTTTCATTTTTGGCTACTGCTAATGCTTTGATCAATACATGTAATGGACAAATGCCACTCACTTTTGGAAACATGACTCTCGAGACCAATATTTTCAATGTTACTAACCAAATGGGTGATGAGGATGAAATTCATGAGATTGATCTTATTTTAGAAGTGGTGGATGAGCACATTGATAGGATCATAGGTGGAGATGCACTAGAAGTTTGTTTGGTGCAAGGTGTTGAGAATAAGAGTTCTTATACTGATTTTGAGCGTGAAGTGGAAGAGTTGGGATCTTGGTTGCAAGAAGAAGTGAGCGTTGAGAAGTTGAGAGATGTTGACTGGATTTCTAGATTTGAGGAATTAGTCCCGAGGGAGTCACTCATGATCCCCTCTGAAGAGAGATTTCCTAGTCTTGAATTAAAGAAACTACCCTCTCATGAAAAATATGCTTTTATGGGAGAAAATGATACATTCCCTGTTGTTGTTTCTTCCAGTTTAAAAAAAAGAGCAAGAGGGCATGTTGTTGAATGTGTTGAGAAATCATAGGAGTGCGTTTGGTTGGACTATAGAAGATTTGAAATGTATAAGTCCTTTGATTTTTACGCATAAAATCCATCTCGAGGAGGAGGTGAAGCCCTTGTGAGAGATACAAAGGCGACTGAATCCAACCATGAAAGATGTAGTTGGAGCGAAAATCATCAAGTTGTTAGATGATGGGATTATCTACCATTTTCGATAGTAAATGGGTGAGCCCAATTTAGGTTGTTCCAAAAAAGTCAGGTATGACTAAGGTTAAAAATGCTAAGGGAGAATTAATACCACAACATACCACCACTGGGTGGCGTGTTTGCATTGATTATCGAAAGCTCAATGCCAGAACAAGAAAAGACCATTTCCCCTTATCGTTTATCGACCAAGTGATCGAATGAGTAGAGTGCCATCCTTACTATTTCTTCCTAGATGGGTATTCTGGATATAATCAGATTGAAGTGGATATACTTGATAAAGAAAAGACGACTTTTACATGTCTATTTGGTACGTTTGCCTACAAACGTGTGCCTTTTGGGTTATGTAATGCGCCAGCAACTTTTCAAATGTGCATTTTGAGTCTTTTTAGCGACATGATAGAAAAAGGTCTTGAGGTGTTCATGGACGATTTCAGCGTTTTCGATCCATCTTTCGACCATCGTTTAGCTAGTCTTAAAAAAGCGTTATTTCGGTGTGTGGAAAAAGACTTAGTCCTCAATTGGGAAAAATGTCATTTTATGGTCACTGAGGGCGTAGTTCGGGGCCACATAGTCTCATATAGGGGAATTGAGGTTGATCGAGAAAAAATAAAAGTAATAGCTGAGTTACCCCCGCCTAAATCACTTAAAGATGTGAGGTCCTTTTTAGGCCATGCTGGATTTTACAGGAGATTTATCAAAGACTTTAGCGCCATCGCTAGACCTTTGAGTAATCTTCTCATGAAGGACACTCCGTTTGAATGGAATAACGCTTGCCAAGAAGCTTTTGATAAACTCAAAATCATGCTTATTTCTGCTCCTATCATGCAAGCTCCCGATTGGTCACTCCCATTTGAGCTTATGTGTGATGCAAGTGATTACGCTATTAAGGATGTTATCGGACAAAGAAAATACAAGAAAGATCATGTTATTTACTATGCTAGTAGGACATTATCTGGCCCCCATATTAACTATTCCACCACGGAGAAAGAATTACTAGCAACCATTTTTGCTCTCGATAAATTCCGCTCCTACATTGTTGGGTCGCCCATCATTTGCTTCACTGATCACTCGGCCCTCAAATATCATCTGACGAAGAAAGATGCCAAACCGCGCCTAATCAGGTGGATCCTACTCCTACAAGAGTTTAATCTATCAATACAAGATAAGAAAGGAGTCGAAAACATCATTGCTGACCATTTGTCACGCCTCTCGTCTGACGTACCTGTTGATACCGTTCCCATAGATGAGTATTTTTCGGATGAAAATCTTTTTTCTACTTCTTCTCTTCCTTGGTTTGCGGATATAGTAAATTACCTTGTCACTGTAGTTGTTCCCTCCATTTGGATTCCGCACGAGAGAAGGAAATTCACTACCTAGTCACGTATGTTCTTTTATGATGATCCATATTTGTTTAAGTATTGTGTTGATCAAATCATCTGAAGATGTGTACCTGATGAAGAAATTCAAGGGGTAATTCGATTTTGTCATACGAAAGCATGTGGAGGTCATTTTTCCAAAAATAAAACTGCTATGAAAATCCTGCAAAGCGATCTTTATTGGCCCACAATCTTCCGGGATGTAAATACTTTTTGCAAATCATATGATAGATGCCAAAGAATGGGAGCTATTACTCGCCGTGACATGATGCCACTGACCCCCATACTTGTCTCAGAGTTGTTTGATTGCTGGGGTATTGACTTCATGGGGCCTTTCCCACCCTCTTTTGGTTTTCTATACATCCTCGTCGCATTAGACTACGTCTCAAAATGGGTAGAGGCCATAGATACAAGGACGAATGAAAATAAAGTGGTGATGAAGTTCATTCAAGAACACATACTTTCTTGATTCGGAGTTCCTAAGGCTACCATTAGTGATAATGGCGCTCATTTTTGCAATAGGCCTATAGAAAAGCTCATGCGAAAGTATGGGGTCGTCCATAAAGTTGGAACGACTTATCATCCTCAATCGAATGGCCAAGCCGAGTTATCTAATCGAGAAATCAAGCATATCTTGGAAAAGATAGTCGAACCTAACCGGAAAGATTGGTCCATCCGATTGAATGATGCACTCTGGGCTTATCGCATTGCATACAAAAAACCCCTTGGGATGTCCCCATTTCGTTTTGTATATGGCAAACCTTGTCATCTTCCTGTTGAAATTGAACACAAAGCGTATTGGGCTATCAAACGGGTGAATTTTAACATGGAACAAGCCGATGAAACACGCAAACTTCAGTTAAATGAGTTGGAAGAAATACGCAATGATGCGTATGAAAGTGCTAAAATCTCAAAAGAACGAATGAAACGAGCTCACGACCGAATCATTCGACGTAAGGAGTTTCATTCGGGCCAAAAAGTACTTCTCTATAACTCGAGGTTACACTTGTTTCCCGTAAAATTGTGATCACGATGGTCAGGACCATTCATTGTGAAGGAAGTATTACCCCATGGAGCTGTTGAACTAGAGGATCAAAAAGGGGGAAACACATTCAAAGTTAACGGGCAACAACTCAAGCCTTATTTGGAAGCGGTCGTCATGGAATCCGACACGATCTGGTTGTCGGGCCCCATTTATGGGGATTAACTGAGCAAGTAAGGTGAGGTCGTTGCACCCCCGACATGTATGGGATGGATGTTGTGTATAGTAGTCATAGGATGGTAGGTTAGTTAATAAGTTGTGTGTCATAACCATAGGTGAGAATTGAATACAGGTCTCGGGTTCATTTTGGGTTTCGAGTTTTGAAAGTTTTGAGGTTCAATTTCATTGAAGGAAGCGTGGGGATGAAGAAATCAAGATAAATATGGCCATAGAAGTAAAGCAGGGAAAATCTGGGATTTCAACAGACCGGATCGGTCCGACCCTAAATATAAAGAACCGATCCGGCCTCAAAAAGAAATAAATAAAAAAAGAAAATGGACCGGTCCGGTGTGAACCCGAATTGATTCTATCATCTGCAGTTTGCGCACCATCCCGAGGTTAAAACCTCATAAATCCTCAACCCATTCATTCCCCCAATCCCTTCCTCTCCTCAAAAATTCGTTCCCCCTATTTCCCCCACATTTTTCCCCCTACCCCCCATCCCACCTATAAATAACCATATACCCCCTCCCAATTCCTTCACACCACCATATCCACTCTTCTCTCTAACTTTTTGTCTAGTTCTTCCATTACCATGGCTGCTCCCCATAAATATAATTCAGTTGAAGTTCTGCCCGATGGCAATGGAAAATATCGTTCACGCCGTGAGGCCAATTCGTGTCGTCATTTTTTCGGTCCTCGACGTAAAATCCACATTGAGCGCCAAGTACTTTGGGATCAGTTGCCTAATTCTGTCACTAGGATGTTCATGTCCTGAGGCTGGTGTCGATTTTTCAATGAACCTTACGAGGCTGTATGGGAAAATAAAGTTCTTCAGTTTTACAGTTCGCTCGTCCATACCGCTGATTTCGAATCTCAAGCTTTTGTCGGCTCGACACCGATACCCATCTTGCTTGAAATTCTGGACCGAAAACTAGAGTCTAAAGGTGTGATCACTCCAGCTCAATATACCTATCCCAGCCCTGATCCAGCAGTTTCCAAAGAAGTTTGCATGTCCCGCATCGTGCCGGGTTCGGTTTGGAATACTAAGACCTTTCCTGTTGGTCGGTTACCCGACAAGGCACATATCACTTTTCACATAGTTTTTACCAATCTCTTGTAAACTTCAAATGATTCGGCTATGCGTCCACATCAAGCTACTATGATGTGTCACTTGTTTGACCATGCCACTGTTATCAATTTGGCCCGCACGTTTTATAATGATATCATTTGTGCGGCGCTGGACAAAAAGGGTCGGGCCCATATTCCTTATGGACGTATCATTACTTCCTTTCTTAAGGATGTCGTCATTATGCCCCCGAAAGATATTATCAACTTACCCAAGCCACTCGGGAAAGAATCTCAAACCCGAAGTGACAAGCAAATCCAGCTGATCCGTGCGCGTCGAGATGATAGTGATGCCTCAGGTGATGAGATTGCTGCTGAGGAAGAGGATGTTCCTGCTGAAGATGTTGAGATGGAAGAAGGTGAGGAGGAAGATTACGATGAAACTGATCTTCGGATTATGTTCTGGTTGGTACGGGTCTCACCGAGCGCGTTGTTTCTCTTGAGACACGTTTTGACGAGTTTATGTCATCTTACCAATGGGACACCAGTCTGATTTTGCGTATGCAGGCTGATTTGTATCGCCTCCAGTTGGGTCCTGATGCACCGCTTCCTGCCTATTTTTATGACCCTTATGACCCCACTGGCCCCGGTAGCCCCCACCCCCACCCGCCCCGTAGGACCCCGATCAGCCCCTTCCAGTTATGACATGTTAGTTTGTGGTGTCATGTTTTTATTTTATCTTTTCTTTATACAGCTATGTTGTACTCCACCGTTTTCTTATGCTATTTGCTTATTTTATTTACCGCACTACTTATTTTGTCTTCTTTAGCTTTATCGTCATTTTGATTTTGGACAATGCAAAAGACTAAGTTAGGGGGATGATCAGTGCGTATTCATAAAACTTTGCATTCAAAAAAAAAATATTTTTGTTCAAAATAAATAAAAATTGGAATTTAAAATTTTCAAAAATATCACCTTTATTCTATTTAAAGTCTCAAATTGTAAAAATCAATTGCACTAAGCCAAAATTGACCGAAGATGGCAATTGAAAGAAAATTGACGACTTAACGAATAAGTGTGGAGATTGATCAAACCCGGTGAGATTTCGAGCCTTTCAATTTTTTATGAGTTTTTAAATCAATCCGAGTTTATGATTAACTCAAAGTTCTTTTCAGCATTTTAATAAGTCGTTGATGATCTCACTCCTTTGTTTTGATCGGTTATGGGAAATGTGTGAAATGTTGTCTCGAAATTCGTGCTAAATATATATCTAAACTTAATTAATCTCGAGATGTATATGGTAATGTGATTAGCAATTTGTACAATGAAGTAGGCCCTCTTTTGTTTAACCCCAAAAAGATTAGCCATAATAAAGTTGTGAAAAATTATCCCTTTGCAACCCACTTTGAGCCTAATATAATATTTCCCTTTCGTTTACTAACCCGAAAAACCCAAATAGCTTGGAATTGTGAAAATTGAGAAAATTCATCAAGTAAGTCCAAAGTGTGCAATAAAATGGGGGCAAGAAAAGAAAAATAGCAAGAAAAAAATGAAAAAAAAAGATAAAAAAAAAAAAGAAAAGAGAAAAAGAAAGAGAAAAATGAGCAAATGCCCGAAAAGCACTAATGGACGTCATCAGGACATTTTCCAATTCCAAACAATCCGTCTATTACCAATTTTACCCTTTACACTTTTTAACCCGAAAAGTCCTAACTGAGTCCGAATGGCGAAATTAATTACTGCATGGAGAGATAAGATATGAAAAGATAATAAAAGAGATTAAAATGGTGTGATTAAGAGGTGATGTTCCCATTTCCTAATAACTGTATTCCAATGATGAGATCTTTTCACCATATATTTCCTTCTTTTCAATTTTGTATGCTTGAATTTGTGTCCATTATATTTACTCTTTATATCATTCATACCTAGAGAAAATAGCCACAATCCGAGTGATTCACTTGTGAGTGCATCCGTAAGAATTTAAATCAAAACGCATTTTTGAAAAGTAATGTAATGTTCAATCGGTGGAAATTTGAGGTTTAATTTATGGCTTTGCACACACACACTATGGTTTGAGACATTTGAATATGAATTTATGGTGATTATTTTTCGAAAAGTTTAAAGTGTACAATTTTTAAGTATTTTGATATTTATTTGAGTCAATAAAGAATTTTGTGGGTGTATTCACTGCAAACCCTCATGAGACAAAACTCGTCCTACTAGGGTAACCTAGGGGTTTAAAGGCTTTTTGCATATGATCAATGCAATCGTATGCCTGTGAAAGTGGAATTTAATTTTAGTAAAATAATTCTCAAGAATAAAACTTTGAGTAGCTTCATTTACATTGCCCGGGAAGTGCAAACTTCTAAGTTAGGGGGATTTGACCAAGGATAAATTCTTCTGAATTTAGCCCCTTAACTTAGTGATTTTGATATCTCGAACAACGAAATTGAATTGTTTTTATCCCATACCATTTCCATTGACTATTTCTAATGAGTACCCCGAGTTTTGTGTATTTCTTATTGATTTTACAGGAATTTAGTGCAAGAAAAGAAAGAAAGAAACCGGAAGAAAGGAAGAAAAGAAAAGAAGACAAGTCGAAGGGTAAAAGCATAAATTTATACTTGGAGTTAGGATTTGAAGCCTTAAGGAAAATTGAAGGTCCTTATTTCACAAGAGCATCGGAAGAAACGACAGTCAAATCGGAGGTCGAGATCAAAAGATATGGCCAGTCAAAGATGGAAAGAAAAAGTTAACAATGAAGAAAATCAGACTGATCCGGTGTATATCGGATCGATCCAAAATGTCACATTCCCAATAGACCCCGGATTGATGCCGAACCGATGGCAAGAAAATCGATCCGATAGCAGACGGATCGATCTGGTAGAAATAAAAAAGAATCGATCCGGTGACTAAAAATCGAACCGATCCGATGAGATCCGGACCGGTTGGACCGGTTAGAATTCCTGGCATTTGATTATGGAGCTCCAGAGGTGCATATCGTGGAGAATCTTGTACAACTAATTGATATAAGCTATTAAATCGTGCTAAATTGGTGCTATAAAAGGCCAATCCCTATGTCATTCCAGGGGGAGTCGAATTAGAGAGAGATAGTCAGATTTTAGAGAGTTTTCTTAGTTTTTCATAAACCCTAGTTTGTAAGTTAGAGGAATAACAAGAATTATGGATTCAATTTCATCTTTTTTCCCTATTGCTGATTACAGGTATCAAATCCCATTCTCTTATTTGATCTCAATTCTATTTTTAATTCAATTATCACTTGTTTTATAATTTTTGTCTTTACAATGTTTCTTAGATCCACATCCACAATTACATGCATTGTTATGAATTTATTTTCTAGTAAAACCATGTCTAGCTAAACTTTCAAGGGTTGGGGTACATGAACTCATTCCGAGGAAAATTACCCTAGTAGAAAATAGAGGGTAAATTAAATATTGACCAAATCGTGTATGGAAATTATGCAAACACAACCGATCTTTTAATCTCTCTTGCCCTAGGTACTTGGGATGTTTAAGAAGACTATACAAGTATAATTGTCCATCCACCGCTTTGTATTTACCTTTGATTTCATATGATGCAGTCTAGTTCCCTTCATATATGTAATGCTTAGGATCTATAAAGATTGGATTTAGTAAAAAAATTCAATTTACAATTCTAGTATTCTATACGATAATTTACTAAGGTTTGAGGGATTGTACTCCACCCTATTTTCTTTCATATTCATATCTGATTTTTTTTACAATTCTTAGGTTTTCTTTGTGCACGTAGTTTATTTTCAACAATTGGAGATTTCAACCATCCATCATCTTTTCTTTTCTTTTGTGAAACCATTTTAAGGATAAATAACTTTTCCTACATAATTCTCAATTGCCAATTTTTGATCCCTGTGGAGACGATCCCGACTTGTCAAATTATTACTAACGCGACAGGCTTGCACTTGATCCTAGAGAAAATGCACTTTTGAGACAAATTCTTAGTCGTGTCACTATGTCTCGATGACCGACAACGCGAGGGAGTAGTGTAACAGGAGGGTTCCTTGTTTGGATTTCTCTTTGCGAGACGTCCCACACATAAAACCAAGAAAATGTCGGAAGTTGAGAGAGGCCTTGGGCACTAGGGATATACTTAGGATTATACTCGTTTCACGTGGGTAGGACATCGCATAGACCTTAGCATTATTAATATGTAAGTTTAATAGTTTTGGTAGGACCGATATAGGAAGATTTTGGGAAGTTAGCCACGAGAGGATTGGTTGGTTAACCATGAGAAGAATTGAATTTCGCCGGTTGGGAGGACCCATGTGTGAGTATTACACCGAGGAAAGGAGATCCTTGTTTAGAGAGAGTGTTACGTGTCGGACGTTCACTATGGTTGTGCAGATGTGCACAGGTTAGAAAGGTGTTTGGGCACCTTATCAAGTGAGGTTTATATACCGCCTCAAATAAAAGGGGGCGTAGTATATAAAGTTGAAGCTTTACAAGATGTAAAGAGGTAGTTATAGACTCGTTTCTCTTATTGGCAATACGAGAAGCCATCAGAGTAATGCATAGAGGTTATGCGTTAGTAGGTAGAATTTAGATGAGCTTATTGTGAAGCTAGTACTTTGGAGTACATCTTGAGGTAGGTGGAATATGGTAAGGGACCATCGTGTTAGCACCTTTTTTATTTTGGAGGTACTAAGACATAGTGGAAATTGTGATCCTAGTTTGGTGATGTAGGTTATATCTGAATTTCGAGGACGAAATTCCGTTGTAAGGGGGGGAGTATGTAACAACCCGTCCTTTTTGGAGACAATGAAATTCCATTATTGTGTTTAAATTGGAATTTAGAGAATTTCCCTAAATAGTAATTTTTGAGATTTTCGAGGATTAAATGATTTTCGATGGATGTTGTGATTATTTTTGGGATTAAATATGTTAGAATATTCTAATTATATGTCGCAGTTGAGTAAAGCGACACGAGGTGAGATTTAAATTGGAAAACCCGCATTAAGTCGTGTGAGGTTAAATAGTGAGTTGCAGTTAAGTATCTCGGATGGGAATTTTGACTGCGCCGTGAGTCTCGTAATGGTCGAGATAGTCCGAAAAGAGTGTCCGATTGTCGAAATTGAGTTTCGGGGAATTTTAGAGTTAAAAAGGGCTCAAAATTGAGTAAACGAGTCGTTTTTGGGTTTTAAGGGGTATAAACCCTTTTCTCCTTATATAAGGAGGGAGAGAGGGAAAGAATAGAAAGAAAAGAGAAAGAAAAGAGAGAAGAGAGAGAGAGGAAGGAAGAAAGTGGAGAGAAAAAGGAGATTTCGGAATAGACTCTGCAGGATTCGACTCGGGATCGTCAGATTATATCCACAAGGCAAGTGTTTACTTGCTTTATTTCATTTTGTGCAATTATCTCATATCATAGTTGGTAAAAATATGATTTTTGGGTTAGAACCCTTCAATTAAATTTGTGAAAATTTGGATATGAGTTTACATATTGATGTAATGTAAACTCTTAATGATTTGTAGTGTTAAAACCATGTTAATGGAGTGTAAGATTGAATTGAAATGGGAGAAAAGCCAAAACTAGGTTTTTATGGTTTTAGGGTTTAAATCTAAGAGAAATAGGTTAATACCCGAAATAAATTGATGTGTTAGTTGTAAAACATAGATTAGACGTTTATTGAGTTGTTGGATGAGCTTAGAAACAACAAAAATGGAGAATAATGGAGGTTTGGATTTTTTTGAAGATGATGAATAGTGACCTGCGTCTTAACCGAATCGATTCGGCCAGGGCGAATCGATTCAGCTCTTGGTCAAAAAAATAAAATTGTAGATCTTTCCGATATGGTCGCGTAGGCGCCGACCGCGTATTTTTCTATTTTTTTTGTGGATTTATAGTGATTTTTCTACGGAAAGCTATCCGAGATCGAAATAGTTAGTCAAAAATTAAGGATAGAATTATTTGGAGATAAATATTAGGGGTTCTCAAATGGAGTGTTAGGACCTATAAAGGACTTGATGAGATATGAAAACTTTCGGTTTGTAGGAATAAATCAGAGTTATAATTTAATTGGTGAGTGGATTAAATTTTGGGTTTTGGGTTATATATAAAACCCAAAGCAGATTTGGGAATTTCGGACCAGTCGAATCGATTCGAACAGGTCGAATCAATTCGATAAGAGACAGTTTGAAAGTAGGACCATTTCGAATCGATTCGGACAGGCCGAATCGATTCGGTCCTGGCAAAATTTTTGAGGTTTTCTCCTTTTAAGTTTAGGGAGACTTAAATTATGATTTTGGAGATTATTATAGGAGTTTTTAAATGGGATGTTAGGACTCCTAGATGATGAATTAAGGATAAGTAAACCTCGGATTTATTTAGAGTATGATCCGGGGTATGGAGTTAATTAACGTTTTGGGACAAGAGACATTCGGGTTTATGTACAAGTCCTTAAATAGCAATCTAGGTGTGAGAATATTTAAAGAGAGAGAATACTTAAAAATTATTATGTGATTGGCAATTCTGGCCATATATATATATATATATATATATATATATTCGAGTAGGAATATATAGTATGTATACTATGTGATTAAAGTATATGAAAAATATGATACAAATGTGTACTATATAGTATTATTCCTTGTGCATGAGAAAAAGGTAATATATATATTTTTATGAGAATAAATGATTTTGAAAAAAAGTAAAAATGAATGTTTTCAAAATGGAAAAGAAATGATTTTCATAAATAATAATTTATGGATACACACCTCTCTAAATTGCTATCATAAGGGAAGTTGCGCGCGTGTGGTGAAGCCCCCTGCTAATGAATGCAGGGTGGATATATCCTAGGCCATATGAGCGTTTATTATATGTTTTCTGCGCTGGTGAGGTAATTCTAGGTGTTGTTATGACTCTCCCGCAGGCATATGGCCGCTTCCCGACATTTCGATAGGATCCCAGGTTGTCTTGGTTATAGGCCCTGGAAGATGATAGCCATTTAGGGGCGTGCACAGTGGTGAAACCCGGACGGTCGGTCTTAGATACGTTATATGATTTGTTAAAGCAATTTATGATAATAAACTGGCTTTAAATACATTTTCCGGATGGAAGAAGGGAAATGGAATAAACTATTTGGCTTCGGATACATTTACTTGATGGAAGAAGGGAAATGGAAGCATGTGATATGGTAAAAGAATTTTTATGATAATAAAAATTGCTTTTAAATACATTTCCTAGATGGAAGAAGGGAAATGGGATGTTATAAAATGGAAAAGCATTTTTATGATAATAAAACTAGCTTTTAAAAAGTTATATGATATGTTAAAGCAATTCATGATAATGAATTCACTTTTAAATATATTTACTGGATAGAAGAAGGGAAATAGAAAATTTTGAAATGAAATTGAAATGGAAAACATTTTGTAAATGAAAATATAAAGAAAATGTCAGTCCGGGAGATATTATCCGGATGTATATGGTAAGATGTATATAAGAATGAATGTGATATGTATATAAATATATAAGTAAATATTTATACTTTAGTTTTGTGCTATGAGCCTAATGGATCTCTACCATTAAACCTGCCATGTAGTCGTGTATCGGGGGTTCTTTATTTGGATTTTGCTTCGCGAGACACCCCACGCATGAACTTAGCGCAGTGTTGAGAATGGAGAGAAGTTTATCCCTTAGTACTCGGGTTGTAGAGGATTTTAGTATATGGGTGAATTAGTTTAGTCAGGCAGGATAGCTTAACTAGAATGTTCTATATAGATGCACTAGGTGTGCACTATTAGAAGAAAGGTGAGGGGTACCTCATGGGAGTGCGATACTAATTTGCACTTGCAAAATATTTTCACAACTCGGGCTCTGACCCGTTTATCTACTTTTCCTTTCTTGCTATATATTTTATATATATAGGTGTCTAGACACAGGGACGCCTGGATGGAACTTCTTTCGAGTCAGACATCAGCTGCAGCAGTTGTGGATGCATGCAGGTTCTTAATTGACGCTTCCATTCTTGAAATAGATAGGAGGTATTGTATACACATTCAGGTTAATAACCCAACAACATTTATTTATTCTTTTTCCGCCTTTTAGTGCGGCATTCGATATGGTTGTATAATTTTGACCGAGTGTTCGGTTATTTTATTTCATTTTAGTTTCATTTACGCATAAACTGTGTGGATGTTTTAATTCGTAGCTGTATAAAAAGAGTAGTTAAGTAAAATTTTGACACCGGCCTAATAGGTTATTAGTAATTAAATGGATTTTCGACAGTGATGCTAAGAATGATCCATATGAGACTCCTGTTTTAATTTGATATATGAGTGATCGCCCGGTATTTTATTAGGTGGGGTGTCACATATGCATAGAGAGATGGAATACTTCGAGAGATGAGAAGTAGGTATGGAGTAACTTATATATATCAGAACAAAAGTGACAAATCTGTTATGCGAGATAATCAAGTAAAAATGACCTAACAGCGGATAATTATAATTATGGGTCGTGAGCGCACCTAATTTAGAAAACGTGGATATTTATATATATATATATATGACGGTGTGATTGTGCATATATTATATATCTGTATAAAAATCATACTCGAGATACTTGCTATCACGGGGGTTTTCGCGCTGAGACGGTCTTTTCTCGATTGGGCCTTTATGGGGGATACTGACTCGTACCCTAGAACATAGGATTCCTCGGTACAGGCTATCTGATTGATAGTCAGACGGTACTAAGAGACGTAAGGGTATGTGATGATCTCTTAGTGACTTGGAACTATGCTTCGCCTCTATTTGTATTTGTTTTATGTTAATACAGTTCGAGAGTGATTCCGAACTAGTATTTCCGTTAATATGTGTAATACCCGGACTTGATAGCAGAGTATGCCAGCACCATAGATTTTATGCGGGGTGCCGAATGTATATATATATTATATGAGTGGTTAATATATATATACTTAAGTATGAGAGCTTTCTATTGTGTATAAAAGTAGGTAAGTAATGAATAATTACTCTAATTTTGTTATAAGTGTTTGAAAATTTTTGTGACATCACTGAGACATTTCAAATAACCTAAGATATATAAAAAAGATTGATTTTCATAAATTAAGCATATTAGCCATAGTATATGATGGAATGAAACCTTATGGGGGAAGTTAAGTTAAAATAAACTTATGGGATTAATAGTGCGGTAGGCGTGCACACTAGATGAGAGGTGAGAAATTCTCAAGAGAGTGTAGCATACTAACATGGTTGTTACATTAGCCAGTAAGCATTTTAAATACTTACTAAACTAATTTTAAATTATTTTATACTCGGGCTCTGGCCCGTTTCCTGTTATTTCTTCTCTCTTGTATATATATATATATATATATATATATAATACAGGTATATAATACAGGTGCCCAACCACAAGGGCGTCATGCTTAGGTTCTTTGGACCGAGTGCGCTGCAGCTTATGTGGGAGTTGAAGGCCATTGCTTAGACGACCTCATTGTTGACTCCAATCCTACTTTTAGTTCTTATTAGTTAGGGCACGTGTCGCTCATTTCTTTATTCAGTTTGGATTTTTGCCAGAGATTTATGTTCCTTTATATTTCCATTAGTTTGTACTCTTTGGGATTTAATTACTGTCAGGATGGTTTTATTTATAGTTTAAACTGGTTTGGTTTATATGGATTAATCTAATTCTTGTGTGTTATTATCCATCTTTAGTATGTCAGAGTTCTTAAATTGTTGGTTATTTAAAAAGATTTTCGTATTTGGATTTAATAAAATGGAAATAAGGTTTTAAAATTATTTTGACACTTAGCTTAATTATTTAGGGTGTTTAAAATTGGAAATTTTATTTTGCGACAATGATACTAAGAATGAACCAACCGTTCACCTTGATTTTAATTTAATAAATGACTGATCACTCGGTATTTAATTAGGCGGGGTGTCACATGAGAGAGGGGCATCTTTCCCATATTTCCATATCTGTCCTCAATCTTTAGCTTGACCTCCTTGGCTATCTCAAGGTCATGAGTAGGATGGGATTAAAGTTTCTTTCGAGTGTCCATGGAGGACCGGATCTCATTCATAAGATGAGCCACTTGCTCGGTCAAGTCCCCTTTCTCTTTCTCTAAACATATCTCTCTCCCGCACCAAACTGACTCTTTCTCTACACAAACTATCTCTCTATCAACACAAATAGTCTCTCTCTCTCAAGGCAGTGCTAATGGTGGAATCTCTCTCGTCTCTCCTAAATCTTTCTCTAAGGCAACTATCCTAAGTGCTAACACTTTGTTACACTATTATTTTTAAAATAATTAACATATAAATCATTGTACGCGCGTCGTAAGTCACTATTGGCTTCACTTGGAACATCCTCCTCCCCACTCACATCGCTTCCACTATCGAGATGTCCCTGTGAATTAGCATCCTCATTGTTGTGAGGTGAACTGTTAGTACTCACATGACTAGCCATGAATGTGATGAAATTACATTCTGTAATACCCCACATTTTTATCGATATTTATTTATGGGATTAATTAAATTAAATGTGAATTAATTGAGAATTAATCTGGATAAAATACTAACGAGATGTGAGTTGGTATTTGATTATAATGTGTATATATGGCAATATATGAATATTGAAAATATTGAAATTGTCGCGAGGCTGAAATACGGCAGTCTGGAAAATTTAATTGGGACGCGCGTGTCAGTCGCGTCGAGAATGAATTTATGAGATTTAAAAATAAATTATTTTTATTTTGACCAAATAGTCATTTTGAGTGCGCCAACGTGTCCGGAAGGGTCTAAATAGTCAGAAAACACTAGCCGGGGGTTTAGTTCGGGTCCCGGGGAATTTTTAGGCCAAACCGGCAACCCAAAAGGGTAGTTTGGTAATTTCGGAAATTTTGTAATTAAAACCCACGAAAATTAGACTTTAATTATAACTTATCATTAAACCCACTAACCCATTTTCAACCCCAATCTAAGTAGTGGGCTACGGGAGAAGTTAAGAAAATATTTTATCTTGCCAAAAACCAACCCCTACCTCCATTGTCATCTTGTGAGAAGAACTTGTAGAGAGAGAGAGAGAGGAGCATTCTGCAGAGAGAGAGAGAGGAATTCAACCATCTCCAACCAACAACAAATCTGAAGAACATAAGTCAAGTGATTTAGTTACAATTAATTCAATGAATGTGTTCTTCCATGTTTAGTGTAATTATCGAATTTTGTCTTGGAAGATTGATATAGACCCATGAATTTGAGGATTAAAACTACGAACCATGTTAGGAATTGCATGTAGACATATTCTGGACGAATTATGAATTCAAAATATAACCCTTGACGATCTAAAAACGGATTTAAGAAGAAATTTATTGTTGTTCTTGAAAGAAATAGAAAACTATGGTTCTTGATGAAGTTTTGATCCAAATAAAGCCCTTGGTTGATGATTTATTGGTTTTAGAACGTTAACAATGTTGTAGGATGGTTGTATGATGATATTATAACGTTAGATTAGAGTTTCATGCATTATAATGGAGTTTTGGGACGATTTGAGGACTGCAAAACGAAGCAGTCCGTAGCCTACCTGGTGCAATCGATCGATCGACATTCATCAGTCGATCGATCGACCACAATCGATCGATCGATGTTCAAGGTCGATCGATCGACCTTCCCAGAATGAGTAAAATTTTCCCTAGTTATATTTTAATGATGTTAACCCTTAGAAAACTATTATTGGAGACTTTATGAATATCCTTAGACTTAAGGAAGACCAGTAGGTATGGTTATAAAATTTGGACCTTAATTATAATTCAATTTGAGGAATTATTCTAAAATCTAATGAAATTCGATGAGTGAGATAATATTAGGGTTAAAAGAATAAATTTGAATAATTTGATGAAATGAGGTTTGGGGCAGAAGTAAGGACCTTAAGAATAATGATGTTATATGTGGGAATAATAGGAGACTTAGTAATCCCTTTGAGATAGGTTTTAAGTACAAGAAGCTATGACGTGAGATGTGTCGATAGTCTACATTATATATTATCGGAAGACTTAAAAATGCATAAAATTGGAATAATGGTATAGGGATGTAGAATATACCTTTATTAATATTAAGATATCTAATACGTGTGAATGCTTAGTATATGACTTATGTGTATGACATACCTACCATACTTGCTATCACGGGAGGTTTACGTTCGCTTAGGGCCATCTAATCTTTGTGTGACCGGATTTAGATTGGTACCTTAAGAACATAATGCTAGAATGACTTATTTGTGAGTTAATAAGTCAAGTGACTATGGAGCGTAGGTATGTACGTGACCCATGGATATGTTGAATTATGTTCGCCTCCATTTTTGTGTGTTGTGCTTATTCTAACAATTCCTGAGTGATTCGGAATTTGTAATCCTTATGTACGTGATGTACCGGTATGAGATAGCAGAGTATGTGCACCATAGCCTAAACTAGGGGTACCTATAATGTATATTTATGATGTGAATAATATACAACTAATGTTCAATGAAATACTTAGTAAAGTAACGATGCGTATACTTGTGCTATTTTAATAGAGATTAAAATGAGAACTCCACAAAATAAAAGGTTGTTATTAGGGAATTAAGGCCCATACATGGTATACTTTAATGACATGAATGAACCCTTAAACCTATAAAGTGAAGCCAGGTTCTGTATTAGACTAGTTAGTTAGTAGCATAACTAGTACGAGCTATGGATGCGTTAGGAGTGCACATTAGTTGAGAGGTGAGGAGCTCATGTGAGTGCACGTCACTAACATGTATTTGATATTCACTGTTTAATTGTCATTAAAGCACTTGCTGTTTTTAAAATACTCTCCACTTTCGGGCTCTGACCCGTTTGCTTTCAAATCTATTTTCTTTTTTTGTAAAAACCTTTTAGGTGCCCAGCCACAAGGACACCATGCATAGGAATTCTATTCAGGTGACGAGCTGTAGTTGTTGTGAAAGTTACAGGGCTTGACAGTAGACGCCTCTTTTCTAATCTTGACTCCATATTCAGTTTCATCATCGTAGGGCATGTCGCCCATTTCTTTAGAGACATTTTATATTTCAGTTATTCAGACTTTGATTTGTATTTAATTCAGGATGCAGACTTGTTTTATTTATTTCCATATTGGGATTGTTGTGAGGAGTATTTCCTCCAGACTTATTATTATTTGTTGGTTATTCTATTGCTTCTTTATGGTGAATTGTTATGTTATTCTTTCATAATTATTTTATTGCATGTTAATCAGATTTAATTTAAATTTAACAACTTACTTTTTAAATACTAGGTGGTTAGAAATCATTAAAATGTTTTCGACAGTGATGGTATTAACTGAACCAACTTGGCATTTTGTATTAATTTAATAAAGGAGTAGCTACCCGGTATTTAATTAGTCGGGGTGTCACAGTCAGGTTCTAGTATCCTTTAGGATATGTACGGCTTATTATGTTTTCGTTGAGCTTTCTTTGATGTAGAGCCCTATATTTTAGGACTGTTGTATTCCTTTATGTATGCTTCGCTCTTTAGCTATTTTAAGTTTATAACTGCGAACTTATAGACTTTACTCTCATTTCAGATGCCTCCATGACGTGCGCAGCGAGTTCCTAGGGATGCACAACCAGAGCCACAGCCAGCACCAGTACAGGGCACCATGAATGCCGCCGAGGTTGCAGCTATTGTAGCCCAAGCGGTAAATGCCGCCCTGGCCGTTGTACAGCAGGCACCACCCCAGGCGCCAGTAGCCGCGCCAATTTAGGCACATGCATTCCCGTCTTCTTGGGAACGCGTTCGTGATGCTTTTCAGAAAGCACACCCTCCGGAGTTCGCAGGTAGCTCCGATGTTGTGGTATCTATCCAGTGGAGGAAAGATATTCAGAGGCACTTGAGGATGTATGAGTGCACCGATGTTCAGAGGAAGATACTAGCTACTTTCAAGCTAGTTGGATCTGCATTGTAGTGGTGGGAGTCTATTACCACCGCAGAGGAGAGATATACTCTCACGATACAGGAGTTCTGGGTGCGGTTCGACCGCAAATATTTTTCGTCGGCTGTTCACACGGAGATGAGAAGGAAGTTGATGAGCCTCAAACAGGAGGGAAAGACTGTGGCCGAGTATGAGGCCGAATTCACTAATCTACTGAATATTGTCCCGGATGAGATACCGACAGAGGAGAAGAAGATCCAGAAGTTCACCGATGGATTGACATGGAGGATCCGTCAGCATTTGTTGGGGAACCTCTCGTTGGCCACTTATTCTGATGTGGTTAACGCTGCACTGTTACACTACCAGGATCACCGCTTTCACATGGCTGAGAGCAAGAGAGCAGGAGAGTCCAGCCATCAGGGCAGGACTGCAGGAAATGGTGCCAGTGGGGCACAATCTACTCAGGGGCAGAGGCAGGGTGACCAGGGTTCTCAGCAGGTGGATCATTAGAGGTTCAGATCGGGGAATTTCAGGCACGGATAGGGAGGTTTTAGGCAGGGCCATCAGGGTCCGAACAGCCATCAGGGCCAGCAGGGGCAGAATGGTCAACAACAGTTTCAGCAGGGCCAACAAGGCCAGGGCAGAAATGGTAACGGTCACCAGGGCCGTGGTCAACAGGGGCAGCGAGGGGGAAACTTCCAGGGAAAGTGTTTCATTTGTGGCAAGACTAGCCATAAATTCCAGGATTGTCCTGATAGGGGCAGGGCCCCACAGCAACAGCAGCTGGGTGCTCGATAGGATCCGCAGAGGCCTATGTTTCCCGTCGCCCTCCTAGTGCCACCACAGATGGCAGCACTACCACCCGTGCCAGCGGTCCCAGTTCAGCAGGGACACCTTCAGTATGGGAGAGTGTATCAGCTTCAGCATGCCGCAGCCCCACAGAATCCGCCAGCTATTGAGGGTATGTTCTCTATTCAGGGGACTATGGGGCGTATTTTGTTTGACACGGGGGCCACACAATGTTTCATTGCTATGAGATTTGCACGCACTATTGGGTTATTAGACACCGGAGAGAGCACCGCTACTTGTGTAGACTCACCGTTGAGTAGGGGTTCCATGATTTCGCTTATGTGTAGAGGTGTGGGTATAGTGATCGGGAGGTTTACTTTACCCGCTGATATGTTAGTGTTAAAGATGACAGAGTATGATTCCATTATTGGTATGGATTGGCTAGTTGCGTACCGAGCCATGATTGACAATTTTAGTAGGAGTATTATCTTTGCCATTCCCGGGCAGGAGATGTTTTTAGTAGCGATGCCTCGCCCTGAGGGAGGATCGTCCACACATTTGTACTACATAGAGGAGGAGACCTCTAAGGAATTGGTGATACCACTTGATTCGATACCCGTTGTTAGTGAGTTCGCCAATGTATTTCAGGACATACCTGGACTACCTCCGAGTAGGGAGATAGATTTTGTGATTGATTTGACGCCGGGCACTCGGCCTATTGCCCGCGCACCTTACCGTATGGCTCCAGCTGAGATGAGAGAGTTACGGGATCAGATTGAGCAGTTGTTGGGTCAGGGGTTTATCCGGAGGAGTACTTCGCCGTGGGGTGCCCCTGTGTTATTCGTAAAGAAGAGGGATGGATCGTTGAGGTTGTGTGTGGATTACCAGGAGTTGAATAAGGTCACGATACGGAATAAGTATCCGTTGCCCCGAATCGATGACTTATTCGACCAGTTGAGAGGAGCTTCTTTCTTCTCAAAGATTGATTTGCGATCGGGATACCATCAGTTGCATATCAGGGAAGAGGACGTTTCTAAGACTTCTTGCTTAACGAGATATGGTTCCTACGAGTTTAGGGTTATGCCTTTTGGTTTGACCAATGCTCCAGCCGTGTTTATGGACTTGATGAATAGGGTGTTCTGAGAGTTCCTAGATCAGTTCCTCATTGTCTTCATTGATGACATTCTGGTTTACTCCCAGACAGAGGAGGAGTACGCCGAGCATTTGAGACAGGTTTTGCAGACGCTACATCAGAACGAGCTATATGTAAAGTATGAGAAGTACGGGTTTTGGCTGAAAGAGGTTCAGTTTTTAGGACATATTATTTCTGACCGGAGGATATCTGTTGATCCGGGGAAGGTATCCGCGATGAGGGAGTGGGGACAGCCCACGACACCGACTGAGATTCGTAGTTTTTTGGGCCTAGCAGGATACTACAGGAGGTTTATTCGGGGTTTCTCAAAGATAGCGAGTCCTTTGACACATCTGACTCGTAAAGGTGTGCCGTTCATTTGGAGTGATGCCTGTCAGTTGGCATTCGATGAGTTGAAGGACAAGTTGACCTCAGCACCTGTGTTAGCATTGCCGAGACAGGGAGTTGAGTATCTAGTTTACACCGATGCATCCTTACAAGGACTTGGAGGTGTATTACAGCAGGAGAGTCAGGCCATAGCTTACGCTTCATGTAAGCTTAAGCCTCACGAGAAGAATTACCCCACTCATGACTTGGAGTTAGCGGCAGTGGTATTTTCTCTTCGGATTTGGAGACATTATCTTTTGGGGGAGAAGTTTCGATTATTCACGGACCAAAAGTCCCTACAGTACCTGTTCACACAGAAGGAGTTGAATATGTGGCAACGGAGGTGGCTTGAATTTGTGAAGGACTATCAGTTTGATATCCAATATCACCCGGGGAAGGCTAACGTGGTAGCAGACGCGTTGAGCCGTAGGCCAGTAAATGAGGTGGCAGGGGTGTGGAAGGCAAAGTGGAAAGAGTTGGGACACCAGGATGCAGTGGCCCGATCGTTCATGTCTGTGATGACTGTTACATCGCAGATTGTCACGAGAGTGGTGAAGGCACAAGCAAATGACTCGTTCTGTCAGGAGCAGATAGTTCGATTACTAGTAGAGGGAGCCGAGTCCTATACCGTTAGCTCAGACGGGGGATTACGCTTCAATGGGAGACTAGTAGTTCCGGAAGGGGAGGAATTGCGACACGAGGTGATGGCAGAGTCGCACGGCTCACGGTTCGCGGTCCATCCCGGTGGGGAGAAAATGTACCAAGACATGAGACGTCAATATTGGTGGAGCGGGATGAAAAGAGATATTGCCGTGTTTGTTTCTAAATGCGCCACTTGTCAGCTGGTAAAAGTGGATCATCAGAGATTGGCAGGACTTCTACAACCATTGAGGTCCCGATGTGGATATGGGAGAGCATATCCATGGACTTTATCACGGGGTTGCCTACGTCACAGGGGGTCACGACTCCATTTGGGTAATTGTGGACAGGTTGACCAAAGTTGCTCATTTTCTACCCGTAAGGATAGACTACACTACGGGACAGTATGCCCAACTTTTTATAGCAGAAATAGTGAGACTTCACGGTGTGCCCCTAAATATCGTGTCTGACCGAGACAAGATATTTGTTTCACGGTTTTGGGAGAGTTTTCAGGAGGCCATGGGCACGGATTTGCGGTTGAGTACGACATATCACCCGTAGACCGATGGGCAAACCGAACGTACAAACCAGATGTTGGAGGACATGTTGCGTATGTGCATAGTTGATTTTGGGGGTGGATGGGAGCAGTATCTTCCACTGGTGGAGTTTGCTTACAATAACTCCTACCAGTTCACCATTGGCATGGCTCCATTTGAGGTGTTGTACGGTATACCTTGTCGATCCCCAGCATGTTGGTTGGAGGTGGGGGACGACAAACTACTTGGGCCGGAAGTGATTTAGGATACTTCGACGAGGATAGAATTGATACGGGGTCGCATTCGGGTAGCTCAGGATCGGCAGAAGAGCTATGCTGATGCGAAAAGGTTCTTCAGGGAGTTACAAGTGGGGGACCAGGTTTTACTCAGAGTATCTCCTATGAAGGGGATTATGCGATTTGGGAAGAAGGGGAAGTTGGCATCGAGATACGTGGGACCATTTCCTATCATTGAGCGGATTGGGTCGGTTGCGTATAGACTTGGGTTACCGGAGCATTTACACAGGATTCATGATGTGTTTCATATTTCCTCACTAAGGAAATATCTTAGAGATGATTTGGCTCATTCTCACATTGCTTTGGAGGACATCGATCTCCAGCCCGATAGCTCCTACGAGGAGGGGCCGATTGCTATTTTGGACCGAAGTGAGCGGAAACTGCGCTCAAAGATAGTTCTGTTAGTACGTGTTCAGTGGCGGCATCATAATGCCGAGGAGTCCACATGGGAGCACGAGGATGAGATGCGCGAACGTTATCCAGATTTTTTTTTACCAGGTACTTTTTAGTTCCGAATTTCGGGACGAAATTCTGTTATTAGGGGGGAAGTATGTAATACCCCGCATTTTTATCGATATTTTTTTATGGGATTAATTAAATTAAATGTGAATTAATGGAGAATTAATTCGGATAAAATACTAATGATATGTGAGTTGGTATTTGATTATAATGTGTATATATGGCAATATATGAATATTGAAAATATTGAAATTGTCGCGAGGCTGAAATACGACAACTTGAAAAATTTAATTGGGACGCGCGTGTCAGTCGCATCGAGAATGAATTTATGAGATTTAAAAATAAATTATTTTTCTTTTGACCAAATAGTCATTTTGAGTGCGTCAACGTGTCCGGAAGGGTCGAAATAGTCAGAAAACACTAGCCGGGGGTTTAGTTTGGGTCCCGGGGCATTTTTAGGCCAAACCGGCAACCCAAAAGGGTAGTTTGGTAATTTCAGAAATTTTGTAATTAAAACCCACGAAAATTAGACTTTAATTATAACTTTTCATTAAACCCACTAACCCATTTTCAACCCCAATCTAAGTAGTGGGCTACGGGAGAAGTTAAGAAAATATTTTAACTTGCCAAAAACCAACCCCCACCTCCATTGTCATCTTGTGAGAAGAACTTGTAGAGAGAGAGAGAGAAAGGAGAATTCTGCAGAGAGAGAGAGAGAGGAATTCAACCATCTCCAACCAACAACAAATCTGAAGAACATAAGGAAAGTGATTTAGTTACAATTAATTCAATGAATGTGTTCTTCCATGTTTAGTGTAATTATCGAATTTTGTCTTGGAAGATTGATATAGACCCATGAATTTGAGGATTAAAACTACGAACCATGTTAGGAATTGCATGTAGACATATTCTGGACGAATTATGAATTCAAAATATAACCCTTGATCATCTAAAAACGGATTTAAGAAGAAATTTATTGTTGTTCTTGAAAGAAATAGAAAACTATGGTTCTTGATGAAGTTTTGATCCAAATAAAGCCCTTGGTGGATGATTTATTGGTTTTAGAACGTTAACAATGTTGTAGGATGGTTGTATGATGATATTATAACGTTAGATTAGAGTTTCATGCATTATAATGGAGTTTTGGGACGATTTGAGGACGGCAAAATGAAGCAGTCCGTAGCCTACCTGGTGCAATCGATCGATCGACATTCATCAGTCGATCGATCGACCACAATCGATCGATCGATGTTCAAGGTCGATCGATCGACCTTCCCAGAATGAGTAAAATTTTCCCTAGTTAAATTTTAAATGATGTTAACCCTTAGAAAACTATTATTGGAGACTTTATGAATATCCTTAGACTTAAGGAAGACCAGTAGGTATGGTTATAAAATTTGGACCTTAATTAGAATTCAATTTGAGGAATTATTCTAAAATCTAATGAAATTCGATGAGTGAGATAATATTAGGGTTAAAAGAGTAAATTTGAATAATTTGATGAAATGAGGTTTGGGTCAGAAGTAAGGACCTTAAGAATAATGATGTTATATGTGGGAATAATAGGAGACTTAGTAATCCCTTTGAGATAGGTTTTAAGTACAAGAAGCTATGACGTGAGATGTGTTGACAGTCTACATTATATACTATCGTAAGACTCAAAAATGCATAAAATTGGAATAATGGTATAGGGATGTAGAATATACCTTTATTAATATTAAGATATCTAAGACGTGTGAATGCTTAGTATATGACTTATGTGTATGACATACCTACCATACTTGCTATCACGAGAGGTTTACGTTCGCTTAGGGCCATCTAATCTTTGTGTGCCCGGATTTAGATTGGTACCTTAAGAACATAATGCTAGAATGACTTATTTGTGAGTTAATAAGTCAGCTGACTATGGAGCGTAGGTATGTACGTGACCCATGGATGTGTTGAATTATGTTCACCTCCATTTTTGTGTGTTGTGCTTATTCTAACAATTCCTGAGAGATTTGGAATTTGTAATCCTTATGTACGTGATGTACCGGGAAGAGATAGCAGAGTATGTGCACCGTAGCCTAAACTAGGGGTGCCTATAATGTATATTTATGATGTGAATAATATACAACTAATGTTCAATGAAAAACTTAGTAAAGTAACGATGTGTATACTTGTGCTATTTTAATAGAGATTAAAATGAGAACTCCACAAAATAAAAGGTTGTTATTAGGGAATTAAGGCCCATACATGGTATACTTTAATGACATGAATGAACCCTTAAACCTATAAAGTGAAGCCAGGTTCTGTATTAGACTAGTTAGTGAGTAGCATAACTAGTACGAGCTATGGATGCGTTAGGAGTGCACATTAGTTGAGAGGTGACGAGCTCATGTGAGTGCACGTCACTAACATGTATTTGATATTCACTATTTAATTGTCATTAAAGCACTTGCTGTTTTTAAAATACTCTCCACTTTCGGGCTCTAACCCGTTTGATTTCAAATCTATTTTCTTTTTTTGTAAAAACCTTTTAGGTGCCCAGCCACAAGGACACCATGCATAGGAATTCTATTCAGGTGACGAGCTGTAGCTGTTGTGAAAGTTACAGGGCTTGACAGTAGACGCCTCTTTTCTAGTCTTGACTCCATATTCAGTTTCATCATCGTAGGGCATGTCGCCCATTTCTTTAGAGACATTTTATATTTCAGTTATTCAGACTTTGGTTTGTATTTAATTCAGGATGCAGATTTGTTTTATTTATTTCCATATTGGGATTGTTGTGAGGAGTATTTCCTCTAGACTTATTATTATTTGTTGGTTATTCTATTGCTTCTTTATGGTGAATGGTTATGTTATTCTATCATAATTCTTTTATTGCATCTTAATCAGATTTAATTTAAAATTTGACAACTTACTTTTTAAATACTAGGTTGTTAGAAATCATTAAAATGTTTTCGACAGTGATGCTATTAACTGAACCAACTTGGCATTTTGTATTAATTTAATAAAGGACTAGCTACCCGGTATTTAATTAGTCGGTGTGTCACACATTCATGCAGTTACTCATCTCCAGATGGCACTGACTCAAACTTACTGTCGTCACCGAGGGAAGCATTAAGAGAATCTTTTCCTTTGACTTTTCTTTGACGTCGAAACCTAGTAGGACACTCAAATCCCTTATGAACTTTTTCGTCACACTCATAGCATCTCTCCTCATCTTTCTTAGGCGCGTACTTTTTATCCTTTTCATTTTTCTTTCCAAACTTATTTTTCTCAAAATTGTTTTTATCTTTAAAATTGCCATTTTTCTTTATTTTTGAGAAATTTCTTGAAACTTTTTCCAAACAAGGCCAAATCGTCTAAGTCAAAATCAAACTCAGAATCGGAAAACTCTTCCTCTCTTTTCCTAGACGAATCACCTCTCTTTCTTGCTGACCTCTCACTCTTCCTTCTTGAAAATTTTTGCAATCAAGGCCAAATCGTCTAAGTCAAAATCAAACTCAGAATCAGACAAATCTTCCTATCTTTTCCTAGATGACTCACCTCTCCTTCTTGCTTACTGAAAACGTCGTATGCGACTATGTGATATTAATTTAAATTAAATTTTGCAAGATTCCAAGTAACCCTTATTTAATTAACGTCTATTTTTAAACCAAATAAAATCAACCCTTAAACATGCATCTATGTGTGTGCGTGTGTCAAACCATAAATAAATAAAGCATGCGACACAAAGTTAAGGAAAAATCCCCGAAGGGCAAAACCTTTTATTTCTAGAACTTTAAAGAATTTACAAGACCATTGACTTACATACAACCTGATAATCGCCCACAAGTGTAACGCACGGTGTCTTCGGTAAACCTTCAAAGCAACGGCTAGAAACAGTGTGACACAGAAATACCCGCAGGTGTCGGTTCCTATGTCGGCGGCTGGAATTTTCCCTTTCTAGGAGGGCAGCAATGAAGAAGAGAACGGCTTCTCCACAAGGGTTGAACAAACTCAAAGTTGTGTTCTTGGGTTACCAAAAAGATTCACCAAGGTTTGGCAATTGTGTGAATCAAAACATGAGTCTTGGGACTCAAAAAATATGAAGACTAGAGGTATTTGGACTCTCAAAAACGTCTTCTAAAGTCTTGCAAAACAGCTCCCCCGAAGTTGGTATTTATAGGAAAAACAGATGAAGAGTTCCGCTTTTTTAAAACTCTAAAAATCTTATCAGCGTACAGGTACACCGAACCGGTTCTGGGATACACCGAACCGGTTTGGTGGTACCATTCTGGTATGGGGTTAAAAAACAGCATTCTTCAAGGAATTTTCTCCAACTTCAAAAGGTCATAACTTCTTCACCGTAGCTCGGATTGAGGTGCCGTTTCCTCCAGTATCTTCGATGTGGCGAGTAATTCAACTTTCCAGTTGACCAGACTT
The DNA here is from genome assembly GCA_949130495.1 of Sambucus nigra. Lineage (NCBI taxonomy): Eukaryota > Viridiplantae > Streptophyta > Magnoliopsida > Dipsacales > Adoxaceae > Sambucus > Sambucus nigra. Next base: position 353,784,162 of record OX422208.1, on the reverse strand, counting down.
CCGAACTATGGGTGTGAAATTACTAAAATGCCCTTGAACTTCCCTATCAAGCCTTGTTTCGCTGTTTTGACTTCCCTTGCGTTCCACTTGCATTCTGTGCCTAAAATCAAGGAACGTGAAATCGTTGTGGCAGATGAGGGACACATTTAGGAGTTGTTGAATGCTTGATGCTTGGAATTTGGATAGAGGCCGTCGTGAGCGATCGTGTAGAGACGTGCCAGATGTAGCCGAATGTAGCGGCGTATGACATACAAAACTGTAAGATAACGGACATGAGAATTATGTCCTTACAAATCTCCCCCTATGTCTATGCCGGTACATACATAAAAATCCGAATTATCAAGTAACAAAATTGCCTATACAAATCTACCCTTCCATGAACCCAAAACTGGAAAGATAAAAATGAATAAGTCTTCATCGTTTGACCTTCAAGTCTTTAATACATTCAAAGCTTTTCTAATGAGGGTGTGCATTTCAGAAATCATCAATGTAGTACCTACACACATGAGAACAAGCAAATACCACGTGACATATCGAGTTTGAAATGAATGAGCTAAACATGTATACCAATAGATCATGAAACTCAAAAACTCAAAAACTCTCCCCCAAAATAAGATAATTCTTTCTCCCCCTTTTTATGATGTCCCCAAATAGACAAATGAGAAGAATGAATCAAATAAGCAAAATCGGGATGTCACGGTATACAAAAAAAATACAAACTATTTTTGATTTTTCATACAAAGATAGGATACCAATATGAACAAATATGATACAAAAATCACACCATGGATTTAGACTCAAACAACCAAGTCATGGAAACGGAATGAATGGGTGTGAACACATTCGATAGGTAAATCAACTCAATCAATCATATGTGCACGATGCATATGTGTACCCCTAACGAATGAGCATCAAAAGTATCCTTAGGTGTAAAAATTTGTTGAATTTAGATGACATCGTCTTATGCAAATCAACAAATCAAAGTCAAATGATTTCCACACCAATAACGTCCAAAACTATAAAGCGCATTTTCAAGCATATCAAGGACGTGCAAACCCGTTTTAAATTCTCCAACCAAATTCCCTCGAATATATTATCTTTTAGAGGTAATCTAAATTCTCAAACTTTGGAGAATTGGTGCAAAAACCTAAATGGCCCATATTTTGGCATGAATATCTTTTTATTGCCTTTAAATTTTTTCGGGCTCTTTTAACCTCTTTGGACCTCGGATATTAAAATTCCTCCATTTTTTAGATCCTTTTTAACGGTGGCTTTTGCGCAAAGGATAGAAAATTACCTTTCGCAGCCCCTCCCCGTTCTTAAACAAAGCACACAATCTCACAAAACGGTTTTTATATGCACAATTTCCTTATAAAAAATTATCGCGCTTGGTTTGTTTTAAGGACAGGATTGAAGTGAAAACACCCAACCAACATGTGATAAGACAAGCACACTAATCAAACAAATCCGTGCATGTGTGCATTAAAGGAAATACGAGTCAAACATGTAGGAAGTAACACTTAATTACATCTTAATGACTCCAAACATTATAAAGCACATGGATGAATTGACCTATTGTCTCAAAACACTATCAAATAGTCACATGAAAAAATGGAATGATGTTGTGACTCGGTCATCCAAAGTGTTCATCCATAAACGGTGCAACAAAATACAAAAATCTTTTTGGATTTTCTCAAAATTTTAACAAACTAAAATCTTTTTGTATTTTTCAAAATTTTTCAAAAAAAATAAAACATACAAAAATGATACATACTATCCATAGGCAAACAATGACATCATGAAAAGCACCCTATGCTAGTAAACAAGTCAAACCTCAATCATTAGGTGCGGAGGGGTTTTCCAAAGGTGGTGACAGCTTATGAAAAACCTCCATCAATTCTTGTGAAGTATTGACTAAAAACTTAACTTGCTCACCTAAATGTGCAAACTCTCTCATGTAGTTTCCGGGAGCATGTAAAGTATCATGTGTGGGTGCATGTGTGCCAGAAACACGAGTAGAAGCAAAACGTGACACATACCCCAACTTAAAGCAAAATTCCCTAAGGTGTCCTCTCCTCTTGCAATGTGAGCAAACATAAATAGGCCTAGGAACACCTCTCTCAAAAACTCTAGGACGCATTTTCCTAATAGGAATGGGACGCCTAGGTGGGTTAGGGTGAGACACATGTGAAACTGTCACTAAAGTGGGAACCGACTCGGGTGCTAATTGGGAAGCAGAAGCACCGTCATGACTTATTCCTAACTTCTCACCTTTACCCTTAAGAACCACCTTTTCAATCTTCTTAGGTGCGTTCTCAAACTTGACTTTGACCACCCTGGCACGTTCGAGATCACTCTCGAGTTGGGATACACGTGTCGTCAGACTAGACAACGTGTCGGTCAAATCACACTTCTCCTTTCTCAAAACCTCCTTCTCTTTCTCCAAATCTAAAACCCGATGACCTAAATCCCTATTATACTTCTTTGTTTTCAAGGTCTCGGTGTACAAATCTCTAAAAGCTTTTTGGATCTCACTTTCATCTCCACTTTCACTCTCACTTTCTCCCTCACTTGAAGCGCTCAAACCATCACTATCACATTCGTGGGCACTATTGTGGGACAAGGTGGGTGTGCTCACACGACTAGAAAAAGCTATAAACTTCTCACCCTCATCTTCACTACTATCACTAAGTGTGGCGGGCATAGCAGTCTCTTTCCCCTTTCTCCTTATCCTAGTAGGACACTCTCTAGCTATGTGCCCTTTCCCTTCACACTCAAATCACCTGATCTCATCCTCCTTATCACTATCTTTGGCCTCCTCTTTCTTTTTATTTTTCTCAAAAAAATTCTTTTTATTGGAAGAATTATTTTTGTTCATGTTGAGAAATTTTTTAAAATTTTTCGCAAACAAGGCCATATCATTAAAATCAAAATCTCCCTCAGAATCGGACTCACAAACTTTTTCTTTCTTTTTCTTAAAATGAGTCTTTAAAGTAATGCCATTATCCTTAGCCTTAATGGTTTTGGGAAACATATCAATCTCATAGGTTTGAAGATCTCCTACAAGTTCTTCCAACTTAAGTGATTTCAAATTTCCCAAAGAGTTCAAAACAGTGACTTTAGGAATAAAGCGTTTTGGGAGAGATCTCAAAATCTTTTTCACGACACGCGTGTTATCAATTACCTCACCTAAATTAAAACATGTGTTAACAATGTCTGATAAACGTGCATAAAAATCATCAAAGCATTCGGACTCAGACATGGTGATAGTCTCAAATTGGGTGGCCAGATTTTGTAATTTTGACTCTTTAACCGCGTTCGTACCCTCATGTATCAATTTCAAAACATCCCAAGCCTCTTTAGACGTGGTGCACGTCATAATTCGGCGAAACTCATCAGGAGAGACAGCTCCAGAAATAGCACTCAGACCACGGGAATTAAAATTGGACAATTTATAATCATCTTCAGTCCAAGCTGACACGGGTTTTAAAGTGGTGATGTTATTAACAGTGACCGTTGGAGGAGTCCAACCATTTTCGCAAAGCAACCAAACACGCTCGTCAATAGATTTTAAAATCGATTTCATACGAGCTTTCCAGTAGGCATAATTATACCCGTAAAAAATAGGCATCTGATTATATAAGTGCTCCATAGGAAAAATTACGATTTTTCACAAAACTGATTTTTTAAAAAAAAATCAATATCACACGATTTTGCGGAAAATAGGATCACGCGATAAATTAGCGTAACCCGCTCTGATACCAATTTGAAAACGTCGTATGCGACTATGTGATATTAATTTAAATTAAATTTCGCAAGATTCCAAGTAACCCTTATTTAATTAGCGTCTATTTTTAAACCAAATAAAATCAACCCTTAAACATGCATCTATGTGTGTGCGTGTGTCAAACCATAAATAAATAAAGCATGCGACACAAAGTTAAGGAAAAATCCCCGAAGGGCAAAACCTTTTATTTCTAGAACTTTAAAGAATTTACAAGACCATTGACTTACATACAACCTGATAATCGCTCACAAGTGTAATGCACGGTGTCTTCGGTAAACCTTCAAAGCAACGGCTAGAAACAGTGTGACACAAAAATACCCGCAGGTGTCGGTTCCTATGTCGGCGGCTGGAATTTTCCCTTTCCAGGAGGGCAGCAATGAAGAAGAGAACGGCTTCTCCACAAGGGTTGAACAAACTCAAAGTTGTGTTCTTGGGTTACCAAAAAGATTCACAAAGGTTTGGCAATTGTGTGAATCAAAACATGAGTCTTGGGACTCAAAAAATATGAAGACTAGAGGTATTTGGACTCTAAAAAACGTCTTCTAAAGTCTTGCAAAACAGCTCCCCCGAAGTTGGTATTTATAGGAAAAACAGATGAAGAGTTCCGCTTTTTTAAAACTCTAAAAATCTTATCAGCGTACAGGTACACCGAACCGGTTCTGGGGTACACCAAACCGGTTTGGTGGTACCATTCTGGTATGGGGTTAAAAAACATCATTCTTCAAGGAATTTTCTCCAACTTCAAAAGGTCATAACTTCTTCACCGTAGCTCGGATTGAGGTGCCGTTTCTTCCAGTATCTTCGATGCGGTGAGCTCTTCAACTTTCCAGTTGACCAGACCTCCGAACTATGGATGTGAAATTAAGAAAATGACCTTGAACTTCCCTATCAAGCCTTGTTTCACTGTTTTGACTTCCCTTGCGTTCCACTTGCATTTTGTGCCTAAAATCAAGGAACATGAAATCGTTGTGGCAGATGAGGGACACATTTAGGAGTTGTTGAATGCTTGATGCTTGGAATTCGGATAGAGGCCGTCGTGAGCGATCGTGTAGAGACGTGCCAGATGTAGCCGAATGTAGCGGCGTATGACATACAAAACTGTAAGATAACGGACATGAGAATTATGTCCTTACACTTACCCCTCACTCTTCCTAGCCTGGGATGTAAGTGCTAGCCCTTTATCTTTTGATTTTATCATATTAGGAAACATGTCAATTTCATAAGTCTGGAGGTCTCCTACCAGCTCTTCTAATTTTAGACTACTTAAATTTCCTAATGAATATCGCACAGTGACTTTAGGGATAAAACTCTTAGGAAGTGATCTCAAAATATTTTTAACTACTCTATCATCAGGAATGTGTTCACCCAAATTGAAAATGGTATTAACAATATCATATAAGAGTTCATTGAATTCATCAAAACACTCGGATTCATGCATGGTGATTGTCTCGAATTGTGTAGTTAAATTTTATAATTTTGATGCTTTAACAACACTAGTGCCTTCATGGGTAAGTTGAAGAATATCCCATGATTTTTTAGACGTTTTACACGTCATGATGCATTGAAAATTGTCGGGGGTGACTTTTTTGGAAATATCACTAAGCCCACATGAGTTATATGTTCTCCATTTAAATTCATCCTCAATCCATGTAGTCACATATTTTAAAGTAGTTACGTTATCTACAGTGATAGTGGGAGGCGTCCATTGTCTTTCACACACAACCCAAACATGTTCATCAATGGCTTTTAAGTAAGATCTCATACGGGTTTTCCAATATGCGTAATTTGACCCGTCAAAAATTGGAACTCGATTATACAAGATTTCCATTGAAATTGCACTTTTTCAAAAATTAATTTTAAAAACAATTTATATCTAGAAAAATTTTGCGAGTAAAATTACACAATATAAATTTGTAATAGGGTCTGATACCAATTTGAGAGTGCCCCAGCAATCAATGATTAACTTGTTTAATTAAATTCAAAATTTCAGTACCTAACTCTTGTAAGCAAATTGTGACAAACTAAATATGTCAAACCAAGCATGCAAAGTCAATCACAATATGAGGAAAATCCCCAAAGGGGAAAAAACATTTATTTCACTGTAATATGTAAGAACTTAGAATCATAGCAAAATAAAATTTTGACACAAGAATACCCGTAGGCGTCGATTGTCGGCGTCAACATTTGTCATCAAGAGGTCCCGCAAGAAATCTAATTTCAGTAGTGGAAAAGAACCTTCTTCTCCTCAACATTACTCAAAAATGAGTAGACCAATTGTATTTCGGGTTTAAGGATTCACACAAATGTTTGGGAAGGTTCTGTGAATCAAAAAGGTATTAAACCTTGAAAAAATGAAGTCTATTTTTGGTCAGAATAATTGCAGAAACGTCGGTGCCAAAAGACTTGGAAAAAGTGTAGAATGGGCACTGCTTTAAATATAAAAATTGAGGCAGCGCGTGGCTCGAACGAAGTATAGGTGTCGCTCGATCGTAAGGTCACGTCGCTCAAATGATAAGCCAATCTTGCTCTAACGATGTCAGCGAGATTTTTTTCGCTTCGCCTCTACACTTAGAAAATTTTCTTTTCGCGAAGAAAAAATGTTCTAGCCCCTTAAAAATATTTTATAAAAATTTCTCAAATATTTATGTAAGTAATAAACACTCCAACTAAATTATTTTACCATAAACATTGGTGGAGTAGTGGGAATGGTTAAAGAGTATGTTGCATGTTTCATAATGTACGTATGAAGATGATGAATGCATGGATTTGGATCAAGGTCGTCGTGGATGATTGTGTTGACGTGCCAAATGTAGCAGTATCAGACATACAAATAGTGATCTAGGACAAACAAAATATTCCTAGATTATAATTCGGATATTTATAAAAAGCATGTCTTTCCAGAATAACTATAAAAAACTTATCCGATATATGATTATATCCAATTTTGTTTAGGAAAAATGTTATGATACAAATCCAATTGCGCATAAATCCAATTTCAAGTGACTTGGGGATTAATGAGAATAGGGCATACTATTTTAATTAAATTACAATCATATGAGGTATAAATATCTTTTTTAGGGGGAAAGGGACAATACCCACAAATTTATTATAATATGAAGGCAGAAAAGCCCTTCCTAGGTGGCTTTTATAAGAAATAAAGTGTTGGATTTATAAATAACCGACTAACAAAGAAGGAAATCAAATTTCAAAATAAACCAATATTATATGAAACTAACTGATTCCAAACCTTGAAATTATGTGAAATTTTCTATTGTGAATCAAAGCCAATGAGAGAAATTGAGACAACAACACATAGATATAAGAGGAGAGATCCCACCTAGGGAAAAAATTCTTGGGATGCTACAACTAGTCCATCAGAGAAATAAATATGTTACAAGAGATTAAGAATATCCATAGATTTTTTTTTTTTGTAACTACTCTCCAATCCTCAATACCTCTCCCAATATGCAGGATCTCAACTAAAGATCATTCTTAGAGGAGATAATACAATAGAATTAGCTTCAACACATATAACACAACTCCAATTCTTTTTATATTTCTACTTATTCACCTCTCAAATAAAGATCAATAAATTCAAATGATGAAAGGTGGGTATTTACGATTGATTTGATGAAATCACTAAAAAAACCTCACAGTAAAATTCCATTAACGTGAGAAAAAAAAGATATCATATAGGGTTTCAAGATGTAGAAAGGGAAGCACCCATATCTTATAATTTCATGAAATACAAACGAGGATTTTAAGTGATGAATCAAGCCAAAATGGATTTTTATTGTGACATTTCGTTTTTCCAGCTCATAGTAAAACATGTGCACGGGGATGATTCGTCACCATGCGAATGACCTTTAATATGATCCCCAAAAGAAAAACTTGATCAAAACACATTTTTGACATAAATTTGAAGCTTAATGTCTTTAAAATGCTCCTTTTACACATGTATAACATAGTGAAATTTTATGGATAAAAACATGTCTATACAACTTGGGAAAATATTAGATGAACCTAATGTGTGTCTAGGTCATATACAACATTCGAAAAGGTCCAAAAGTCCACCTGGAATTCTAAATCTGATTAGGAGTTTTAATTCATATTAACTTGGATGTGGATAGAGGAATTTAAGAAAATAAAGCATCTAGACACACTTGGACTATCAAGAAAAGTAAAATATTGAAACACATAAGAAAATAAAAGAACCATATATTTATATCCCCTTTGTTCCATTTCTAAAACCCGACGTATCACACCAAACTATAATTAAAGTCCTAACGTCAATCTATATCATGCACAACCTAAAAAATATAAGACAATTCTCTGACTCGGGGAAAATAAAAATACAAACTTAATCCATGATATCAAATGAGAACATCGAGTGTTTACACAGTAAGATCACATGTGTGCTCAAGTTCCCTTGACTTAAGGATTTCGTAGTTCTATTACAAAAACGCTTTGAGTCATAATCTTGGTTGTTCTGGAAACCTTCATGTTCAAGATTTCAAGATCTGACTTCTTCATTTTCGTCCAATAGCTGCCTCATGTTATGACCAATGATAATGCCACTTTAGGATAAAGGTAAAGCATATAGCTTCCATCAAACAACCATGGTTAACACATCTAAAAGTTTAATTTACTTAAATTTGAAAACATGTTAATATGTTTATGTGTTTTATTGATTTTGGTGTATATATATATACCAAAGTAAAAAAAAATGCAATCTTTGGGGCTTTTTTCCACCTCTCGTCATAGCAACGCACTCTTAACTTCAGCGATGTCCTAAGTTGTATGATCTCAAGATACGAAAAATTGTTTACACCAGACATTCTTTCCATCATGACCTACCCTTGTTGATCTTTTACCTCGGTGACAAAGATCTTTGCATCACCGAAACAAAGGCTTTGCTGCAGTGAATGTAGATAGAAAGTAAGATCTTTTACTCTTGTACCAGGGACTCGTGCAAGACACTTTCATCATCCATATATTATATTCTCTAGCATTTTTATTGCTACTATTTTTCTATCAAGTCACAATATCGACTTGTGTTGTATGTGTTTTCACACATAGGTTAAAAATGCTTTAAAAGAGGAGTGTTATTTTATTATAATTAATCCTTGACAAAAACTCCAAGAGAAAATATTAAGAGATATTCATAATAGGGTTTCTTCAAAAAAAATTATGGTTCTTCAAATATCCTTTTGGCATTTCTATTTAGATTCATGTTATGTTTCATTCCTTATTCTCAAGAACTTAACAAACATTTTCCAAACTTGTTCTTAAAATACTTTAAATATTGTTTGATATCTTAAAAATAGTTTTTATTTTATTTTAGATTATCATAACACTTTAAACACTTCCATAAATCATTATGAATCTCACATCGTAGGAAGATATAAATTCATGCATGGCTTCTTACGTGCCCCATTGCAGCATATAGTTTACAAAACAATTAAATAAGATATTAAGATTCGTTCGAACATTTATTGTCAATAGAAGTTGATACATGTGACATGTGAAGTGGTTGGAAAGATATTTATGTTTTTTCTTCTAATAAAAAGGTAGTAAAAGTGAATTGTGGAATTTATGAATAATTTAGTCTAGTAGAGGTTCAAGTTAGTAAGTCGTTTATACCTATGTGTAGTTAAATACACATATAGTTGAAGGTGTCATTTTGGCCCAAGGTTACGCTTAAAAGGGTTTTTCCCTCATATAAATTTCTATCTCAATTGCATGATTTACTATTCTACAATTTTGAATCACTTATAGGATTGATGAACATATTTCAACTAAAGCATAATTTTGAAATTGCATTTTTGTCACTTCAACTCTAGGATAAGATTTTACCTCAATTTGGATTAAAGGAAAATATTGTTGGAATTTTATTCTTTAAATCATGTATTATGTTTTTTTAATAAATGTGTCGCAGGTTCATTTTGAAAGAAAAATCATGTTTGTGAGAATGCTTTGTATTTTTCTTAAATTTATTTTAAATATGTCGATCAATTTAACTAAGTCGGAATTCTGGTAAGTTGGGTTCGGTTTGATCAAGTATGATTAAAATTTTTGTTCAAGTTCAATTAAACAATTCACAGCCCAAAAAGCGGTTGACGTCCTATCAGTAAAATTTAGCATACCATCTTTGTATTTTATGTTAACTATGAGAACCTGACTAATGGTCTGAGACTTGTCTTATAGGTCAAAGAGGATCGTATCGGTACCTCATGAATGTATTGAGCAAGACTAAGGGGGTAAATTCAAGACAAGGTGATGATTAAATTAGACTTGAAGAACATCGCATAGCTTACAAAGGGTGAAATACATTCTCAATCACGAGGATTATAAGGATTCAAGTATACTCACCCAATTATTTATTTGATTGTTATTGCTCTAATCCAATTTATTCATTCAAAATCTTCACAAGTTTAAAAATAATTTTGTGGATATGTGTGAGATCATATTCTAGAAGAAACCCCATTTGGGAGATACCCTGGACTATGACACTCAGTTTATAAACTTATAATTTTTTATTATACCAGTAAGCCTGACGAGTGGATTTTATAATCTAGTAGAGTATAAAATAAGTTAAGTTTGAAATCAAGGAATACATAGGATTTTGGTGAAATTTAATTATTGGCAATTTTAATTTCACTATGTGGGTATTGTATGATTTATGCGGGGAATCATATTATGCCCTTTCTAACTTTGCAAAAAAAACTCAATATTTAAGTAATTTTGAGATAATTAAATGGGTTGACATAATAATTACTTTGTGTAATTAAATATGATTAAACCAAAACTAAAATATATTGTGTGAAGTAATGTGGGATATTAATATTTCCATTTGGAGGCCAATTTAATTATTCGTCTTGGGTCCTTAGTATAGTCCATTACCCAAAAAGTAGGCCCGAACTATATAGAAACGCAAATTGACCCTAGTCCACTTCAAGTACTTATATATATGGGCCTAAGGAAGGGGAATAAACTACATAAGACACCCTAAGGGGTAGAGAGTGAGAGTGGAAAATGCTTTTCTTGTTTTTGTGAAGGGGTGAGGAGAGAGAAAGTAATTTCTCTCACAAATCACCACGTTTTCATCTCCGGGAGTGACAACACATAAGGATTACATTCGGAGGACCATATACTAGTAATTCCAGGCCCTCAATACTATCTAGGATGGTTTTAGAGGAACAAGAATTTAATATTTTTCCTATTTTACAATACAAATTTATCTTCATTCAGATCACCTACAAGTTCCTCAAATGTATCACTATTTGAACCCTAGATTCATTCATTAGATATAGTTATTTTTTATTAAGTTTATTAAACACGATCAATAAAATTTTGTAGGGTAGAATAGTTTTTTGTTATGTCAATACCCAAAAATTTCTATCAGAGCCCTCGTTATAGATTGATCATGATTTGAAAAGGTCCATGATGCCCACCATTGAATCCCTCAGATACGTGTTGGAAATATGATCATAGATGTATATAATTTCAATTAACGTGGTTTTATGTAATTTTATTACTCCCTACAGCATTGTCACATATATTTGGTATGTGACTGGATCCTACGGTGGTTTATTCATAATTAAATGTCTTTATAGATTTAATTTATTATAATAAATGGTTGATACGAGGTCAATATGACCAAAGTCGTTGACACCCTCCTATGAAAGGTGAATAGAGACATATTAATTATATATTTCTCAAATGATGACCTGAATGGCTTGCTGCATTCTCATGATGACCCGTTGGTCATCAATATGATGGATTACGAATGGATTATTCATAGGATTTTGGTGGAGAACGGGAGTTCAACAAATGTATTATTCTATGATTGCTTCAAAAGGCTTAAGATGTCCGAACTAGAAGTTACGATAGGAAAATGGCCAACCTATAATATTATTGGATTATCAACCTCGGGACCATCAAACTAAAAGTTACGATAGGAACATGACCAACCTGTATCATCCAAATGATGAAATTTTTTATGATGCATAAGAATGTGGCATGAGCCTACAATATTATTTTTGGTACAGTTGGGTCAAATAATTTTAAATAAATCTCCTCTACGGTGAGTTAATAAAATTCACCACCAATTTTGGGGTGGTCCATGTGTAGGGATCCATGGTGTTAGAAAGATAATTCTACTTCACCTCGGCTTAGGAGCATGAAAAGAAGACATAGTCCTTTAAAATGAAGACTTTAGATTCGCTAGATGAAGTTAAAATAGTTATGGGCAAGGAATTCAAGGGCATTGTGCCCGTGATCGTAGACGATGAATATCTAAAGGGAACAGTTCAGATCAACTCATCCTTGGACACAACGCTGAAGGCGTAGCATATTTCCATGGATCCATGAGGACATGTGAGGTATCGATCCATATAGACTTTGTAATGAGATCAGTACATTGAAGGACATCAAACGAGTGAAAAAGAAGGCACAATATTTGCTAAAGAGGAGAATATGGCCATCAAAGTTGAAGTGGACAAACTGAAGGAAACTCGCTCATCAAGGACATGAAATACCCTAGTTGAACTTCATACCTTATGATGGCGAAGAAGAAGAACGGCAATTGGAGGATATTCGTTGACTTTACAAACATCAAGAAGTCTTGTACGAAGGATCATTATCCATTACCCCAAATCGATCAACTGGGTGATGTCACTATTAGTCACGAGTTGCATACTGATATGGATGCCTATTCGATATATAATCAAATCGAGATGTAATCAAAAGACAAAGAGAAAACCTCTTTAATTTGCAGTTGAGGTACTACTGCTAGAACTTTATAACCTTGGGGCTAAAAAAGCTGGAGCAATGTACCAGAGTTTGGTCAACTTGCTTTTCAAAGAACAAATTGAAAAGTGTATGGAGTTGTACATTGGAGACATGTTGAAGAAGATCAATAAAGAAATCAATCACATCTATGAAGAATGAAATGGGTTTAAATCCTACAAAGTGTCTTCGGAGTTTGAGAAGGAAAATTTATTGTGTTTGTTTATAACCATATGGCTATTGATGCCAACCCCGACAAGATTAATGACTTTATTAAAATAATGTCTCGAGAAAACATGGAGGAGTTTAGATATTGATTGGTTATGTAGCAGCATGTGACACCCCGTGTTTTTAAAATAATTAAATTGGTGAAGTTTTAAATAAATAAATTGCGTGAATAAATTACTTAATTATAAGATCCAAGATGATGTGATTCATTTAAGTCAAATGTGTGTGTTAGAAGATAGTTAAATTTCATGTTATTTGAATTATTATTATTGTGATGCGATTAAACATAATAAGATGTCTAATTTTGGGGTAGACATAATTTAGGTGCATTCTTGAGTAACTTGGGAACCCGTTTAGGTGTTTCAAAAATATTAAATTGGGCCCATTCCATAGGTATACACTTAGCAGAGATATATGCCTAATTCATGTAGTATTTCGAGATTGTTTGGGGGACCAAAATTAGGAGTTTAGGGTTAATACATATTAAAGGTTTAAATAAGTGATTAGCCCTAACAACATCCTCACTCCATCAATAATAGAGTTGCCCTAGCAGCCCCAAACCCTTGGATAGGTTACCAAAGCTAGGGAGGAGATGAAGAATAAGAGTCCAATAAGGGAGGCTTGGATCATCAATTTAAGTCAGGATTCTCTTGATAAATCAATTATAATTTTTTTCTTAATTTATTTATACATTTTATCATAATAATTTTAGGTTAAAAATTGACTTAACGACTATGAATAATCGGAATGAATTCTAGGATTGTTTAGAACATATCGGGAAATAGTTGTCTTTCACTACACTAAAAATGGGCTAATGGTCACGGACTTTAACCCTGACCAGGAAGGGTGGGTCACAGATTTCGTACGTGACCAAATCTGGCATGACTAATTCCGGTGGTCACGGCCCAATCGCTGACCCAGAGTCTGTTCACAGATCCCCCATAGGCACAGTTGTGGTCACGGTACATATCCCTGACCCTACTTATATGTGTGGTCACAACCCAAATCCGTGACCACATCATGATTAAGGACTAGTTGTTCACGGACTTCCACCGTGACCAGTTCTCTGTGCCATCCATCTTTGTCACGGCTTAAGGCCGTGACCAAACTTAATGTATATATGATATTGTCACGGCTTAAGGCCGCGACCATCCTTGTTGTGCATACAATATTGTCACGGCTTTGGGCCGTGATTATACTTACTGTGCATAAAATATTATCACAGCTTTAGGGTGTGGCTAGTTTTAATAGTAATAAAAAAATCCTCGAAACGAGAGGTTAATCGGTCAGTTGCTGCAAGTGCTCCCTGGATAACATCGAGGAGGTCATGTTCTCTCAAATCGAGGGTCCCGTACTCTGAAATCGAGGGGTCCCATGACCACGCGGTCATGGGAACCATGTAAGCATTCTGAAATATGGGTCGTACTCTCAAACTGGGGGTCCCGTGACCATACGGTCGGCTTGTACAGGCTATATTGGTCCCTTACGCGGTGTTAGCGCCACTCACGGGGCTGGTTGGGGGCCCTAACGGGTTTCTCCCCCTGATGGCACCTTTTGAAGCCTAAGTGTGGATATTCTCTATTTTGGGCCATGCTCTCAAAACGGGGGTACCGTGGCCATGCGGTCAGCTCGTGCGGGCTACGTTGGTCCTGTGTCAGGTGTTAGCGCCACTCATGGGGCCGTTTGGGGGGCATTAAGGGGTTTCTCCCCCCATGGCACCTTTTCAAGCCTAAATGTGGATATTTGTTATTTTGGCCCGTGTTCTCAAACCGGGGGTTCCGTGGCCATGTGATCGGCTCGTACGAGCTACATTAATCTCGTGCGAGGTGTTGGCGCAGCTCACAGGGCCATTTAGGGGGCTCTAAGGGATTTTGTCCCGTACAAGGTGTTGGCGACCGTGTGGTCACGGGACCCCTAGTTTCAGAAAATGATGATAATTTGAGAAAATCGACACTTATGCTTGAAAATGTGCCGTTAGAGGGTGAAACCCCTTAGCGCCACCAAGAAGCCCCTTTAGGGAAGTGATAATTATACACAAGACCAACGTAACTCACAGGAGGTCACGGGACCCCTGGTTTGAGAATATGACGATAATTTGAGAAAATCCACCCTTAGGCTTCAAAACGTGTCGTTAGAGGGGAAACCCCTTAATGCCCACCCTACAACCCCTAAAGAAGTTTGAACACCTCGCATAGGACCAACGTAACTCGCAAGAACTAACCGTGTGGTAAAGGGATCCCCAATTTGAGAATATGACAATAATTTGAAGTATCTAGAATTAGGTTTAAAAACATGTCGTTAGAGGGTGAAAACCCAAAGCATTATCCCATAATCCTTCTAACATACTATCCAACAACAAGCCAACAACCAATAATTATCCAATAGCCAAATCAAACAAAACCAATAATTATCCCGTACTCCTTTAAACATACTATCCAATAACAAGTCAACAACCAATAATTATCCAACAACCAAACCAAACAAACCAATAATTATCCCGTACTCCTTCTAACATACTATCGAACAACAAGCCAACAACCAATAATTATCCAACAGTCAAACCAAACAAAGCCAATAATTATCCTATACATCTAAAATATTTAAAAGATAATGCATATCAATTAGATAACTACTTCAGTTAAAGTAAAGAGTACCTGATTAATGCTATCCAACAAGGCCATTAAATAAAGTGTTCTGAATCTGTGATTGAACCAAATGGATCCTTGAACCCCCAACGTATTCTTTTACATGTACATTTGTTGACTAGTTTCTTTAATACAATCTTCATAAAATAAAGTTAATTTAACTTCATTTTATGAACATTTCATGAATGAAACTGAACAACAAATGCATACGTATAGGAACATGTGGAAATTGAGCTGGGTCAATTTGATCCAGTCACAAACTCAAATGACTCTATTCTTAAACCGAGTGTCTTGTGAAAGCAACTAAATATTCAACTGAGCATAACATATTATCCAAAGTTAACTTACGTAAATCATACTAAGCATTCGTAAAAGTAACTAAACATTCATACATCAAAGTAAAGATCTAATACAATGTCAATATCAAAATAGGATACAAATAATATTGACAAGGTTGACATGATATTTTGATACTCAATCTTCCTTTAAATCAACTAAAAGATCCCTCAAATTATGGTTTTCATCGAGAGTTGACTGGAACTCTTTTGGAGCCTTCAATGCATCCACTTCAGTAGTCATACCCTTTGGTTCATGCACAATAATATACCAATTACCATCTTTTATGAACTTGAAGTAGAATACCTTCTTTACGTTATGAAAAGAAAAAATAAAAGGCTCCTCGTCTACGCGATCTTTACTCATCAGCTTTTATAAATCTACCATAAGAAGTTTGGAGTCAGGATCAACTTTGCAAGAATTCGTAGTATCCTCCACCTTTACCCAATCACAATAGAATACGGGTTCTGTGAAATATAAGTAATCAAGTTCTAGAATTTGTTGGACTATCCCATAATAGGTTAGTACCGTGTTTTTGGATTTTTATCGCTTTTGCTAGCGATACAGGTGGTCAAGGCAGAAATTGATATTCCACTTTATTGCGTTAAAAGTTTTTCCTCATATGGATATTAAACTCTTTCGCATGGAAATTAGGGTGGAATTTCTTAAACTCTTTCGCATGAAAATTAAGGATTTTTGCTAGGCGTGCAAGCCTGGAAGAGATGTCACCTCTTTTTAGAAGCTGCATCTATTAATGAATTTGTATTAAGGCATGTTTTTATCACACACGAATAAATAACTGCACACACAAGATGTGAAGTTTACCTCGTTCGATACCCATGCCTTGAAATCAATTGTCGTGTAATTTCCTTTTTGTACTTCATATAGGTAAATTATAGAGTTTAGATCATAAAATTTAAAATACATATAATCAAAGAAGAAGAATTCAATAGATACTCACTCTCTCTATTCTTCGACTTCATCTTGCGATTCAAAGACATAACGAGTTGCTCGCTCGTATTGTATATTTTTTAGTTTCACCTCTATAGGTTTCCCAAACGGTACTTCATCTTTAAACTCGTCAGGTTCCTCGATCACTCCTCCTCTACGAGGATTGAACCTCCTAACCTATTGTTCTAGCATATATTCCCTAGCACATAACGATGAGTCCACAGTTACGTATTCTTCAACAATTGACCCTCCAATATATCATGTATTCTTTGCATAATCTTTGAAAGTTTTCATCAAGCGCTCAAAAGGATACATCCAACAATACCTGACGGGGCCACATAATAAAGCTTCATCGCATAAATGCATAAGCAAGTCGATGCTGATATCGAAGAATGACGCCGGAAAATATTTCTCTAATACACAAACTGCCTCGATTAAAGTTGATTTTGCAACTCTAATGTGCGTTTTGTTTACCACTTTTGCACAAACTAGGGTGAAATACAAACTAATTTGCATAATTGCCTGATGGAGATCTTTGTGTTCAGAGAAGCAATGCTGAAATAATAGAGGGATTAATGGGATGATTACATGCTAGTCATGAGACTTGCACTATTTAAAGTCATTTGGTTGGTAGTTAACGACCCTACATAAATTACCAGAATAACCAGTTGGAGTCTGCAAGTTGAACAACGTGTCTAAGAGGATCTTCTTCTCACTAGTAGTCAAAGTGAAAGCAGATGGAGGTGTAGAAATTCTTCCTGTTGTAGGATCATTTTTTAATCAGAGTTTCTTCTTTAGCTTCATATATTGTAGATCTCGCTGGGCCCACTCTCCATCTTTGGAATGAGATCCACACAGACATGTTACTATCAGATGTTCTGTGACATTATTCATTATGTGCATCACATCAATTACATGCCTTACACGATGATCTTTCTAATACGGAAAATCAAAAAATATTGATCACCTGGACCATGGTTTTGCGTTAGTATGGTCATTAGGATTTCCCCTGAATTTACGCTTCAGGTTTACGAACTTCGGGTTTTTGCCTATGTACCTATTCCCCACAGTCGTAGTCACTACCTTCTCCCTGATCTGCTGACTAGAAAGCCGAACAGGTTGCATTCAATGCTCATGACCAACAAGATAAAAGTTACACTTGTATCATCACCATGAGCCTTTGGCCCGGGTATTAAGAAAGAAAATAATGTGAACTCCTTTCTCATGCACAGTTTCGAAGGGATACTTAAAGGCGCCATTAGAACTGGCCAATAACTTTGACTAGTACTTAAATTACCGAAAAGGTTAAACCCATCACTTGAGATTGCAAGATGAACGTTTCATGGTTCTTTTGCAAATTCATGGTGTCATGGATTTGAATTTTGCTAGACGAGTGAATCAATCGGATGACGCAACATTTTACCACCCTCCTCGCATCGAGCGTGCCATGTCATGGCCTCCACTATCCACAGTACACTAAAAAATCATTTTAATCGTGGCCCAAGTGCAAAATACTTCAAAACATTTTGTGGGACTTGTGAGATCTTTTGATATTTTGAAGGTTTGTCATTTACCTTCCCACAAACGGCATATCTAGGCTCACCGCATACTGGACATTCATCCTTCTCGCTGGGTTCTTTGCGATATAATATGCAATCATACTTGCATGCATGAATAGATTTGTATTTTAATCCCAAACCCTTCAAGATCTTCTTCATAGTAGGATAATTATCTGGTAACGTGTTCTCTTTTGGAAGAATTTCTTTAACCCACTTAAGAATTCCAGTTATGTTGTTTGCAGACAAGCCAAATTATCTCTTCAAGTTATGTAAACCAATCATTGCATATAATACCAGATGATCTTCATCGTAATCTTTACATAACGGTCTAGCCGCATTGGCTTTCAATCGTATATATTCTCGATCTCCTGGTAGTTTAGTATCAAATTGTTCATTATGCGCATTATCTATCTCCATAGGTTGGTGGTTTTGGTCGCGGTGGGCTCCATAAGCATCGTTAATTAGGTCGGTCAATGGACGATGTGTTGGAGAATCATTTACCACTTCCAGTCTTTGGTGTTCTATTACGTGGTCGATTACCGATAATTCTTCGGGAACATAAGGTACATGCTTTTCACCATGGTATGTCCACTTGTTATAATCTTGACAAATTCCCCACATTATTACATGTAACTCAACATCTTCTAAAGATTTATATTTTTCGTTTGTACAATGGGTGTACAGACAGGAAATCTTCTCACTTTTAAGGTTCTTAAAAGCCTATCTAATAAATTCTTGAACGCCTTTAACATAACTATTAGTTATTCGGTCAATCCCCCCATCAACTTTATATTGTGGAAAATTCATTTACCAATCTTCAAATTGTAGTCCTGTGGTAACATGATAAAATAAATATCATGTTGAATAAATATCATATTGCATAGTAAAGCACCAATATAGTATCAAAACAAAACACTAATGTAGTCAACAACGCACCAATCAATCAAACTATGCAATAACTTAAATACAAGAACACAATCAACGATACTACAAAACCACTTAAACTCAATTTAAATAAGTTTGTCTAGTGATATTATTACAACATAAGAAAAGTGTTACTACATCTTCATCAAGCGATAAACTAGCCAAGTGGTAACAGAGTCTACATAATTTTTCAAAAAATTACCTTCTTCACTGTTGACGTGCACTGGAACAGTTTCACAACCCTCATATACTTTATCAACCACGATCTGACACACACCCTCCTGAAAGGTCAATTATGTACTAAATTTCTTACGACAGTGGACATGAGCGTACAGATCCCAATGACAAATTTACCGCTCAGGTCCTGTATATAGTATTTCTCGCCATAATCACCGTGGGTTGTTGAAGATGATCTAAGACATGTGCCATGATGAGGTGCTGAGAAAGGGAATGTTGAAGGAGGAGCCAGAATGTTTGGGGGGAATGGACAATGAGGAAAATTTTGAGGAATCCATGACATATGCTGAGGGAAACCGGGATGCATTAGGGGCTGTAGGGGCATACGATCGGTTAAAAGAGACACAATCTATGAATGTTTATCATTCACACCTCCCAATCAACTTTGAAGCCCCACTATATCCCCTTTAGTCTTAGATTGACGATCATCGTTCGACGTGAAATGCTTATTAACAGAAGAAAGCTCGTGCACGAGAGGTGCGGTGTGTTTGAATCTTATTTTTGACATATGCGACCCCAAAGATCTATCCTCCCTCTGTGTTCCTTCCAAAAGGTTTGTGCGATGGAATAATTATTAATATCCTCAATCGAGCTTGAATCTAATTGACTACTGGTAAAGTCTATTGATTCTAGAGTCTTGGCCGAGTTAGGAGGTAATATATTATCTTCGTCCAGTCTAACATGCACGTACAAGTGGGCTCTATTTGGTGTCTTTCCTTCATCTGGGATGTCTTTCGTAACGATCGTCCACTCGTTCTTCAAATCTTTATAAGATTTCGAGCCAAGTTGATGGGCATCAGTTTTTTTGGCCCTATTCTGTTTGTTTTTCTCCCTTTGTAGAATTTTGGAGTCCTTCACATCATTCTCCAGATAATCATTCCATTGAGAGACTGGCATATCAACGGTCAAAGGGACTTTGTCTTTGAGCGCCAAAATGTCGGAGCTTGATGTTCCCTTAGTGAAGTGCTTTTGCCTAAGGTTTCTCTGATATGTTCGGAGTTATTCAACAATTCGAGAAATCACATTATTTTTTTAGCGGGAGGAAAATGAAAATCATTTTGCTGAGTTACTCATAGATGTCATATTTAATAGATTTATCTACGAGGTTCCAATGGTTATCTCCTCCCACTCCCACGTTCATTTTTTCCAAGGATAAACACTGGGCTTAAAACTGTTGAATGTGATTCTTATCCCCCGTGGGGTTATTTCCCAAAAGAGAGAACCCAATGGGCTTCTTCTCAACTGACCCGATAGTTTTAAGAGCGCTTGGCGTGTCTATTGGATTAGTAGGAGGAGTATCTTGCCTACGACAACTCGGAGTAGGGGAGTGAATAGTTTGTGGAGTAGGGGAGTGAACAGTTGGCGGAGTTGAGTATTGCTCACCAATTGGTGATGAGAACTCTCTTTGTGGTTGTTGGTTATTATTGGTTGGAGCATTGGTTCCATTACTTCCAGACATTATCTATAAAAATAATAAAAGTTAAATGTGTATATATAATAATAGATGCATAATTTCAAAGTTCAATATGAAAATATAAATAGCAAAATAAAGTTTTTGACCATATATTATAATCTACCTGTTCATGGTAAGACTTTAACAAAAGTTAAATATGTCTGATCTCCATCCATTCTGGATTTATGTTTCAAAACCTACGTATTTTTTAACGTGGCCAATTAGGAGGAAGCGTATCTATAATGGATGCATAGATGTCGGCGACATGAACTCGAAATCTTATCCTCTTCAGCCTATTGGCAAGATTAAGTTTGACTTGCATATTTCACGAGACATCACAGTCTTCATCAATGCTCTTTGTACGTAATTCTATAATGGGTGAGTTTTTTTTTCGTCCTTCTCTAATAACGTAAGAAAGGTCAGTGCTCTATCAGGATTACGAATGCGATATATATATTGTACAGGTTCATCCCAATATTGTGGTAGGGAAAACAGAATACGATCGAACAAGTACTCTTCCTGGAAATGAACTCCACAGTTTACAAGAAAGTTAAATTTTTCGATCTTCATATTCATATACCAATAAATCGGGTACCCACTTTATGAGGATCATTAATGAAATAGGTACGAGTGTGGACCAATTGCAACCTTTCATACTCTTGTTATCATCGATTATCACAGTGACTCATTTTTCCTGAGAATAATGAGCGAGGGCATGAATATGATTCCTATAAATAATGGCTCTAATGAATCATTAACTAGTTATTATGTACGAGGATGTGGATATGATTCCTATAAATAATGTCTCTAATGAATCATCAACCGTTAATTTATTATGTTTTGAATACCTACTTTTGTCATTTAACTCAATAATCCCTAAAATTAACCCTTATGTTTGGTATTTTTGTAATGGTCCGGTATTTTTTTAAGATTTCATCCCCAAACTTAAAGCGACAATATCCATTTAATTAAAATTTGCACTAGTTTGAACATTAAGACAACCATATCCATTAAATTAAAATTTGCCCTAGTTTGAAACTTAAACCAACATTAATCATATATATGTATTTTTTCTAGAATACAGGCACAATACACACAATGCTAATTTATACACACCTACGTACCCAATACTCACACGTATACACACACATAAATATAGACACGTATACACACACACACATATGCACACACATGCACACATAATTACACACACACAATGAAATAAATAACAAGGGTTTTGAAATACACACACACAATGAAATAATTAATAAGGGTTTGAGATTATGTACACACGTATACAGACACACAGATATATACACATACACATAGAGAAATACACACAGAAATACGTGCACACGGTGAAATAAATAACAATGAAATAACTAGGGTTTGGATTACCTTTGAGATTGAGAGAATAAGAGAGATTAAGATCAAGGGAAATGAAATTGTTGGAGAGAGGGAGGGAAATTGCCGGAGAAAGGGAGGGAAATAAGTGTTTAAAAGTTTTCGAGGGAAATAAAAATTTGTTCAGTGTTTTTTTAGTATAAAGACGATAGTCACAGCTTAGGTCCATGACCCCGTGACGTGACCCCTTTATTTTTAACACATCAGCATGGAAATAGGACCATGGTCACGATCGAAAGCCGTGAATCAATCCTCAGAATGGTCACGATCCTAAGTCGTGACTATAGTGGTGTGTATTTGGATTCCTGGTCACATCCATGAGCCGTGACCCCATCCATGAACACACTTGGCGGGAAACATGGCGCCATAATGGTCACTAATGGGTCACAATTTTCAGTCATGACCCATGCGAGTTATAGTTAAAGGCCGCGACCACCTACAAGTCAATCCATGACCACACTGGGTCTTAGAATGGGTCACGCTCATTTTTCATGTAGTCACAGCTTTGGGATGTGACCAGTCAGTCACGGCTCTTGGCCGTGACCCCTTTTCTATGACCATTTTCAATTTTTGGTGTATTGTTTAAGAATTAAACATTTTTTTGTGACAAACCCGAAATTGATGTCGAATATTGGGAAATTGAATGTGAGAATCAAACATTTATATGACTCTTCTAAGAATCGAATTGATTAGCCCTTCGAGGAAAATTGATTTGCCTTGGGGGAATCGATTTGGCCACAAATGCGAATCAATTTGGCTCTCGGGCTTAGGTCAGGGTCGAACTGGGCAAACGTTCGGGAGATTTTTACAAACTCAAGTGAGTATGTTGGTGGTCATCCGATTGAGTTGATATTTAATTAAAAAAATAGTCTTGTGTCACTATTTATTGTTTGGTGAATTTAACAATTACCTAGATGGTTAATTCTTAAGGTAAATGTATTATTTGGAGACTGATGAAATGTAGCTAGAAGGTAATTATAGGGATAATTACCTATACATAATGTGAGTACAAGAATTATCACAATAAGAAATCTAAAAAGAAATATTGAGATGAAGAATAAATGATAACACACACAACATCAAAGATACGTGGTTCGGCAATTTGCCTACATTCATGGAGAGGTTACTATTTTCTATTAGTGTCTCTCAAATAAACAAAGTTATATCCCTTTGTCCCGGGTCAAGTTTTACATTTTATAGTTGTAATCATGAGTGATTGAATTATACAAGTAACTCAACCAACTTGTAAATAGCTTACAGGCATCCCAGAATATCTATCCAAGATTTTTGGTAACTGATTTGAGTCTAACTCCATTCATAAGGACATGGAAAATACAGCGATCTAAAATAAACATTTGACTTGGGCCGAGCAATCCACTTTGCACGCTGGGATGGTCGGCTGCATTATTGGGCTTGAATAAATAAGCCACCATAATTTCCCCAAAAACCTTTGGGCTAAAATGTTGGGACAATAGATTTTAAGTGAGTTCAAGGTCCATGGCCTAAATATGTTCTAAAATCATCATGGCACACTTGTGATACATGAGAACTGTCAAGGGCACGCTCTTCCGAGTAGAGTTAGAAGTGACATGGATGGCATACTTATAATAACCTTGAAATGATTGGGGTACACTAGTCTGAGCGGATATCTGAAGCTCAAAATTCCTTTTGAGTAACTGTTCCTCATCATTTTTGCACAAGGTTCAATCAAGGTTCAACTGTAAACATTCATCATTCCTGAATTCTACTCATTTATCTTTGAGAAGTTTTCTCAAAGCTCACCTGCTAGTGCCTCATTCTTTTAGATCTTTATCATCTAATTTCTTCGTGTAAGTCGTCGGTCACTATTCTCCTTTAGAATTTTTGTCTCCAATGCCTACTATCGATGGTATAACTGTAGAGGAGCTTAGAAATAAATACTCTAAACAGGCCTGGGTGGGGATTGACTCTGTCCCCATTCCTTTAAATGTTAGAGACATGGATGAGGGGCACTGGATACACATCCTAGATGTGGTCCAAGGGGGTTTGATATTTGCCCCAAATCGCTTGTATCTTGAAATTTTTTAATTATTTCGATGTCGTCCTTTCTCAGTGTGCTCCCAACACTTGGAGAATAGTGAACGGAGTTCATAGGATTAATGAGATGTATGGGACCAATTTTGGGGTCCATGAGATCAGGTTCTGCTATTGTTGGTCGCACACTACTAATGGTATTCTCTACCTAAAGGCGCGGAAGGCATAACAATCCAAGTAGTGAATCATCCTGATTCCAATAAGGGTTAATGGAATCAAGGTTTCATTGCCAAAAACTGGCAACATCCTCCACTTCCTTGGCGAGAAGTACAGAGGCTGCTTTGTCCTTGACTGGGATGTAACACCCCGTATTTCTGTGCATGTATTATTTAATTAATTTGGGAAATTTTAAACTACTTGTGTTTCGTAATTTAATTGAATTAATTATTGCAATATTTATTTAAATATTAATCGGAGAGTGAATGGTTAATATTTAGGGAAATTTAATTACTAAGTGAATAGTAATAATTTATTTACGTCATAACGTGTATTAGTGATGTGGCATTTATTTATCTTAGCCGGGAGTCGGTATAGACTAATTTGGGTGTGAGATAAGGATTTTTATAAATTAATTCGGATGTCGATTTTGAGTGCACGGTTGAGTCCGGATGGGCCGAGATAGTCGAAAAAGTGTGCCCGGGGGTAGTAAATGGGTCACGGGGCATTTTTGGGCATGACCGGACCCACACGGGGGTAGTTGGGCCATTTTAATTAAGCCCATTAGGTTAAAAACGGGATTAGTGTTTAAAGACCTAAATCTAAGAAAAGGAAAACGGTAGAAAACACAAGGGAGAACCTAGGGTTTGGAGAAGAAGCCATAGGGAGTGATTTCGCTGCAAAATTGGAGTCTTTTGGAGACAAGGAAAGGAACCTATTGGAAGTTCATCATAAACCTTGTGAATCACACTCGGATCAGACCCTACGAACCCATAAGGAAAGTGGTTAACTTGTTGTGATGTTTAATTGTGATATTCAATTATATTTTAGTGATGTGTATCCCAAAATCCGTTTTTGGGTATAAATGGGTACAAAATGGGATTTTTGTTAATGGAACACTAGAATGAATTCAAAGTGAGAATTAATTATGTTACATGGTTCTGAGTATAGATATCTGATATGAATGTGAAATCCAGTAGAAATTGTGAACGAAATTGATGGAATTTCGATTTATTGTGTAAAAACTCGGAAATTTCCCAACTTGGAAAAGTAGAAAGTCGTGAGATTTAATTTGAGTTTGAAGTTCTATAAGGTTCCTTGATCCTATTCCTATGTAGATATAGTGTTGATTATGCTTGGGTTAGACAAGGGGAAAGGATATAACTTGGAGGTCTTCGTTAATGGTGGAAACAGAGTCTCAGAGAAGACAGCCACCTGTTCGATCGATCAATCGACGGTTGGGAGTCGATCGATCGACCCTTCAGGTTTTTCGACAGTTTAACTTAGGGATTTATATGGGTAAAGATTTTAGTTGAAAATTTCCCCTAGCATAATTAAGAGAGAAAAATTAATTATGAGATTAAATTCTTAATAATTATAAAGGGATATAATTGGGAGTGGTGGGGAAATTAAGGGCAACACATTGCGAATGAATTTTGGGAAATAAATTCTAAGAAATAAAATAATGAATTGGGTGAATAAGTTTGGGTATAGTAGTAGGGTAGCACTACACATTTAAATTAATGATAGAGGAAAACTAATTAATTTTGAGTCCGGGATTTGACTCGGGTGATATTTAATTTCGGGCCACGTGAGTGAGTCCGGGTACATGGGTTGAGTGACACCAAGGTAATGAATTAATTAATTTAGAGTCGGACCATAGACTCGGGAAAGCAATGAATTAATTAAATTAGATTCGAACTATTGACTTGGGAAAATTTTAGGCTAGTGGTATGGATTTTTGTGCACAGTAATGCCGGAAACTAATTATATATATATATATATATATATATATATATATATATATATATATATATATATATATATATATATATATATATATATATATATTGTGTGTTATTAAATATCAGTGACTAGATATTTATTTAATTAATATACTTTAGTGCTATCAAGGGAGGTTGCGCGATGTGGGTAGATCCCCTTGCTTGAGGAGCAGGGATAGTATATCCCCAGGTCATAGCGTCCGTTATATGGGTGAGGGGCTTATCTCACTTTCAGAGAAGGAATAGGACACCTCCATTATGTCTTTATTTGGCCAAGTTAGTCAGCGATTCTAACTTGGGGTAACTTGGTGATGCGAGTACATCAAGTGGAATAGCACTTTAGAGAATACATCATGTGACTTATTACTCTATAGGATGGGTTATTTTTATATTCAACATATGTGTGAATGTTGTAATATGGCTCTACGTAAATCAGGGGATAGATAGTTATATATGGGTAATTAAATACATATAGTTTATTACAAGTAATTATATATGGGGTATATTCATATTCAACATACGTGTGATTGCTATAAGATAACTTACGTATATAATGGGGTAAATAATTATATATGGGTAATTCAAATACATGGAGAAAATTGTATTATTTATATAACCAGTGAACGTTATATGGCTTTCAAGGAAATATGATTAACTAAGTTAAAGGGGTAAATAACTTATAAATCATGCGTTTAAAATACTCGGGATTGAGTGGGGCGATTGACAAGAGTTATATCAAGTATCTAGCTTCGGGGTAGATGATTAGGTGGGATATAAAGGAGGCGTTAGGTTTGCACATTAGTGGAGGGGTGATCTGTACTCAAGGGAGTGCGACGCTAATTAAAATATGAAGCGCATTCATGCATGTTTTATTACTGCAAGTTAATCATTTGCTAAATGTTTTCAAAATGTTTTGGGTTCTAACCCTTGCTATAAAATATTTTCAAAACCTTTTAGGCGTCCAGCCACAGGGACGCCAGGCTTGATTCATTCCAGGGATTCGCTGCTGAAGTATATGTGGATGTTGCAAGATTTGGATAGGCGCCTCTATTCCTTCTATTCCTAGTGTAGGGATTTTCTATCAGATATTCGAGCATGTTGCTCACGGTTTGATTTAGTATTTACTTCAGATACATGAGATCCATTATTGTCCGTATTTACATTTGTGTTGTATTTTAGCCGATGGTTAATTCGGCTAGTTTATTATTTATATGTAATGGTTGGATTCAGTTATCTTGTGAATGTTAATACTTTATTTTCGCATAAGTAATTCACTGAATAAATGAAAGATAAAATTTTGACACCAGTCTAATTTCACTTAGGTGGTTAGTAATTAAAAAGTTTCGACAGTGATGCTAAGAATGAACCAACTGAAAACCTGTTCTAATTTAAATTAGGACTGATCACCCGGGGTTTAATTAGGCATGGTGTCACAAATGGTATCAGAGCATCAGGTTCTAGTGTCATTAGGGTCTGTGCGGCTTTTCACGTTTCAGCTTAGCACTCTTTGATGTAGATACTTATGATAGGATTGTTGTATTCCTCTACGTATGCGACTCGCATTCTTCTGCTATTAAGTATAGTGATGTGATTCATACACGAGTTCGGTTTGGCTTTGTATACTGAACATTATTTGGGAGACCAACGAGGGTCAGAGGAGGATTGCAGGAGGAGAGGCTCAACATAAGACATGGGATATTCTAGAAATGGTGATAGTGATAGGCATCACCTTGATTGTTGTTTAGGCCAGTGGGGATAGAATAATCACCTGCGAGCCATAGTCTCCCAAAGTACTGTTGTAGATTACGGTGATACACCTTCAGTCTCACATGGCGTAGTTAGCAAGGGGTGGGGAAAGTGTGGAAGGACCCTTTTGGAAGGTCCATCTAAGGATTCGAGTAGCGGAGTAGCGTGAGAAGTCAATGGGAAGAGATAACCCAAGGACAATTGTGTAGGGTGGTGTGCAGTGGCACCCAGGACTAAATTTTGAATAAAATTTTTGGCCCAGTGGGGCAGTGTTGTAGTGGTAAGAGGGTCAGTCACCATGTATGAAGGAGAAAATATGGATTCAAATGAGAAATTTTGGGTACGGTGTGACCATAAGACCGTCCATTCGCTATTCCAATAAGGATGTAAGTGAAATTTTAGAATTTATGAAATGGGTAAGATTGTAACTGATCATGAGAGAGATGATAAATTGTATAAGCGAACTTCGTAACCGACGAAGGAGATACAGAGAATGATAAAGTAACCCGCAAATGGATAATGAACCGTGTGAGAATACACAATAATGGAGGGGAAATCCGATTAGGATGACTAGTGTTGAAGTCATCGATATCTTTTGTGTACCAGCTTACATTAATGCTTCTAAGATGCAAGATCCAATAAGATTATAGAGTTTAACCTCAGAATGAAATGATATTTAATGGTTCTAGTGAATCACGATGGAAGGGTATACCTAGTAAGGGACCCATCTTGCCGTTTTAAATTAATTAAATTTCTACCTATTGACGATGGATTTGATCCGGGTCATCGAGGCCAATAATGAGTCCCATAGGGCTAGGGAAGCCTAAGGGACAACGGGGGTAACACTTAGGGTCAAGACTACCAAGTACGTGAGACGGACAACCCCAACATGGCCATTTGGGCCAGAGGAAAGGGGATTGACACAGGGAGATGTCTTATGTGTTGAAGCTAAACCACAATAATTGATTATGTCCACAGTGAGGCAGGGGATAGAAGGGAATGCCCAGTAGGGACAACAATTGCGAAATTTTGGTTTAGTCGGATGGGAATATTATGTCCAGGTACCATTTGGGTCGCCAGTGGATAGGCGAGTGGAAGTATGAGTTTTATCCTCGGATAGATGGGGTGAATTTTGTGACACGAGTGATCACAATATTCTTGTTAGCACTATATTCTCGTGGGGGACAAGTTTGGTGGGTGTATAGTAGTGTTACTATTAAGAATATGGTTACCACGGAGTAATGGGGCTCTCTTTGGTCCTATCTGCAGGGCAGCAGGTGTGAAAACTGAAAGGGTATACTTTATAAGATTTACCCATTTTGAGTGTTAAGGAAGCGTGATTTTCCTAGGTATGGATTGGTTAGTAATGGGTGTGAACTATTACGGATAGTGATAGTAAGTTTTAGTGTTCGTGACACCAGGTTGTAAATGACTCCTACTAGGCACCTGTGAGGGAGACTAGCCTATATATATATGTGTGTGTATATAGCTTGTATTGTGTGGTATGAAGGACATATAAGAATGTCTTGTATTATTATATTTTTCCCGATAAGAAGGGATGTATACTGAACAGATTCAGGGTGGTTAGGATTTTTTTTCGATCGGGGAGAGATAGCTCGGGATTTATTTTGCGTAAGAACTAGTGATAGTAAGGGTGCGATATTTTATGTTGTCTTTTTTAGCATAGTAGTATGCGTATATGCTTTTATGTTAAGAGACAAGTATTTGGGGGTACATACTATGAACTGAGGATATAACAGATCTCAACAACCAACAATGTTAAATAATAGTGTATTGGGAGGGGGGGGGGTTCCTTATTTGGATTTCTCTTTGTGAGACGTCCCATCCATGAAACATAGCGCAACGTTGGAAGTGGACAGATGGTTGTTCGTTAATACATAGGTTGGGTACCCCGGTTATTATTCATGCATGCGATATGACTACGAGTTGGAAGTATACTACGGGTTATGACTAGCATAGTTGGGTAACTTTCGTGTGGTTGAGCACGGGGACAGGGTGTATGGGCACCCTGGTTAATTAAGGTAAACTTTGTGCGGTTAAGCACGGGACATAGGGTGTATGGGCACCTTGGTTAGTGTGATTTCAGAGTCGTCTTAAATAAAAGGGATGTGTAAATAAACATATTGAATATATGCCTGCGAGGAAGTCAGAGAATACGTGGAAAAGTGTAGTGAACTAAAATCCGTGTGAAAAAGGAAACGGTCGGACTATGTATATCAAGGAAAACTACCTCCACCGTAGGGAGTGGGAAGGTTGGGGAGACCTATGAAATACGATATCCCTAGGCAAGGGAGAAACCAACATTTTTTGTAAGATAGAAAAGAGTATCAGTTAGTCATATACCTAGAGTCGTTTTACGCATAGACAAGGTATAGAATCCTGTCTGATGAAAATTGCACAAGGAATAGAGTTCTTGAGCATGGGAATCGGTGTTGAATGGGACATAGTGAATTTATCGCTCGGTAGACCATTTAAGGATGGAAAGAGGTTGATTGGAGGGTATCAACCAGGAAAATTTCCTTTTTAATTCTACGGTCCCAGTGAAGGGGTTAATTCTCAGGTTGGTAAACTGTCAGGAGGTGATTGGGACAGAGTTTTATATCGGGTTGAACATGTCGCCCATAAGTCGATGGGTAGATGGGAAGTGAGGATTGTGGATTTTAGATTTTTGGGTAATTTGGGAGTAGTATTAACCACAGGAAAAGTTAAGTGTGATGCCTCGTAACGGTTTGGTCTGCATGACACCTTAGGAGACTTTATGGGAAAAGTTTCATTACCCACCTTTGGTAGATAAGAGGTGAGGAAATAACAAGCTGCTAGGACCCGAGATGGTTTATGGTCCATCAGAGGGAATTAAGTAAGTTGTATCCTTTCATATAGTTCAGGGACGTAAGGAGGGGTACGTCAACGTGAGTTAAAGGTTCAAATCTAATATGATTAATCATGGATAATGCGGGTAATTACCTGGAAGATAGTCACGCACTTTGGCAACAAGAAAATTGACATCCATATAGGAGGGGAATTTCCTAACTGAGAGATAGTGGAGCCGATAGAGTATAGGCTCATCTTCTAGGGCACTATGTCGCCAGGGGACATCGAGTTAAAGATTTGTGACCAGGTATTAGTTTGGGTGTCTCCTATAAAAGGAGTGATATAGTTCGAAAAGAAAGGGGAGCTAGCATCGAGACATGTGGGTCCTTTCTCTATCTTTGAGAGGGTGGGACCGATATCTTATCGATGGGGTTTTCTAGAACATCTTCAGCGGATACGGAATGTGTTCCGCGTGGCATAACTGGAAGGATACATGAGGAACGATTGAGATTTTGGGAACGCTCCATTCGAGGATAATGACTTGAAATAAGACACCTCATATAAGGGGAGACTGGTAGCTATGGGAGTGCAACCTGCAGTCTAAGATAGTACCACCAGTTAGAATGTGGTGGAGTGGGGTCATTACAGTATTGATGAGCATGCGTGGGATTGGGAGAAGGATATGTGAGAGAAGTATCGAGAGTTATTCGCTGCAATAAAGACCAAATTTCGAGGAAGAAATTTCTTTCTAAGGGAGGGAATATGTAACACCCCATATTTCCGTGCATGTATTATTTAATTAATTCGAGAAATTTTAAATTACTTGTGTGTCGTAATTTAATTAAATTAATTATGGTAATATTTATTTAAATATTAATCGGAGAGTGAATGGTTAATATTTAGGGAAATTTAATTACTAAGTGAATAGTAATAATTTATTTATGTCATAACGTGTATTAGTGACGTGGTATTTATTTATCTCAGCCGGGAGTCGGTATAGACTAATTTGGGTGTGAGATAAGGATTTTTATAAATTAATTCGGATGTCGATTTTTAGCGCACGATCGAGTCCGGATGGGCCGAGATAGTCGAAAAATTGTACCCGGGGGTAGTAAATGGGTCACAGGACATTTTCGGGCATGATCGGACCCACACGGGGGTAGTTGGGTCATTTTAATTAAGCCCATTAGGCTAAAAACGGGATTATTGTTTTAAGACCTAAATCTAAGAAAAGGAAAATGTCAGAAAACACAAGGGAGAACCTAGGGTTTGGAGAAGAAGCCATAGGGAGTGATTTCGCTACAAAATTGGAGTCCTTTGGAGACAAGGCAAGGAACCTATTGGAAGTTCATCATCAACCTTACGAATCACACTCGGATCAGACCCTACGAACCCATAAGTCAAGTGGTTAACTTGCTGTGATGTTTAACTGTGATATTCAATTCATATTTTTGTGATGTGTAAACCAAAATCCGTTTTTGGGTATAAATGGGTACAAAATGGGTTTTTTGTTGATGGAACACTGTAATGAATTCAAAGTGAGAATTAAATTTTTTACATGGTTCTGAGTATAGATATCTGATGTGAATGTGAAATCCAGTAGAAATTGTGAACGAAATTGATGGAATTTGGATTTAACATGTAAAAACTCGGAAATTTCCCAACTTGGAAAAGTAGAAAATCGTGACATTTAATTTGAGTTTGAAGTTCTATAAGGTGCCTTGATCCTATTCCTATGTAGATATAGTGTTGATTGTGCTTGGGTTAGACCATGGGAAAGGATAGAACTTGGAGGTTTTCGTTAATGGTGGAAACAGAGTCTCCGAGAAGACAACCACCTGTTTGATCGATCGATCGATGGGTGGGGGTTGATCGATCAACCCTTCAGTTTTTTTGACAGTTTGACTTAGGGATTTATATGGGTAATGATTTTAGTTGCAAATTTCCCCTAGCATAATTAAGAGAGAAAAATTAATTATGAGATTAAATTCTTAATAATTATAAAGGGATATAATTGGGAGTGGTGGGGAAATTAAGGGCAACACATTGCGAATGAATTTTGGGAAATAAATTCTAAGAAATAAAATAATGAATTGGGTGAATAAGTTCGGGTATAGTAGTAGGGCAGCACTACACATTTAAATTAATGATAGAGGAAAACTAATTAATTTGGAGTTGGGGATTTGACTCGGGTGATATTTAATTTCGGGCCACGTGAGTGAGTCCGGGTATATGGATTGATTGACACCAAGGTAATAAATTAATTAAGGGATAAATTAATTAATTTAGAGTCAGACCATAAACTCGGGAAATCAATGAATTAATTAATGTGTAAATTAATTAAATTAGAGTCGGACTATAGACTCGGGGAAATTTTAGGCTAGTGCTACGGATTTTTGTGCACGGTAATGCCGGGAACTAATATATATATATATATATATATATATATATATATATATATATATATACGGTGTTGTGACAGTATATATATATTGTGTATGTTATTAAATATGAGTGACTAGATATTTATTTAATTTATATACTCTGGTCCTATCAAGGGAGGTTGCAAAATGTGGGTGAATCCCCTGGATTGAGGAGCAGGGAGAGTATATCCCCAAGTGATAGCGTCCGTTATATATGTGAGGGGCTTATCTCACTTTCTGCGAAGGAATATGACTGCCTTCATTATGTCTTTATTTGGCCAAGTTAGTGAGAGATTCTAACTTGGGGTAATTAGGTGATGTGAGTACATCAAGTGGAATAGCACTTTAGAGAATACATCCGGAGAGTTATTACTCGGGAGGATGGGTTAGTTTTATATTCAACATATGTTTGAATGTTGTAATATGGCTCTACGTTGATAATGGGATAGATAGTTATATACGGGTCATTAAATACATATAGTGTATTGCAAATAATTATTTATGGGGTATATTCATATTCAATATACGTGTGATTGTTGTAAGATAACTTTACGTATATAATGGGGTAAATAATTATATATGGGTAATACAAATACATGGAGAAAATTGTATTATTTGTATAACTAGTGAACGTTATATGACTTTCAAGGAAATATGATTAACTAAGTTAAGGGGCTAAATAACTTATAAATTATGCATTTAAAATACTCGGGATTGAGTAGGGCGATTGTCAAGAGTTATATCAAGTATCTAGCTTTGGGGTAGAGGACTAGGTGGGATATAAAGGAGGCATTAGGTGTGCACATTAGTGGAGTGGTGATTATGTCATCAAGGGAGTACGACACTAATTAAAATATGAAGCGCATTCATGCATGTTTTTATTATTGCAAGTTAATCATTTTCTAAATGTTTTGAAAATGTTTTGATTTATAACCCTTGCTATTAAATATTTTCAAAACCTTTTAGGTGTCTAGCCATAGGGACGCCAGGCTTGATTCATTCCAGGGATTCGCTACTG
This sequence comes from Sambucus nigra, assembly GCA_949130495.1. Classification (NCBI taxonomy): domain Eukaryota; kingdom Viridiplantae; phylum Streptophyta; class Magnoliopsida; order Dipsacales; family Adoxaceae; genus Sambucus; species Sambucus nigra. The sequence continues at coordinate 353,749,816 of OX422208.1, read as the reverse complement.
CAACATACGTGGATGTTGCAGGATTTGGATAGGCACCTCTATTCCTTCTATTCCTAGTGTAGGGATTTTCTATCAGATATTCAAGAATGTTGCTCACGATTTGATTTAGTATTTACTTCAGATACTTGAGATCCATTATTGTTTGTATTTACATTTGTGTTGAATTTTAGCCGATGGTTTATTCGGCCAGTTTCTTCTTTATATGTAATGGTCGGATTTAGTTAGCTCGTGAATGTTAATACTTTATTTTCACATGAATAATTCATTGAATTAATGAAAGATAAAATTTTGGCACCAGTCTAATTTCACTTAGGTGGTTAATAATTAAAAAGTTTTGACAGTGATGCTAAGAATGAACCAACTGAGAAACCTGTTCTAATTTAATTTAGGACTGATAACCTGGGGTTTTATTAGATGGGGTGTCACATGGGGGAAGATCACATAGCTTATTACTTTTTCTTTCCTATAAATTATTGAGTTCTCGTTCTTACTACTTGATCTCATTGCTAATAAATATGTTCTTTGCCTTTATGAAGCTTGAGATAAGAACAAGGAACCTCGGGTTTTCCTTACGAAGTTTTCTAACCTCATGAAGGTTTGGAAGATCAAGGACAGACTTCCCGATGGTGAACATCCGCAGTCGGTTGTCAATCTTGTCGAGTACACCCAAACCACCTCCAGCTTTGTCACTCGTTTTATAGATGACATCCTGATATTTCTGATCCAGGCGAGGGTATTATTTGTTCTGAACCCATAATCCTTGAATCCTTTTGATTGGAATAGTAGGAAGAAGATTAAATGTCCCTTCCGAGGAGAAGACACATGCTCGGAGGTGATGATGATGATAATCAGGTACTCCTATCTTCTAGGGTCAAGGCCATAAAGAGGTCTGAGGGGGATTCCCCTACATCTAGTGGATATAGCACAAGGGCTACAGAAAAGAACAAAAGAAAGAAGAAAAAGAAGAAGATAAAGGATGATAAGGGAAATGAGAAAGAAGAGAATGAGATGGCCATTGAGGCCCCAATAAAGGTCTCCTCCCTTTCCAATGTCTCATTAGTCAAAAGTGTTGTCGTGAATCCATCTCATTCCCCTAACCTAATGAAATGAGCAGTTATTACAATAGAACATGAAAGGTTAATGAATCTTGGCCTCGACAAGCTTCCCATTCATTATGTCCAGGTTATGACCTTGGTAAATATTCCTCTCTATCATTTTCTTTTTGAGGATTTAGTGTTATGATCATTAACCTATCTTCTCTTTTTGTTCTGCAGTTTCTAGAAGACCTCTCTACTCTCTTTGATGGTCATATCGACCAATCCAAGAAGGCCTTTGAGTTAGCTAAAGCTGTGAGAAATTATTAACATGAAAGGGAAGCTACGAGCTGGAGAAGAAGACCACTATTGAGGTAATGGCCTTAATGAAGATGGATAACAAACTCTTAGTTATAGAGAGATATAGGCTCTTCACAAAGGTGAAATAGAGATTGAGGTCCCTTCCATCAAGGATTCCAACTACAAGAAAGGCTGGAATGCAGCATATGACGATGCTAAAATAGGATTGCTTAAGCTCGAAAGGAAAGCTTCGGGAAGGGTTGAGACTAAGAACATAATGCAGTGGGAGTACCTGCTGATTCCAAACTCTTAGAGAGGTGCGATCAAGGTCCTTCCCCAGTTATTGATTATATGGTTACTTCTAGTCCTGCTATTGACTAGGTTGAGGGCACCTCCAACCAGACTGAAGTTATCGACGAGTAGGATGAGATAGTTGCGACCAATGGAAAGTCTTCTGAATCAACCGAGAAGGTGAAGGAGTAAAGCTTTGTAGACTCGCCTTTTTTTGCTTTTTACTTTTGTTCAAGTATTGTAATCTTTTTGTATTCTCTCTATTATAATGGCTTCTGCCTATCTCTTTTGGGAATGAATGAAAGAACTTCAGTTTCTCTTACTAATTTTCCCTATGCTCTATGTTTTCTTTAATTATTTTATCTTGTTATCGAGGATGTTTCTTCTTCCTCTAAGAATCTTGAAAAGATTTTGGGCCTTAGAGTGGGCGAGAAAAATCGTTGCGATTTTATAAAGGTTTGTAAAGATTAAAGGCCATAACAAAGGCATAAAATGAACAAACTAGGGTTATTTCCAAGGTGAAGGATGATCTTCAGGACTTGAAACATATTAGTTCCTTAATGCAACAATAAAATGCTAACCTAAAGGACCAACTCGGACCAAGATAGGATGTAATAAAGGTTGGCGTCTTAGTCCATGTGGAAAACAACGAGATGAAGAACAAGCTCTCTAAAGTAGATGAGCATTCCTTGAGAAAGGACATTATGATATTTGGGCTTCAGAAAGACATCAAGAGGCTAAGGTTACTGTTCAGGATGGACCCTCAAGCTGCGTAGTCGACAGGCTACGATGAGGGTTGGCAAGACGCTCCTGTGAGGATGTAAGAAATCTAGGATATTGTATACAAACACAGGTTGCTAATTTCCCTTAAACTACTAAAGGAATAAAGAGAGTCCCAGTTGGGGCACATGTATCAAGTGGATTGTCCAGTCTAGCTCCAATCTCTCTTTAGGACGGAAGAGAAGTGGGTTCCATTAGATGTTATTCCGTAGTATATGCTGAATTACATTGAGGTGGATCTTGGCATTGAGGAAAATTCACCCCCAATCCAGATGAAGGTTGAAAAGCGTGTATAGCAAAAATATCTACCTTGCCATCCATAGTTGGTTTAAGTCCTTGTACAGTTTTTGGAATATTTTGTATCTTTGTAATCTTTAGTCTTTCTCCTAAATAAATAAAGTTTGTATATTAACTCTAGTGTATTTTGGGGAGTTAATGACTTAATATAGTTAATTATTACTTCTGTATTCTGGGCATTTTCCGAGCAGTAAGAGTTGATAGTTACTAATCATTTAGGAATTTCACTGACCAAATAATATCGTTAATCATTTTGGGCCTTTCGCCAACTAAATAAGCTAATAACAAATGTTAATCATTTTGGGCCTTTTCCGACTAAAAGAGTTAATAGCCAATGTTAATCATTTTGGTCTTTCACCGACTAAGTGTGTTAATAATTAATGTTAGTCATTTTGGGCCTTTGCTGACTAAATGAGTTAATAACTAAAGTTAATAATTTTGGGCCTTTGTCGAGTAAATGAGTTAATAACTAATGCTAATCATTTTGTTCCTTTGCCGGCTAAATGAGTTAGTAAACAATGTTAATCATTCTTCTAGTCTAATATGCCTTAGAAATATCTTTCCATATGTCTTACCTTTTAGGTTGTGTCGTCACACTCCCTTAGGACTACGACAGATGATGGTAAGAATGCACCTGATTAATGGGCCAACTACCCAATTAGGCTTTCAATGAACAATATAGTGGGTGACCAACCTCAATTAGTTTTGCGCCTAAGGATCCCCTATAGGGCTTTTATTATCATCATGGTAACTCATGAGGTTCTTTGTGTTTTGTATAACAAAGACCTAAGGATTCCTGTAATTAAAATAAACTTAACAGCATATTGTAATTAGTATGAAACCTACTCGATGCGAGGAGATTCCTTGATTAAAATAAGTTGAATAACCTATTGTCATCTAAAAGAGTTTTGTTCTATGAGAGGAAGTTCGGTTGTTGAAGTATGCTGAGCAACTTACTCTAACTAGGTTTAATTATGCATATTGTCTAGAGAATTGAGTTGTTGCTTAGAAGTGGTGCATAACATCAAGATACATAATATAAAATTGAGACAACCAATATGAAAAAAAAGATGTGAGAGTTGTGATACCATGCCTAAATAAATATCGAGTGATCAGGCCTTTATCAAATTAAAATAGGTTTCTCATTTGGTTCATTCTTAGCATAATTATCAAAAAACCACATTAATTACTAACCACCTAATAGTTAATTAAACCAGTACCAAATTTAATTTTTAATTAAACATAATAAATAAATATTTTGAAAACTGAAACAACATTCACAATATACTAGAATCCAAACCATCATGATATGTAAATGAATCAAAGTCATGCTAAATAACCCATCAGCTAAAACAACCAAAACCAAGTAATAATCCAAGTCCAAACTTCAAAGTAAAACTAATTCAAAACTGAAACTATAATACCAACAATGGAGCATATGTCCAAACAGGATATATAAGAGTGAGATCCTATGCTAGATCAGAACGAAATAATCGACTACTCAAAATCCTATCAGCATCCACAGTGCTACATCTCAGGGTCCCCGAAATTAAACCATCATCTATTGCGTCCCTGTGGCTGGACACCTAAAAGGTTTTAAAAATATTTTTATAGCAAGAGTTAGTACTCAAAACATTTGAAAGCATTTAACGAGTAGTTTATCGCAATTAAAATCAATTATTGATTACACATGTTAGGTTTGCGCAAACTCCCTTGAGTTTCCTCACCTCTCATCTAATGTTCACGCCTAACATTCTATACTTAGCCCACCTAGCTATGAAACACAAGCTATCTCGCCTAAAATATATAACCGATCTTATCAAGTCTACTATCCCATACCACCCATACAGCACGCTTCATTATGAACATTTCTCATATGTTCTTCATTTCTTAGGTAACATTCAAATATGTTAAATTTCATCATCATAATCAAGTCTCACTACTTAATCCAAATAGCGTTTCATATCTAACATCATTCAACTTCCATAATTAAGTTTCACAACTTAATTTACTGTAGATATTCCCAATCTATTTTTACGCTTTAAATTATGTTTCTCTCTACTTAATTTACCATTTAGATGTATATCTATATATGTATCATCTACAAGTCTAGTTTATCATGAAGAATATCATGAAGTAGAATATCATGAAGTATATATTTCCCACACAATATATACTATAAGGATTAACTGGTCCGACAATTCATCGACCCCAATAATCCTACCATATACATTGGTCCGAATATCCCTCGACCCTAATATAAAGGTCATATATATTTATATTGGTCCGACATTATCATCGACCCCAATATTATTCATCCTCAAATTTCATCCGGATAATCATAGACCCAAAATTGAGCTTTCAGGTACTGGTCAGGATAATCGACCCCAATATAGAATTAAGCAAACTTTATGTGTGTGGGTATATATATATATGGATGAATTTCTCACACAATATATACTATACACACGTACTATATACTCACCTCCCTATATCACATTTTAGGGGTTATTGGCTTGGAATCCTCCCTCGATCACCAATAGTGATTTATATTGGCTCGAAATCACACCTCGATCATTAATATATATAGTATACTTTAGGTATTCACAAAACCTGATAATACATGTTAGTACATAGTATATATCTCTCACATACTCGTCGAACTTTTTACTTTACGATTTATCTCACTATCGTATCTATAAGAGTGTTCACACAACTCTAAGGGTCTAGGTCACCCCTCCTTATATAAATTCAGTTGTTACCATCTTTACTCTACTGATGTACATAGTTTCATTAGATTCCCGTAATTCTTTATCCATCTCTCAGATTAATTACAGATTTTTTTATCCAATCCCATTCCCGTCCTAATTATCTCTCTAAGACGAAGTAGTACTCCCATAATTGGCCTACTATAAAATAATAAGTATCCCAATATTATTTTACAAGGGCATAAGGATTCCCCACCACGTCCATTTAGGAAAATACAAGGGAAAAGTAAAATTTTAGAAATTCAGAGCACCGAAATTGTCCGACTCCCAGGACCAGACCAATTAGTTCTTTCTGTCACTTTTGTCCCTCTATTTCACATCAGCGTTTTACACCATGATTGATTAATTATTCACCAAATTAATGTACGATTATTCCTAACAATTTCTACATGAGTTAGGATGATTTCTAATGTTTGAAACATATAAAAACTTCACCAAAACCAATCAAGAATGAATTGAACCCTCAAACTCTTCCATACTCGAGTTTTGTGTTCATCCAGTACATTTAATTCAAAACCCAGGTTTAAATTCGTAGTAATAATTAAAACTCTTTTGATTTAACGTTCTCTATAGATATAAACCCTAACTGCATGAAATTTTACCCAAACATGTAATCAATTCATACTTTTCATTTAAGATTTCAATAAAATCAAGCTATTCGTGAAACCCCTACACATGGGTATTATAACATCAATCTAATTTTCAATAAACACTTGCCTTTCATTCATTGATCTGATTTCTTGGTTCTTTCTTGATGATTGATTTCTTCTTCTCAAATCTTTCTTTCCAATTTCCTTGAGGTGCAAGAAACCCTTCACCACCTTCACAATTCTCTTCTTAGGCTTTGGAAAAAGATTTCGCTCTTCTCTCAGATGGACTCTCTAATCTTTTATGTTATGACCCATAACCCCAATCTCTAAATATCAGATATATCGCTCTAAATTTCGTAGGTACCTTAATCTCTTTTTGAAAAATGATCAAACCATCCAGAATCGTTCTTGACCTCTAAATTATCATCCATGTCACTTAAAATATATTTCTCATTTTTCACCTCAAAATAGTCTGCATGTGACTCCCGATGAGATAAAATAAAATACACACATATCACTCGCTATGCCGTATAACCATAATTATCAATTATTTACTATTCGCACTTAGTAAATATCATAATGCAATATTAATCCTTTTCTATCTCATGATTAATATTGAATAGTCATAATTATTATCCAATCGCATTAAATTACTTCACTCACATAATTTAATTAAAACATATTTTTCCTAATTAAGCCCTCAAATTAATTAAATAAAAATACATAGAAATACAGGGTATTACATACTCCCTCGTGCAAAGGAATTTCATCCTCGAAATTAGGGCAAGATTGGTACCAAAACTTATTATCTTTAACATCACGACATCCTCTGGTACCCAAATTCAAATCATAAAAACATAAGGGTCACTCAATTATCCACCTACTAGTGGTACCCACCTATAAACAACTATTTAGCCCAAGTTTATCAACAAGCTTTCTCAATTTACTATGTACTGATAAGCTCCATCAGTCATGTGATCTTAATATTGGATCTATCGTCTCCATACTAAGAAAAGGTCGAACATCCCTAAGTTCCAACTCCCCTTATTAACACAACTCAAAACTCCCTTCAAGGGATAAATGATGATAACATTTGACCACCCATGTCAGTATTTAAAACTTTGGCTCACGGTGGCGTAACCCTTATGACATTCAAAAGCCACCCATAATAGTTTGTGGTTCACTCCACTTTTAACAACAGACTCCAAGTCACGGCTAGTCCAAAAATATAGTTATCCTCTCTTCTCTAATCAACTAGAGGGTGAAATATAAGGCTTTTCTACATAAAACCTCAAAAGGTACCTCCTATATGATAACCCAGTACAAGTTATTATGCACAACTCTACTAATGGTAATTTCTCCCCTCAATTACCCTACATTGCACCACATGCACTGCTCGCATTAGCCAGCATAATAAAGCACCTCCCATATACCCATCGGGAAATAGGTGATACAATATTTCCAAAACAAAACTTCGTCCCCATCGCTTCCTAATAATCCCTATCAAAGGTGGAATTGCAGGATCTCTTCCTGATTCACAACAATATTAGGAGGCACCTTGCACCGGTACAATCCTTATTTTCAAAGGAAAAATAACATTTACTTCATCTCAGCCAATCCATTTCATAACTCGGAGGAATTCTTGACCTAGTCATGTTATTGATAGCCCATCAATGAATTTTATCAGTCTACCTACCCATTCCATCACTAAAAACGTATGCTTATTACCAAATTCTGGTTGATCATCTCGAGCCAACCTTTTTTCCATTTTGGAGTGGTGAATTCAGAGACGATCTCACCACGTCTCACCCAAGACCAATTCCCACTTATAATATCTCAGATCAAGTGGTACTTTATACTCCCTATCTTCCCCCGGTATGCCAAAAGTCATGGCCCATGCACTTTTTGCAACTCGCACACTTCTTGGGTCTTTTTGCCTCATAGTCATCAACATTTTATTCATGCACAAGCCACTCTCAACATTCGACTGAGTAAGGTTACGCTCTATTTTAACATAACAATTGTGTCTCCTCTTTATCAAGAGATATTTTGTGAATGGCTTCCCACAACCATTAAACCCATCTCAGTGTCCTACTCTCATTGCATGCATATACTCGGATTATCATCATTCTCACACGACATTCAATCTATCATACCATTTCATGTTTATCTATAATTTCCCTCAGGCATATTCTCCACACCTTGATATCTACTTCCTCCTATCTCTGATGATTTATAAACCAATGAACCAGGGCGCCTATACACCCTATAATCAATGCATACCTACACAACACTGGAAACATCACACACACTTCCCTTAAAACTAGCCTCGCATTCTCAATGTGGCTATAACACATAGGTATTCGCAATCATCCCATAAATTGAAATTTATTTCTCCTTAAATCCCCCACCCTTCAACTCGTGGTGAGAAGAAAATTTTCAGGGCTCTCTCACGGCACTACTAGCCCCACATGCCTTATACTATATAATAGCTCTAAGTTCAGAGTGTTCTTTACACATACATTGGTTAACATTCAAACTAATTCCCTATCATCCATCAATGTCTCTCTACTCATGATTTTCTTCAAGGTCCATGCGTATGTCATCACGCAACAACATTCAAACAAGGAATATTCCCCGATACTCTTTCACTCAGTATTGGTTCCATAAATCTCAATTTCATAATTTTGACTTTTAAAATCCTCTCCCCATACATATATATATAAACCTCAACTCTCACATCTTTAAAGGAGTGATATAATAATGATCTCTCCTATCACCAAGTTCTGAGCGCTAATTATAATAGTGAGTTAAATCTCTCCACTCAACAGTAAATCCAATATACCTCAAATCACATTAATAAAGTCCCTACACATCGGGATCAAATATCTCAAGACAACCATACTCTCTAAATTCTTTACCATAATAATATAAATTCGAGATCGACCCTCTTTCAGGCGAGGCCTCGTCAAACAACACATCCTACCCTTGAACGTTAGACACGGTGACCTTGCTATGACTACCCTATATCGTTCCACCCACATCACTAATCAGTACCTACCGAGGATAATATCATGCTCGTATGATACATCACTAGAACGAGTAATTCAAACCTACATATACTCCCTATGCCTGCACTTGCTCCCCCTGGGGGTAGTACTAAAGAGATCCCCACTATTCAAAGGCAGCAATAGACACACTATAGTGTCATCAATGATATACCCACTAAACTCATCTCACACGGGAATCTAGTGCTAACAGAATATTGTGACTCACTCGTGTCACATAAAACTTAACCCACTAACCCCAGGATAAAACTCAAACTTCTAATTGTCAATAATGATGGTGGATCAAATGGTTCCTGGACATGACACGCCTGTATGAACTCAACTAGACTATCTTAATCATTGCCCCATCTAGGCACCATACACTTGTTCCATTTACTCACTTCGGGAAAAATCAATGCACGTAGTCCTACTCTCCACATAAAATTCCTATTCATATAATCCCTTCTTCTTGGCCATACTGACCATATTAGGGTTGTCCTTCTCTTAAACCATTGTAGCCCCGACTCCGACGGCTACCCTCATTGTTCCCTTAGCTTCGTTGGCCCTACGGAACACACTATTGGCCTTACCAGTTCCAAATTTTTCACTGCCACAAGGTAAGAATTTTTCTATTTGAATCATTTAAATGGGTCCCCTTATGAGTCTCCCCCTTGCGGTGTTTCGTTAGCATATTTACATTCGGTGTTACTCCCTGACTAAATTCTCCAATTATTTTAGCTCCCTTCACGAGGAAGCGTTAATATCAATATTGCCAAAAGCGCAACATCGTCACCATCTGCATCAATTGTCTAAGCAGAATTTCCCTTTAAGTGCTGGTGACTCCTCTCATGAGTCAATTACCCACCTTAAAGGTTCTTTTATCTATTGTACCAAATATCGGGTTTACTCCCACCATTACAACTGTCACCCCCTAACCCCATTAGGATATAATTAACTAAATAGTTTACAAACCATAATTATAATTTATTTATTATTTAGGTAATACATATTGAAACAACTTCAAGGTTAAAATGCAGAATATTAAAAAAATCCAATCGTTTTAAGGAGACATAATTTCAACAGAACTCACATATCATTTAACTTAATTACAACTAGTACAGTGTATAAAACAAACTAACAAGACCCTACTTCTATTTACTCAACCTCCTAGACCTGGCAGTGGCAGCTGGAAAACCTGAAAATGTAAACATATAAAACCATGAGTTTAAAAACTCAGTGAATGTACTACAGCTATCTATAGTAAAAGTACTATATTAACATCTCAACATAACAATATATTCATCTTTGTGCAAAATTAGGCCATATACATATACGGAGTTAATAAAACCCACATCTCCTACCCGTAGGCAATAATCATATCCATAGGTTTTAAAAACCTAACATCTCCTGAATTGCATAGCAACTCAACATATCCTGACTTTTATAAAGCCATAACATCTCAACATCTCTTGGCTTTTAAATAAGCCATAACATATCAACATATCATGACTTTTAAATAATCCATATAATCTCAACATATGATACATATATGTCATATCCAAAATCAACTCAGTAAGTACACTCACCTTGTGTTGTCCACTATGTATTCACGTTTCCCTCAGGTGGAGATGAACTTGGTTGATTCGACCTTACACCTGTTAATCCAACTAAATTAGTATTGAAACTCAATCATAAGTATTATCTTAATATAATTATGTAACTTTAAATAAGTACACAACCACAATATGATTCTACTCAAGTCATATTCCATGAAACATATGTAAAGACGAAACGATGGTATATATGTTGATAAGGTCATGAACATTCAACCCTAGAAACTACCTCATAAGGAATATATAACTAAACTCAAGTAAACATAAAATTATACTTCTGAATATATATACACATGAAACATGTACTCAAAATACCCTTGGGAAGGAGTAGATACAAACATTCTTTCATGGGGAATCCAATATGGCCTCAAATCATTGTCCTCCATACTTAACCATCCCATATTAATAAATCGTACACATATAGGTGTTCAATCTTATCAATCTGAAAACACATCTGAATATAATTTCCGTTACAAGTGACGGTGTAATTTTTCAAGCTTCCTAGGGCAAGTTATGGCCATTTCTTTACAACACAAGAAATCTGCCCTACAAACTCCTCTATTGTTCCTTTGACTTCCAAGAATTTTCATAATTTTTCTACAGTATAAATTTCCATGATTTTCAACAAAATTTCAGTAGACATACTTAATAGTACATAATTAAAGTTTCATAATATTTGGACTTCATTTGATATCTCAAAATCTTGACCAATTTCATGGCATACCGAAATGAAATATACAAACAGCAACTATATACCAACTTGCAACCATCACTAAGGCCTAACCATAAGGAGTTAAATTCTAATTTTCGGATATGATATGAATATATCAGTCTATTTTCATATCCAATTGGAATTTCTGAATTCCAGTAGGCACACAAAGAGATATGCAAGTTTGAATACCAAGGGTTTCAATACAAAACAATATGACTTATAACACCACTTATCTCACATGTGAACCAATACATATTATCACAAAGGAGGATAGAAATTGGATCAATACTTCACGATTTATATACTTTTAAATAAGTATAATAGAAGATTAAAACAATATTAACACATAATATTACCTTGGAAACACCTTAAGGATTTTCTTGGAATTGTTTTCCTAGATTTTCCTTGTAACCCTTTCTTCCTTAACTTCTACCTCTCTTTCCTCAAGCTAATAACACCTCAAACTGAACCTAGAGACTTATTTGCTGAAGAAATAAGGTTAAGGGAGAGTTTTAAGTCGGCCAAGGCTGCCTCCCAATCCATCCAATCAAATTAAAACATTTGGTTTAATAAAAGACAATTTGCCACTTAAGGGAATTGACAGATTCGCCCCTTCTCATAATTTGGACCTAACTTATTACTCGAACATCCGTTTGATGCACCGTTTATTGTGTTACAACCCTAACTCACATATCTACAACTATGTAGTTTTCACCTCAAGTCAATTGTAATGTTACAATGGTCAAAACTAGTCGTAAACAGGAACATTTCTATCGAAAATAACCAAATCTTGTGTTCGTAAATAATTCGACATTTCATGATTTATGAAAGTAGAAATATAGTAACCATAATCACTTAACATTAGATATACTAATAACACATTATTCATATCACATAAGATAAGTATAATTTAAATACAATTTATCATAATTATATACGGGTTGTCACAACAACACTGCTCCTACGTGCCAAGCGATATTTTATCCCGATTCACATCCGGGCATTTATTACTCCCTTCTATATGCCAAAGCATCTGGGTATTCTACATCCATTAACTACACACACAATCTCCGCATCTAATAAAATTCTAATGGATGGTCCTCTTCAAAAACTCCTCTGACTCTCTCCCATCCTAACCACATTGGATGAGTCTAATTTAGCAGCACTATCTGCTATAACAGTATAACAATATATGCTTTAGCCTAGTAGTCCTTACAACTCCATAATCCCGAGAAACAATAGGGGTGACCTCTACTACGATCATCGACCCCAAAATATTATTCCACTCCAACTGAGCCCCACCTCCTACTGCCTTCCAAACGACCCTCACTGGTCATCCTCTATGTAATCGTCATATGAAGCACACCCGTACACATAAAAGATTCACTAATATTTATACCCTATAGCAGGAGAACGTAAACCACGTACGTAGAGGAATACAATAATCCTATTATAGGGATTTATATTAATAAAACGATACGTGACGCGACTCAGAATTTGTCTCAGAAGTGTGTACTCTCTAGGCTCAAGTGCAAGCCTGTCGCTCAAGTAATAATTCGATAAGTCGAGTATTGATCCTCAGGGAAAAAGGACAACAAAGTTGTAACGACGGGAAAGATGAGTGAATCCTAACTCTGACTCTAAAAAAGAAGGGAAAAATGATTTGGTTTTGAGAATGATTATAACTAAATGCAATTATGAAATTATGAGAATATGCGATTACACTAAATTTCCTAAAATATGATTGAAAGATGATTTGAAAGTTTTGAACTAAGTGATGGGAAAAACAGGACGGGAATACAATCGCCCAACCCTAGTGTATTGCAGTTATAATACTAATCGTAATTTTAACTTATTAATTTGACCCGGAGTTTAGTACTCCCAAGCATTACATATACGAGATTCAAGCCCGCATCATACTTAGTCTGAAGACGAGTAAATTGGTATCGCGATAGTGACACTCGAATTGCATTCTAAATCATCCCGGCTACCCAGAGGCAAACGAGATATAAGGATCTACAATTGTTATGTTCCTACGCAATATGGTCGTAATCAATCACTAAATTCAGAGGACTAATTTTATACACATGCAATTAACACATCAGGCTCGGTTCATGTATCCCGGCCTTAGAAAATCTAACCTAGCATGCTGAAAGTAATGAAGACATTGTTTGATGTGCAGAAAACCATGATTAATCTAAGAAAAACTTGTGAATTGATGTAAAAAGGAATTAAACAGATGAAATTACTTACTAATCTTACCAAAGCACTCAAAGTATTAGCCGGAATTACTGGTAATCACTGAAATCTGAACAAAGCTTCAATCTTGGAATTAAAAGAATAACTGTATCAAAACTAGGGTTTCTGAAAAAGAATGGAAAATTAACTAAAATTCTCCATCCAAATAATAATAATAAAATGGGTTTTTATACCCTACAACAATTCAGGAGTTTCAGCTGCACTAGGAATCTTTTTCGGAGAAGATAAGATTTGAGAATCTCGATAGACGGACCGGTCTGGGCCTTAGGCGGACTGGTCTGCCTCCCATGCAGATCGGTTCTTTTTATTTCCAGGCAGACCGGTCCGCGGCGGACTGGTTCTTTTATTTTTCACCCTTCTTCGGTTTGCTTTCGATCCGAGGTCTACTGGAGTTTTACAAATCGGACCGGTCCGGGGTAGGGGCAGACCGATCTGCTTGTTGACTTTTTTTCTCTCAACTTTGACTGCTCGTATCTTTTGTTTCGGGACTCCGATTGAGGTGTCGTTTCTTCCTATGTGCTCATGAGTGTAATATCTTCAACTTCTCTTTAGGTACCTCATCCGAATTCCCGATAGAAATTACACTTTTGGCCCTTTTAACTTTCCTTCTTTCGTTCCTTAACTCTTTCGGTTTCCTTCTTTTGTTTCTTGACATCAATTACCTGTAAAATCACTACGAAATACCAGAAACTCGGTGTACTTGTTAGGATAAGTCAGTAGAAAGATTATGAGATAAAGTCAAATCGATTACGTTGTTCGAGGTGCTAAAAGTACTTAAATTAAGGGATAAATTAGGAAGAATTTATGCCTAATCAAACTCCCCTAACTTAGAACTTTGCGCGTTTGAGCAATTTAAAAGAATCCTAGCAAGGCTCAAGTCTTGAAAAACATTTTATTAGGATATAATACCTTTTTCGCGGCAAGCGTTTGCATTTAGCGTATGCAACAAGCCTTTAAACCCCTAGGTCACCCTAGTAGGACGAGTTGTGTCTCGTGAGGGTTTGCAGAGAATATACCCACAAAATTCGACTCAAAGAAAATTCAAAATACGCAAAATTGTGTAATTTAAACTTTTCCAGAAAATAGTCATCATCAAGTAATATTTACAAGTCTCAAACCGTAGTGTGTGTGTGCGAAGCCGGAAATATAACCGCCAATTTCCATCGATTGATCATTACGTTACTTATCTAAAAATTCATTTTGATTTCAAATTCTCACGGAATGCTCTCTCAAACGAATCACTCGGATTGTGGCTATTCTCTCAATATGCGTGATATAAAGAGTAAATTTAATGAACGCAAAGTCACACATACAAGTAGAAAGACGAAAATTTCATGTGAAAGGATCTCATTAACGGATTACGATTTTAAAAATGGGAACATTGCCTATTATTCGCGCACTGAATCCCCTTTATTATCTTTTTGTGTATTAGCTCTCCACGCGACAATCAATTTCGCAATTTGGACTCGGTTAGGACTTTTTCGGGTTTTAAGGTGTATGGGGTAAAAAGAAAATGGTAGGGAAGGTTGGAATTGGAAAAGTCATTTATGATCACCATTTGTGCTTTTTTCCGGGCTATTGCTCAAATATTTTTTTATTTTTTTTTATCTTAGCTATATTTGCTTGAGCATCTCTATTTTTTTCTTGCCCCTTTTTATGCACTTTCCGGACATAAATTCTGAATTTTTCCATTTTTTGCAATTCCGGTCTGTTTGGGTTTTTTGTGTCTTCAAACAAAAAGGATAAATTTATTTGGCTCAAATTGGGTTGCAAAAGAGATAATTTTTCGCTAATTTTTCTGGAAAATATTTTTGGGTGACAAACGATGGCCTACTTCATGTCCAAAATACCAATTGCGTTACCATATGCGTTTCGAGATGAATTTAAGTTTAGAGATCAATTTTTGGCACGTTTTTCAAAGCAATATCACACACGTTTTTCATAACCGATCAAAATGAAAGGGTTGAGATCCTCGACGACTTTTTAGGCACTGAAAATAACTTTGAGTTAACAATTAACTCGGATTGATTTAAAAACTCAAAAAAATGATAGGCTCGAATCTCATCGGGTTTGTTAATCTCCACACTTATTCGTTAAGTCATTAATTTTCGCTCAATTTCCATCTTTAGTCAATTTCGGCATAGTGCCTGTTGAATTTTACAATTTGAGACTTTAAACCGACTTTTAATGAAATTTTTGAAAAATTTAAATTCCAATTTTTATTTATTTTGAACAAAAATCTTTCTGGATTTTTCAAAATTTTATGATTTTTTTGGAAATTTCTGGGAATTTTTGAAAATTTGTGAAGTTTTAGAAATACGCACATGTAACCCCCCTAACTTAGACTTTTGCATTGTCCTCAAGCAAAAACGACAAAAATCTAAATAAGGAAAAATAATAAGTGCAATAAATAAAACAAACAAATGGAGAAAAATGGAGATTTTATAACAAACAAGACTGTGGTACTATTACAAGGAAAAGCATACAAACATATGAACAGGGAAAAAGAAAGAAAAAAAACTGCATAACCACATCAAGCTTCACTGGGGTGGAGGTTGGGAAGAACCGGGCGCGTCGGGGCCATAGGGATCATAGTAGTAGGATGGCAGTGGCTCATTAGGATCCCCTTGGCGCCGATAGATATCCGCTTGGAAGCGGAGTATTAAGCTCGTATCGCGGCAGTAATCGATCAAAAAGTTGCCGAAGTTCGTCTCAAGTGCCGCATTCGATTGGTGAGGTCGCTTCCCGCCCACTCAAAATCCGGGTCGTCCTCCTCGTCCACCGACTCTTCTTCCGGATCGACATCCCCCATTTCGACATCCGCACCGGCTTCCTCTTCTTCCTCGTCGCTCTCACTCGGGGCAGCCTCTTCTTCACTAGTATCTCCTCGCCGTGCCCATAGGATAGCTAGCTATTTGGCGCTCTTAGTGCGGGTCCCTTGTCCAAAAGGACCGGGAATGCGAGTATGATCGAGCGGCGCTGCTATGCCAGCATCCTTGAGGATAGAAGTGATCAAACGTGCATAGTGAAGTGGGGCAATACCCTTCTCATCCAAGGACGCGTTGATGATATTGGCGTATAAAGTGCGGGCCAAGTGGATGGAAGTGTGTGGGTCAAAGAGGTGATAGGTTAAAGTGGCTTGCCGGGGCCGCATGGCGGAATCGTTGGACGTTTGCAATATATTGGCACACACAATCTGAAAAGTGGGGGGCGCCTTCTCATTAAGGCGTCCAACGGTGACGGTTTGCCCCGTCCAAGCCATATCCGGTGCAATGCGGGCCATGATAACTTCCTTGGCGATCGGGGGGACGTTTCGTGGATAGGTGAATTATTGAACGTCCGAAACATCGTACTCGGCCAACTTGGCCGTGAGAAGAGCGAAAGAAAATGGGATGACATTCCCATCTACGTAAGCTTGGGCCTCAAATTGTCCCGTCCGAACTAGGGTGCCATAAAAGGATCGAACTTCGGTTGTCCAAACCGCTTCATAGGGTTCGTTGAGGAATCGACACTAGCCCCTAGTCATGAATAGGGAGGTGATGGAGTTGGGCAGCCCAGTCCATTAGAAAGCGCACTCCATATGGAGTTTGTGATCCAAACCGAAGAACCGATGGCACCATCGCTCCTCTTGGCGGGAGCGGAACTCGCCATGACCGGAGGGGTGGATGTCGGTGGAGTAATGCTTGGTGGGGGCAGCGTGTTGATCCATGGAAACAAGAGGGATTTGTTCTTAGAAAATTAGGGAGGGGGAAGAGAGGAGTTTGTTTGAAGGTGTGGATGGAAGGGAGGCTTATGGGTGTGTATTTATAGGTGAAGGGGTGAGTGTAGGGGTTGGAATAGGAGGGAAAGGGTTTGGAGGGAAAAGGAGGGGGTGAATTTAGGAGGTAAAGGGTAGGGTTGGAAGTTGGGAAGACGAATTGGAGGGAATGAAGTGGATTGGGGAGAAGGGGGTGAACCTTGGAAAGGGTTAAAAACAGATCTGCAGAAGGTGGACCGGTCCGGTCCTTTAAAATTTAGGCAAATCCGATCCGCCTTAAAATTAAAGGAACCGGTCCGAGGCGAACCGATTCGACCTTAAAATAAAGGAACCGATCCGGCCCAAGGTTTTGGGCTGGATTTTCCCCCTAACTTGGTTTCGATCTCTCTTTTGCGAAACGTTTCACTTTCGCAACATACTCCCAAACAATTTTGGTCAAAACCTCTCGAAACCAACGACCAACGTAACTGGATTCAATATTCTTGAAACACGCGAATGGTTTTCCCGAATGAAACCTAGTCCTATCGACGCTCACTACACACACTACTCTCACTACATACATGACTCTCACCCCATACGTGTCGGGGTAGCGACGACCTTGCTGTAACAGTTCACTCTACCCCATAAATGGGGTCCGACAACCAGACGGAGTCAACTTCTTCCACACACGCCTCTAAATATGGCTTTAGGCGTTGTCCATTCACTTTGAATGTATTTCCCCCTTTTAAATCATCTAATTCAACAGCTCCGTGAGGGAAAACATTCTTCACAACGAAAGAGCCACACCATCGTGACCACAACTTGCCCGAAAAGAGATGAAGCCGAGAGTTATAGAGAAGAACTTTTTGCCCGAGAAGAAACTCTTTGCATCTAATGATGTTATCGTGAGCGAGTTTCATCCTTTCTTTGGAAATTTTGGCATTCTCATACGCATCATTGCATAGTTCTTCTAACTCATTCAATTGAAGCTCGCGGGCTTCACTGGCCTTATCCATGGCATAATTCAGTTGCTTAATCGCCCAATACGCCCTGTATTCTAGCTCAACGGGAATATGGAAAGGTTTTCCATACACAAAGCGAAAAGGGGGCATGCCGAGTTGATTTTTATATGCGATATGATATGCCCATAGTGAATCGTTCAATCTAAGTGACCAATCTTTCCGGGTAGGATTGACGATCTTTTCAAGAATGTTCTTGATTTCCCGATGTGCTAGTTCGGCCTGCCCATTCATTTTCGGGTGATAAGTCGTTCCAACCTTGTGAACGACACCGTAGTTTCTCATGAGCTTCACGAATGGCCTATTGCAAAAGTGCTTACCATTATAACTAATTCTCGCTTTCGATGCACCGAAGCGGTAAAGTATGTGTTCCTGCAGGAGCTTTATCACCACTTTGCTATCATTTGTCTTCGTAGCTAGCTTCCACCCATTTAGAAACATAGTCTACCGCGACAAGGATTTATAGGAAACCAAAGGATGGGGGGGAAGGGCCCATGAAGTCAATACCCCAACAGTCGAAGATCTCAATAATGAGTATAGGAGTAAGAGGCATCATGTCTCGTCGGGTAATGGCCCCCATCCGTTGGCACCTATTGTAAGATTTGCAAGCAGCATTCACACCCTGAAATATTATGGGACAATAGAGGCTGCACTGCAAAATTTTTGCGGCCGTCTTTTTCATTAAAAACTGGCCTCCACAAGCTTCCGAATGACAAAACTAGATGACTTTCGGGATCTCGTCATCTGGTACACATCATCGGATGATTTGGTCGGCGCAATATTTAAAAAGGAAGGGATCATCATAAAAGAACATGCGCGACCAAGTAATAAACCTCTTCTTATCTTGCGGTGTCCAATCGGGAGGGACGACTCCCGTGACAAGGTAATTCACTATATCCGCAAACCAGGGCAAAGAAGAGGTAGGAAGAAGTTGCTCATCCATTAAGTATTCGTCTATGGGTATGGGATCACTAGGTACGTCGGAAGAAAGCCGTGATAAGTGGTCGGCAACGATGTTTTCTACTCCATTCTTATCTTTAATGGAGAGATTGAACTCTTGTAGGAGTAGGATCCACCTTATGAGGCGCGGCTTGGCATCTTTCTTTGCAAGTAGGTATTTCAAAGTCGCGTGGTCGGTGAAGAAAATAATGGGAGAACCGATGAGGTATGACCAGAATTTATCAAGGGCAAAGACTACCGCTAGCAACTCCTTCTCCATGGTAGAGTAGTTGAGTTGTGGTCCGGTAAGAGTATGGCTAGCATAGTACATGACATGAGCTTGCTTATCTTTTCTTTGGCCTAAAACAGCCTCGATTGCATAATCTCTAGCATCGCACATAAGTTCGAATGGTAAAGACCAATCCGAAACTTGCATGATAGGAGCCGACACAAGCATGGTTTTCAGTTTTTCAAAAGATCTTTGACATGCTTCCGTCCACTCGAATGGGGTATCCTTCATGAGTAGGTTTCTTAAGGGTCTAGCGATGGCGCTAAAGTCCTTAATGAACCTTCGATAAAACCCCGTGTGGCCCAAGTATGAGCGCACGTCCTTAAGCTATTTTGCTGGGGGAAGATAAGCTATGACATTTATCTTTGCCCTATCAACTTATATTCCTTTGGATGATACTATGTGGCCAAGAACTATTCCCTCGGTGACCATGAAATGGCATTTCTCCCAATTCAGCACTAAATTCTTTTCCACACATCGCGAAAGTACTTTTTCCAGTTTTTCTAGACAATGATCGAAAGATGTGCCAAAAACGCTGAAATCGTCCATGAACACTTCGAGTCCTCTTCCGACCATGTCGCTAAATAGGCTCAACATGCACCGTTGAAAGGTCGTGGGTGCATTACACAAGCCGAATGGCATACGTTTGTAGGCAAACGTACCAAAAGGGCAAGTGAAAGTCGTCTTCTCCTGGTCAAGTATATCTACCTCAATTTGATTATATCCGGAATAACCATCAAGGAAGCAATAGTAAGGATGGACCGCTACTCTCTAAAGCATTTGATCAATAAATGGCAAGGGGAAATGGTCTTTCCTAGTTCCCGCATTGAGTTTCCAGTAATCAATGCAAACGCGCCACCCGGTGGTGGTACGTTGGGGAACTAGCTCTCCGTTAGCATTCTCAATCACTGTCATGCTCGACTTCTTCGGGACGACTTTAATAGGGCTCACCCACTTGCTATCCGAGATTGGGTAGATAATCTCGGCATTTAATAATTTGATAATCTCGGTTCTCACTACTTCTTTCATATTGCGATTTAGCCTTCTTTGCATTTCTCTAGAGGTTTTGACATCCTCTTCGAGGTTGATCTTGTGAGTGCAAATCAAAGGATTTATCCCCTTCAAATCGGCAATGCACCAACCAAAAGCACTTTGGTGCTTTCTCAAAATTTTTAATAATTTACCCTCCTACCCTTCGTCTAGGCTAGAGGAGACAACAACAGGAAATGTCTCTCCTATCCTAGGTATGCATATTTAATATGGGAGGGGAGTTTCTTCAACTCGAGGGATGGAAATTTTTCACGGGAGGGAACCATGCATGTATCCCTCGGTGGTAACTCCTCGAATCTCGAAACCCAATTAACATCTCTCGCGTCCTCATCTGACGCTCTCTCATCGAGTAACTCTCTCAACTCCCTAACCTCCCTCTCGAAGTCGATGTACATCCCCTCACTCTCATGGCTCGACACTAGACAAGACGCTAAGGCGTTGCCACAATAATTCTCCTCAAAGTAATCCTCTACTATCTCATCTATGAGGCTCACCGCATAAAGATCATCTTCATTCCCCGTATGTTGGGCTATGTGGAAGATGTTGGTTTCCAATGTCATGTTCCCAAAGGTGAGTTGCATTCGCCCATTCCGATTATTGATGATTTCGTTAGCCGTAGCTAAGAATAGACGAACAAGGATGATGGGAACATGGTTGCTCGAGTTGACGGAGGGCTCCGTGTCCCAAATGACAAAATCTACTGGGAAGTAGAAAGTGTCAACTTGGGCGATCACGTCCTCGACTATACCTATTGGGATCTTCACGGTTCGATCCGCTAATTGGAGAGTGACCTTTGTGGGATTGAGGTCTCCCAAGTCAAGTTTCCTATAGATGGAGTAAGGGAGGATATTTACGCTTGCTACCAAGTCAAGTAAGGCTTTTTGGATTTTATTTTCTCTAATGATGCAGGAAATGGTGGGTGCACCGATATCTTTGAATTTAGGCAGGAGATCATTTAGTAGAATGGAGCTCACGTTCTGGGCTAGAAAGACATTGTTTTTTACCTTCATTTTTCTCTTTACCGGAAATAAGTCTTTGATGACTTTAGCATAAGCTGGAATTTGCTTAATGGCATCGAGGAAAGGTAAATTCAGCTTTACCTACTTTAGCACTTCTAACACGTCCTCACCTGGGTTTCCTTTATGGGAGGGAATCAACATTTGAGGAAATGGTGCCGCGGAGGGTGGTTTCACTACTACCTCTGGCTCACTAGCGTCTTCTTTGTCCCTCTCATTTAAGGGGACATCTTGGGCCTCTTTCGTGCCGGGTGAAATCTCCTTGTCTTTCGTTGTGTCGTGTGGGGGAGGTGATAAATCCACGATTCTCCCACTACGAAGAGTGGTCATAGCTTGACACCTGATGTTCAGTAGAGGTGGACCTAACACTAGTTTGACCTTGGGGAGGTATTTGGCCTTGGGCAGGAAACTTGCCCTTCTCTTGGACACCCAACGAGGATTGTATCTTTGACAGACTTGCATTTATGTCGCCAATCAGACGATCATATTTGGCATTGGTTGCGATCTGGCTTGCAATGAATTGATTCATGGTATCCTCGAGAGTTCTCCGTAGTGGCGGGATATAAGATCCTTGAGGTGGTGGTGCTTGCACATGTCTTTGCATGTGTGGAGTTTATTGAAAGTGTTGTGGTGGAGGAGGTGAAACATGAGAAGTAGGGTTCATCGCAGCATGTTGTTGCCCATAGCTACAACCATAATGGTTTTTCCATGAAGGGTTGTACGAGTTCCCGTGTCGTGCACCGAAATTACCCTTAAAACCTCCTATACCACTAACCTGCTCCTGAAGCATCACTTTGTAGGCGGGTATAGTCGGGCATTCCTCAGTTGAATGTCCCGACGCATAAATCGCACACAGCTTTTCGACGGGGTTTGGTATGGATCCAATGGGTCCTCTTCCACATATTTCATGTAGGTCTCGTACTTCTTTCTCAAGTATATCGATCCGTCTGTCCACTATAGAACTCTTTTCTACATGAAATAGGCCGGACGCTGACGGAGTGGTGGTCACATGATGATTTCGATGTTGAGCATTAGGGTAAGATGTATCCCAGGATTGGGTAGTTTCGGCGACATACATCAGGTGAAGCTCAGCATCGTGGGTGTCTAAGTCGACAAAGGTACCACTTCCCATGGTTTCAACAATTTGCTTGGAGTTAAGATTCAGCCCACTATAGAGAAAAGAAATGATTTGCACTGCATAAAATCCATGATGGGGGCATGAAGTAACTAACTCATTGAAACACTCCTAACATCGATGAAATGGCTCATTTTCATCTTGTCTGAACGCTTGAATTTGAGCCTTTATGGATATTGTTCGATGTGGTAGGAAGAATTTCTTGAGAAATCTCGATTGCAACTCGTTCCAAGATGGAATCGAGCTTGGAGGTAAAGACCATAGCCAGGTGTTATCTTTATCTTTGAGAGAGAAGGGGAAAAGTTTTAGGCGGATTACCTCTTGTGTGCAAGTTTGATCATTGAGAGTATCGCACATATCCTCAAATTCCCTAATGTGGAGATATGGATTTTCAGAATCCATACCATGGTAATGAGGTAACATCTAGATCATCCCATTTTTGAAATGGAATTGCCCGGCATTATACGGGAGTATAATGCATCCTGGAGTGACAGTGCACTCGGGATATAAGAATTCTCTCAGCGGGCGGTACGGGGCCTCTTCCTCACCGGCAGGTGCATTACTGTGATGTGACATCTCTCTCTCAATTAACGACTCGGTGCTCTCACTTGGTGTGCTCGAAGTGTGTTGGTAGGTAGGTCCTAAGAAGGAAAACGGGCCGTTATTAGAGATTGAGTGTGACGGTGTGGGAGGTGGGATCCAGAACTGTGGGGTGAATCTGTGGGATCCAGAACGGAGTGTGACGGTGTTATTAGAGATTGAGTGTGATGATTGGATTTTCATGAATGCTGGTTGAAGTATTATGGGTTGTGGGAGTGAGTTCAGAATTTTGCATTAATGGCTTATGAGAGATGATGGTGAATCTTTATGTGCTTTTTGAATTTTTTTTATTTATGTTTTTGGATTTTTGGAATTTTTTGGTCAAAGTTTTAGATTTACTTCAATCTAATCCTAAGTCTACCTAATTCCCCGGCAACGGCGCCAAAAACTTGACGCGACTCAAAATGTGTCTCAGAAGAGTGTACTCTCTAGGCTCAAGTGCAAGCCTGTCACTCAAGTAATAATCAAACAAGTCGGGTATCGATCCTCAGGGAAAAAGGACAAAGAAGTTGTAATAACGGGAAAGATGAGTGAATCCTAACTCTGACTCTAAAAAGAAGGGAAAAATGATTTGGTTTTGAGAATGATTATAACTAAATGCAATTATGAGACTATGAGATTATGCAATTACACTAAATTACCTAAAATATGATTGAAAGATAATTTGAAACTTTTGAACTAAGTGATAGGAAAAATAGGACGGGAATACCATCCCCCAACCCTAGTGTATTGCAGTTATAATACTAATCGTAAATTTAACTGATTAATTTGACCTGAAATTTAGTACTCCCAAGCATTACGTATACGAGGTTCAAGCCCGCGTCATACTTAATCTGAGGACGAGTAAATCGGTATCGCGATAGTGACACTCGAATTGCATTCTAAATCATCCCGGTTACCCAGAGGAAAACGGGATATAAAGATCTACAATTGTTGTGTTCCTACGCAATATGGTTGTAATCTATCACTAAATTCAGAGGACTAATTTTATACACATGCAATTAACACATCAGGCTAGGTTCATGTATCCCGACCTTAGAAAATCTAGCCTAGCATGATGAAAGTAATGAAGACAGTGTTTGATGTGCAGAAAACCATGATTAATCTAAGAAAAACATGTGAACTGATGTAAAAAGGAATTAAACAGATGAAATTACTTACTAATCTTACCAAAGCACTCAAAATATTAGATAGAATTACTGGTAATCACTGAAATATGAACAAAGCTTCAATCTTGGAATTAAAAGAATAACTATATCAAAATTAGGGTTTCTGAAAAAAAATGGAAAATTAACTAAAATTCTCCATCCAAATAATAATAATAAAAAGGGTTTTTATACCCTACAACAATTCAAGAGTTTAGCTGCACTAGGACTCTTTTCCGAAGAAGATAAGATTTGAGAATCTCGATAGCCGGACCGGTCCGGGCCTTAGGCGGACTGGTGTGCCTCCCATGCGGATCGATTCTTTTTATTTCCTGGCTATCTGGTTCGCGGCGGACCGGTCCAGGGTGGACCGGTTCTTTCATTTTTCACCCTTCTTCGATTTGCTTTCGATCCGAGGTCTACTGGAGTTTTACAAATCAGACCGGTTCGGGGTAGGGGCGGACCGGTCTGCCTGTTGACTTTTTTTCTCTCAACTTTGACTGCTCGTATCTTTTGTTTCGGGACTCCAATTTAGGTGTCGTTTCTTCCTATGTGCTCATGAGTGTAATATCTTAAATTTCTCTTTATGTACCTCATCTGGATTCCCGATAGAAATTACACTTTTGCCCTTTTCACTTTCCTTCTTTCGTTCCTTGACTCTTCCAGTTTTCTTCTTTCGTTTCTTGACATCAAATACCTGTAAAATCACTAAGAAATACTAGAAACTCGGTGTAATCATTAGGATAAGTCAATAGAAAGATTATGAGATACATTCAAATCTATTACGTTGTTCAAGGTGCTAAAAGTACCTAAATTAAGGGATAAATTAGGAAGAATTTATGCCTAATCAATACACTGAAACGTAGTAAGTCGTACAGATCCTAAGGACACTAGACCCTGATGCTATGATACCATCTGTGATACTCCACCTAATTAAATATCGGGTGATCATACCTTTATCAAATTAAAATAGGTTTCTCATATGGTTCATTCATAGCATCACTGTCGAAAAACCAAATTAATTACTAACCACCTAATAGTTAATTAAACCGGTACCAAATTTTATTTTTTAATTAAACATAATAAATAAATTGTTCCAAAACTAAAACAACATTCACAATATACTAGAATCCAAACCATCATGATATTTAAATGAATTAAAGTCATGTCGAATAAACCATCGGCTAAAACAACCAAAACCAAATAATAATCCAAGTCCAAACTGCAAAGTAAAACTGATACAAAATTGAAACTATAATACCAACAACGGACCACATGTCCAAACATGATATATAAGAGTGAGATCCTATGATAGATTTTAACAAAAGAATCAGCTACTCAAAATCCTATCAGCATCCACAGTTCTACAGCTCCGACCACTCCCTGGAATGAAATCATCAAGTATGGCATCCCTGTGGATGGACACCTAAAAGGTTTTGAAAATATTATTATAGCAAGAGTTAGTACTCAAAACAATTGAAAACATTTTGCAAGTAGTTTATCGCAATTGAAATCGGTTATTGATTACACATGTTAGGTTTGCGCACACTCCCTTGAGTTTACTCACATATCATCTAATGTGCACGCCTAACATTCTATACTTAGCCCACCTAGCTATCAAACCCAACCTATCTCGACTAAAATATATAACCGGTCTTATCAAGTCTACTCTCCCATACCACCCATACATCACGCTTCATTATTAACATTTCTCATATGTTCTTCATTTCTTAGGTAACATTCACATATGTTAAATTTCATCATCATAATCAAGTCTCACTATGTAATCCAAATAGCATTTTATATCTAACATCATTCAACTTCCATAATTAAGTTTCACTACTTAATTTACTGTAGATATTCCCAATCTATTTTTACTCTTGAAATTATGTTTCTCTCTACTTAATTTATAATTTAGATGTATCTATGTATATATATATATATATCATCTACAAGTCTACTTTCTCACATAAGTAGAATATCATGAATCATATATTTCACACACAATATATACTATAAGGATTTATTTGTCCGGTAATTCATCGAACCCAATAATCCTACAATTTACATTGGTCAGATATACCTCGACCCTAATGTAAAGGTCATACATATATATATTGGTCCGGCATTATCATCGACCCCAATATTATTCATCCTCGAATTTGGTTCGGATAATCATCGATCCCAATTCGAGCTTTCATGTATTGGTCCGGATAATCATCGACCCCGATACAGAATTAAACACACTTTATATATATATATATATATATATATTTATTTATATTTATATTTCATACACGATATATACTATAAACACATACTATATAATCACCTCCCTATATCACATTTTAGGGGTTATTGGCTCGAAATCCTCCCTCGATCACCAATAGTGATTTATATTGGCTCGGAATCACACCTCGATCACCAATATATATAGTATACTTAAGGTATTCACACAACCCGATAATACGTATTAGTACGTAGTATATATCTCTCACATACTCGCCATACTTTTTACTTTACTATTTATCTCACTATCGTATCTATAAGAGTGTTCACACAACTCTAAGGGTCCTAGTTACCCCTCCTTATATCAATTCAGTTGTTACCATCTTTACTCTGCTGATGGACATAGTTTCATTAGATTCCCGTAATTCTTTATCCATCTCTCAGATTAATTATGCATTTCATTAACCAATCCCACTCTTGTCTTAATTCTCTCTCTAGGACGAAGTTGTACTCCCATTGTAGGCCTGCTATAAAATAATAAGTCTCCCAATATTATTTTTACAAGTGCATATGGATTCCCCACCACACCCATTTTGGAAAATATAGGAGAAAAGGGAAATTTCAGAAATTCTGAGCACCGAATTGGTCCGACTCCAAGGACCAGACCGGTCCATTTTTTCTGCCACTTCTGTCCCTCTATTTCACAACAGCGTTTCACACCATGATTGATTCACTCAAAACTCACAGTTCTTCACAAAATTCACATACGATTATTCCTAAAAAATTTTACATGAGTTAGGATGATTTCTAATTTTTCAAATACATAAAAACTAAACCAAAACCAATCAAGAATGAATCGAACCCTCAAACTCTTCCATACTTGAGTTTTGTGTTCCTCCATTACATTCAATTCAAAACCTAGGTTTAAATTCATAGTAATAATAAAAACTCTTCTGATTTAACATTCTCTATATATATAAACCATATCTACTTTCAATTTGACCCAAACAAGTAATCAATTCATACTTTTCATTTAAGATTTTTCAATAAACGCAAGCTATTCATGAAACCCCTACACATGGGTATTATAACATCAATTTAATTTGCAATAAACACTTTCCTTTCATTGATTAATATTATTTAATGGTTCTTGGTTGATGATTTATTTCTTCTTCTCTAATCTTCCTTTCCAATTGCCTTGAGGTGCAAGAAACCCTTCACTTGACAATTCTCTTCTTAGGCTTTGGAAAAGGGTTCTCTCTTCCCTCAAATGGACTGTATAATATTTTATGCTATGATCCCTAACCCCAATCCCTAAATATCAGATATATGGCTCTAAATTTCATAGGTCCCTTAAT
Source organism: Sambucus nigra (assembly GCA_949130495.1). NCBI lineage: Eukaryota > Viridiplantae > Streptophyta > Magnoliopsida > Dipsacales > Adoxaceae > Sambucus > Sambucus nigra. The sequence goes on along the minus strand of OX422208.1, from coordinate 353,721,609 downwards.
CTCTTTCTGAAAAATGACAAAAATGCCCTTAATAGGTGCCGGTTTGGTCCAAAATTGATCCGGTACCCAAACTATACTATCGGGTACACTATTTTAACACATTCAGAATCGTTTGTGAGTTCTAAATTATCATCCAAGTCACTTAAAATATATTTCTCATTTCTTACCTCAAAATGGTCTACGTACATATAGCTCGCTATGCCATATAACCATAATTATCAACTATTTACTATTTGTACATAGTAAACATCATAATGCAATATTAATCAGTATCTATCTCTCAATTAATATTTAATAGTCACAACTATTATCCAATCGCATTAAATTACTTCACCCACATAATTTAATTGAAACGTATTTTTCCTAATTAATTCCTCAAATTAATTAAATAAAAATACACAGAAATACGGGGTATTACAAGAGCCAAAGGGCCTTTACTTATTATGTCATAAGTTAAGATAAACATAAGTTTGAAATATAAATTTTCATAAACTAGATGTGCTTACGAAGACTAAAAATAGAACTTCTTGAGGTTGGTTGCATTTCATGCTCTTAGTATATCTTTTCCCTTTGCGTTTCCATGTGATAAGCACCTTGAAGTTTGTTGTAATACCCCGTGATTTTTGGGACAATAATTTAATTATTTGTAATACCCCGTATTTTTATGCTATATTAATTTGGGGATTTATTAAAGTTAATGTGAATGAATTATTTAATAAAAATCCGGAAATTAATTATGTTATAATCATTAACGTGACGAGAGTTATTAATTATGGGAAATTTGTTGAATATTACTAATGAGCAAAGTAATATATTATATTGAATGTCATGAGTGAGTTAAATGACAATTTCGAAAATTTAAGTCGGAACGTGCTCGTGTCACGTCGGGACTAAATTTTGATAAATAAAAAGTGAATGTTTTATAAGTTGCCCTTATGGTCATTTTGAGTGCGCCAACGCGTCCGGAAGGGTCGAGATAGTCAGAAAAGTGTACCCGGGGGTGTAGTTTGGGTCTCGGGGCGTTTTTAGGCCTAATTAGTACCCCGGGAGGGCATTTTAGTCATTTTACATATTTGGGTAATTAAACCCACGAAATTCAGCAACATATATCAGCCATTTAGGTTAGTCATTTAGGGTTAGAATATTCAGAATCCTAGAACGGCTATTGGAGAAGAGAGGATAAAGCCCTCAAGGCAATTCAAGGCCAAAAAGTCACCGGTTTGCACCGCCGCCACCACCAACTCGTAGATCGCGAGAAGAGGAACGCAACCATACCAAAATCAGCCGTAAATCAGAATACCAGAAATCCCAAGCAAGTGTTTAACTTGCTATTTTCGTTGGTGCAGTCTTCATATTAGTTTAGGAATGATTAGGGATGAATTATGTAGAAGAAAACCCAATTTGTGATAGGAAAATCCATGTAGTATTGGTTGATATGATGATTCTGGAATCCCTTGCCATGTAGAGGAAATTAACCACAAAATTTTGATGATTATAAGAAAGAAATTCTGGAGAAAGATTTGTTAGAAAACTGTTTAAGAAAATTCTAGGGTTCTTGATAATTAGATGTAATTTTGGGTGGAAATTCCATGTTTAAATGATGAATATGTACATGCCTTACGTTAGAAACATCTGGTATACTGTTAAAATGTTAGTAGTAGAATTCTTGGACGTTTGGGGTTGGAAAACATGTATTTGGATGAAGAAAATTGGTAGAACCCGTAACTGCAATTCTGCAGAAAATCGAAATACCTGTTTGATCGATCGATCGAGCATAGAGCTTCGATCGATCGAAGGTTCGATCGATCGAGCCCCAAACCTCGATCGATTGACCCCTCCTGGCAGACTCTTATTTCCTTTGTAAATGATTTAAAAATCGAACTGTCGTGATATAATTCTTGGGCATTCTTAGTATAATGATTTGGGAGACATGGAGGACCAGTAGGGCGTATGAATAAATGTTGGGATCATTAATATTCGACGAGAATGGTATTTATGGGATATTTACTTTAGGCTTAGTAAATTGATATATTAAAGGGTGAGGTGCGTAAGAGAGTTACGTTGAAACGTAATAATGGCACCTACTGAATTTTCTACCTGGAAGGATAGAGTCCACGAGTGTCACGTAATAAGTGAGAAAACCCTTTGAGTTAAGGTTAGAGATGAAACCTTATACGTAATTCTAATAATGTGAAATTAAGGATAAATGTTGTAATTATGGGTGACGAGAGGAACCTATATTAATTTGATAAAAGTGGTATATTTATATGATTGTGTGTACATATATTATATACATGTGAAGACATACCGCGCTACTTGCTATCCTTGAGGTTACCGCGCTGGGACAGTCTTATCTCGATGGGAACTTTATGGGGGATATTGACTTGTACCCTAGAAGATATATATCCTTGGTACAGGCTATCGAATTGATAGTTCAGACGGTCCTAAGAGACGCGAGTATGTGCCATCCTCTTAGAGACTTTGAATCTATGCTTCGCATCGATATTGTTTGTGCATGTGTTAATACAATTCGAGAGTGATTCCGAAATTGTATTCCCCTTGATATGAGTGGTATGGGGTTTGGATAGTAGAAGTATGCACGCACCATAGTTTTATGTGGGGTGTTGTTATTTTATATATATTATACGAGTAGTTAATATATATATGAGATTTGGAAATTTGAAACTGCCTACTGTGATTTGATAAGTAGGACATGGTTGATGACTCAAATAGTAAACACTTGTTTCGTGAAAGTATAATATGACACTGGGAAACTTTATATATTAATAAAGCTAAAAATGAGAGTTCTACTACTAATTGGAAGTATTCTTTTTAAACAATTATATTGTTCGGTTTTGAAATCTTTTGAGTAAGTTAAGATAAGCTAAATAATGGGGAAGGCTAGTATGATAAAATGATAAGATAAACCGTTGGGAAGGTTATTACGATAGGCGTGCACATTAGAAGAGAGGTGAGAATTTCTCAAGAGAGTGTCGCTCTAATATGTTGTTGCTTTGGACAGTATCAATTTAAATACTTGCTAAACGTATTTTAAATCAAACACACTTTCGGGCTCTGACCCATTTCTCTCTCTCTCTCTCTCTCTCTCTCTCTCTCTCTCTCTCTCTCTCTCTTGTATATATATGTATGTATTACAGGTTCCCAGCCACAGGGGCGTCTTGCTTAGGATCTCTTGGAAGGAACGCGTTGCAGCTTAGGTGGGAGTTGCAGGTCTTTTGAATAGACAACTTCGTTCATTCGGATCCACTCTTAGCACTTTCATTTAGTTGAGCATGTGTAGCTCTTTCCATTATTCCATTGTTATTGGGACATTTGTATTTCAAATATTTCCAGTATTGTTATTATGGGATTTATTCAGTTTGGATTGTGTTACTTTATATTTCTCATGTTAACATTCGATTGACGATTGTTTTAAATTAATTGGACTATGTTGCAGATATTTAATGTGGCGTGATTCTTATTTATTGAATGTTGTTAATAAAAATAAATGATTTTCTTTAAATAAAATTTGGAATGTATGTATGAAAATGGTTTTGACACTTAGCTTAATTATTTAGGGTGTTAAATTGGAAAAATTATTTTTATCGACAGTGATGCTGAGAATGAACCAACTGTTTACCTTGATTTAATTTAATAAAGGAGTGATCGCCCGCTATTTAATTATCGACAGTAATGTATGTATGAAAATGATTTTATTTGAGGATGTTAGAAAGTATTTCGAATGACGATTCTGAGAGTGCGGTTGATTCCAGAAGGGTCGAGATAATCAAAATGACTGTACTTGGGTCTTATTTGGGTTCTGAAAATTTTGTAGTTCGTTTGGCTCAAATTATCGTAAACGTCTCATTTAAAGTGTGTATTATCATTTAAAGTTAGATATTTGGAGATAAGGATTAAAAGCCTACGGGAGATAAAAATCTCATTAGAGAGAAAGAGAAAGCCCTAGATAGAAAGAGAGAAGAGGAAAGGGAGAAGAGAAAGAGAGAAAAGCATGGAGATTTCGTCCAATCTGTAATCTTAAGGAAGATTCAGACTCTACAACTTTGAGGCAAGTGATTAAACTTACTAAATAATTCTTGTGCATCATTTATTTCATGATTTTTGGATAAATTTATGGATTTTGGGTTAAAAATGATAAAACCTAGATTTTGGGTAAATTATGCATTTGAGGTGTGTAGATGGATTTGAGGGCGTATAAATGGTTCAGTTGAGTTATATATTGAGTTTGATGCTAGATATATGTTTGGGTTGAAGTTTAAGGGAGAGAAATGTAATACCCCGTATTTTTGTGATATTTATTTATGGGATTAATTGAATTAAATGTGTATTAATTGGAAATTAATCCGGATTAAAATACTAGCAAGATGCGAGTTGGTATTTGATTTTTATGAGTATATATGACTATATATGAATATTGAATTATCAAATTGTCGTGAGATTGATATACGGCAATTCGGGAAACTTTGTGGAGACGCGTGTGACAGTCGCGTTAGGAATATATTTATTTTAATTAGAAAGTGAATTTTATTTCTATTAACCGTATGGTTGTTTTAAGTGAGCCAACGCGTTCGGAAGGGTCGAAATAGTCAGAACACACTACCCGGGGGTTTAGTTTGGGTCCCGGGGCATTTTTAGGCCATACCGGCAACGTATAAGGGTAGTTTGGTAATTTTGGAATTTTGGGAATTAAAACCCACGAAAATTAGGAATTAAAATCTGACTTAACCTTTGCCCACTAAACCCACTAACTACACCTTATGACCTAATGGTTTACGGGGGTTATTAGAATTAGTTCCAAGAGTTTCCTAAGGCAAACCCTAGCCACCATTCTCACCTTGGAGAAGAAGAGCTTGTAGAGAGAGAGAGAGGAGAAATTCTGCAGAGAGAGAGAGAACAATTCAATCTTCAACATCAAATTTAGAGATATATCAGAGGTAAGTGGTTTAATTACGTTAATTGCATTGAATGTTTCTTCCATGCTTAGACATTTCTGAAAATTTCATTGTTTTTGGGAGATTGATGAAAACCCATTAAATTGGAATTAGATACTTACATTTTGATGAGGAATCGCATGTAGAATTGTATTTAGGTGATTATTCTGATGATAATATATCTTATATGAAACAAAAAATGCATTTAATTATGACCATTGAGGATCTTGCAAATTTCTAGGGTTCATGTTCTTGAGATTGGGGAAAAATGTAGAGACTTGATAATTAGGTGATGATTAGGATGAATTAACCCCATAAACATGTTATTATATGACCTAAGTATGTTTAGGAATGATTAGAAACCTTGAACAATTGTTGAATTGATGTTTGAATGTGATTAGAGGTGAAGCAAAGTTGGAAAAAGGAATTTGGGAAATTCTGGGCTCGAAACTGGCCTCTCGTTAGAAGACCTGCCCAGGTCGTTCGAACGAGCTCGTTCGAACGAGCTTCTAACGAGTTGACAGTTTGCCTTCTAACGAGAGGAATGTTCGTTCGATGCCTTTCGTTCGAATGAGATCTCGTTAGATGTCCAGTTCGTTGGAACGAACTCTCGTTCGAACCCGCCTCGTTCGAACGAGACTTCTAACGAGCTGACAGTTTAGGCTTTTTGGCCTGTTTTGATTTCGGATGTCCCGTAACCTTGTTTAATTGTAGAGATACCATTCCATTGATTATAAATTGATATAGTTAGGACATTTGGGATATATTGAGGAATGAAACCTAGAAGTGCAATTCGAATGGAATGGAAATTATGGAATAGGACGTGAGTGACTATTACGATGCGAGAATTATTAACGGATTAAATAATTGAATTAACCCGGAACTTATGAATTGTGCAACATTATAAGTCGGTACGAGAATAATAAGTGTATCACAAATAAATATGGTAATAGCTAAGATGTGTGCATGCTTAGTTTATATGATTTGATGTGTATGACATACCTACCATACTTGCTATCACGGGAGGTTCACGTTCGCTTAGGGCCCTCTAATCCTTGTGTTGCCCGGATTTAGATTGGTACCTCGAGAACATAGGTCAGAGAAGGACTTATCTGAGAACGATTCCTGAGAGATTCGGTATGCGTGATCCTTATGTACGTGATGTACCGGGATGGATAGCAGAGTATGTGTGCACCGCAGCTTAGTCTTGGGTGCTTGTATTGTATATTTATGGCGTGACTAATATACACTTAAATTAATGAGAACTTTCATGTGGGTATTGTCAGTATAAATACATAAACGGTTTGGGTAACTCTAACGGGATAACCTGTAATGAATTGTATTGCTAATAATCGAGAATCCGAGTTTAAGTAAAGCCCTCTATTTTAGTTGATAACGCTAGAATGTATAATAAGAATCGAGTAGTAAGGGGTAGAACTTGTTACGGTTTGGTTAGATACGTATGTTACTTAGATGGGTACAGTACGTTAGGAGTGCACAAAATTAGTCGAGAGGTGATTATTTCATGTGAGTGCACATCCTAACATGTATTTTGCATTCATTGTTTTAATGTCATTAAAGCACTTGCTATTTTTAAAATACTCTCCACTTTCGGGCTCTGACCCGTTTTCTTTCAAATCTATTTTTGTAAAAAACCATTTTAGGTGCCCAGCCACAAGGACACCATGCTTAGGATCCTCATTCAGGTGACGAGCTGTAGTTGTTTGTGGAAGTTACAGGACTTTGCTAGTAGACGCTTCATCTATCTTGACTCTATATTCAGCTTTCATCAGTTGTAGGGCATGTCGCCCATTTCTATTAGAAGCATTTCCTATTTTAGATTTTCAGACTTTTGGCATGTAATTAATTCAGTATACATTGTTTTACTCATTTCAGTTGTGGGATTGTTGTGGGGAGTTTTCCTCCGGATGTATTATTATTTTGTTGGTTATTCTATTGCTTCGTTATGGTGAATGGTTGTTATTCTTTCATTATCCTTTTACTGTATGTTAATCAGATTTAATCTAAAATTTGGCAACTCATTTTTTAAATACTAGGTGGTTAGTAATCATTAAAATGTTTTCGACAGTGATGCTATTAATTGAACCAACTTGGCATTTTGTATTAATTTAATAAAGGAGTAGCTACCCGGTATTTAATTAGACGGGGTGCCACAGGTGGTATCAGTGCATCAGGTTCTAGTGTCCTTTAGGATCTGTACGGCTTATTATGTTTCCGCTGAGCTTTCTTTGATGTAGAGCCCTATATTTTAGGACTGTTGTATTCTTTTGTATATGCTACGTTCTTCAGGTATTTCAAGTTTATAACTGCGAACTTATAAACTTTATTCTTATTTCAGATGCCTCCACGACGTGCACAACGGGTTCCCAGGGATGCAACTCCAGAACCACAGCCCGCACCAGTTCAGGGCACGATGAATGCCGCCGAGGTTGCAGCCATTGTGGCCCAGGCGGTAAATTCCGCACTAGCCGTAGTTCAGTAGGCACCACCTCAGGCGCCAGTAGACGCGCCAGTTCAGGCACATGCATTCCCATCTTCTTGGGAATGTGTACGTGATACTTTTCAGAAACCACACCCACCGGAGTTCGCAGGTAGCTCCGATGTTGTGGTTTCGAGTCAGTGGAGGAAGGACATTCAGAGGCACCTGAGGATGTATGAGTGCACCGATGTCCAGAAGCAGATACTAGCTACCTTCAAGCTAGTTGGATCTGAACTGCAGTGGTGGGAGTCTATTACCACCGTGGAGGAGAGAGATACTCTCATGATTCAAGAGTTTTGGGTGTGGTTCGACCGCAAGTACTTTCCGTCAGCTGTTCACACGGAGATGAGGAGGAAGTTGATGAATCTCAGACAGGAAGGTAAGACTGTGGCCGAGTATGAGGCCGAATTCACAAATCTGTTGAATATTGTTCCGGATGAGATACCGACAGAAGAGAAGAAGATACCGAAATTTACAGACGGGTTGACTTGGAGGATCCGTTAGCATTTGTTGGGGAATCTATCATTGGCCACTTACTCTGATGTGGTTAACGCTGCACTGTTACACTACCAGGACCATCGCTTTCACATGACTGAAGGCAAAAGGTCAGGAGAGTCCAGCCATCAAGGGAGGACTGGGGGAAATGGTGCCAGTGGGGCACATTGGGTTCAGGGGCAGAGGCAGGGTGATCAGGGTTCCCAGCAGGGGGATCATAAGAGGTTCAGATCGGGGAACTTCAGGCACGGACAAGGAGGTTTTCAGCAGGGCCATCAGGGTCCGAACGTCCATCAGAACCAGCAGGGTTAGAATGGTCAACAGCATTTTCAGCAGGGCCAGCAGGGCCAGGGGAGGAACGGTTACGGCCACCAGGGCCGGGGGCAGCAGGGACAGAGAGGGGGGAACTTCCCGGGGAAGTGTTACGTTTGTGGCAAGACTGGCCATAAATGCCAGGATTGTCCGAATAGGGGTTGGGCCCCGCAGCAGCAGCAGGGTGCTCGACAGGAGCCACAGAGGCCCATGTTTTCCACCGCCCTCCCGGCGCCACCACAGATGGCAGCATTACCACCCATTCCAGCGGTCCCAGTTCAGCAGGGGCAGCTGCAGTATGGGAGAGTATATCAGCTTCAGCAGGCCGCAGCCCCACAGGAGCCACCAGCCATTGAGGGTATGTTCTCTATTCAGGGTACTATGGGGCATATTTTGTTTGACACGGGGGCTACACACTGTTTTATTGCTATGAGATTTGCACGCACCATTGGGTTGTTAGACACCACCAAGAGTACGGTTACTTGTGTAGATTCGCCGTTGAGTAGGGGTTCCGTGATTTCACGTGTATGTAGAGGCGTGGGTATAGAGATCGGGAGGTTTACTTTACCCGCGGATATGTTAGTATTAGATATGACCGAGTATGATGCCATTATTGGCATGGATTGGCTAGTTGCATACCAAGCCATGATTGACTGTTTCAGTAGGAGTATTATCTTTGCCATTCCCGGGCAGGAGATGTTTTTAGTGGCGATGCCTCGTCCTGAGGGAGGATCGTCCACTCATTTGTACTATATAGAGGAGGAAACCTCTAAGGAAGTGGTGATACCACTTGATTCGATTCCGGTTGTTCGAGAGTTTACCGACGTATTTCAGGATATACCTGGATTACCTCCGAGTAGAGAGATAGACTTTGTGATCGACTTGACGCCGGGCACTTGGCCTATTGCCCGCGCACCGTACCGTATGGCTCCGTCAGAGATGCGAGAGCTACGAGATCAAATTCAGCAGTTGTTGGGTCAGGGGTTTATACGGAGGAGTACTTCACCGTGGGGTGCCCATGTGTTGTTCGTGAAGAAGAGGGATGGATCGTTGAGGTTGTGTGTGGATTACCGGGAGTTGAATAAAGTCACGATACGGAATAAGTATCCGTTTCCCCGAATCGATGACTTATTCGACCAGTTGAGGGGAGCTTCTTTCTTCTCAAAGATTGATTTGCGGTCGGGATACCATCAGTTGCGTATCAGGGAGGAGGACGTCTCGAAGACTGCGTTCTTAACGAGATATGGCTCCTACGAGTTTCGGGTTATGCCTTTTGGTTTGACCAATGCTCCAGCCGTGTTTATGGACTTGATGAATAGGGTGTTCAGAGAGTTCCTTGATCAGTTCATCATTGTCTTCATTGATGATATTCTGGTTTACTCCCAGACAGAGGAGGAGCACGCAGAGCATTTGAGGCAGGTTTTGCAAACGCTACGTCAGAACGAGCTGTATGTAAAATATGAGAAGTGCGGGTTTTGGCTGAAGGAGGTTCAGTTTTTGGGGCACATTATTTCCGACAAGGGGATATCCGTTGATCCGGGGAAGGTATCCGCGGTGAGGGAGTGGGGACAGCCCATGACACCAACGGAGATCCGTAGTTTCTTGGGACTAGCAGGATACTACATGAGGTTTATTCGGGGATTTTTGAAGATAGCAGGTCCTTTGACACATCTGACTCGTAAAGGTGTGCCGTTCATTTGGAGTGATGCCTGTCAGCTGGCATTTGATGAGTTGAAGGACAAGTTGACCTCAGCACCTGTGTTAGCATTGCCGAGACCGGGAGTTGAGTATCCAATCTACACCGATGCGTCCTTGCAAGGACTTGGAGGTGTATTGCAGTAGGAGAGTCAAGCCATAGCTTATGCTTCCCGTAAGCTAAAGCCTCACGAGAAGAATTACCCCACTCATGACTTGGAGTTGGCGGCAGTTGTATTTGCCCTTCGGATTTGGAGACATTGCCTTTTGGGGGAGAAGTTTCGATTGTTCACGGACCACAAGTCCCTACAGTACCTATTCACACAGAAGGAGTTGAATATGCGGCAGCGAAGGTGGCTTGAGTTTGTGAAGGACTATCAGTTCGATATCCAATATCACCCGGGGAAGGGTAACGTGGTAGCAGACGCGTTGAGCCGTAGGCCAGTAGATGAAGTGGCAGGGGTGTGGAAGGCAGAGTGGAAGGAGTTGGGACACCAGGATGCAGTGGCCCGATCATTCATGTCAGTGATGACTGTTACACCACAGATTGTCACGAGAGTGGTAAAGGCACAAGCAGATGACTCGTTCTGTCAGGAGAAGATAGTTCGATTATTAGCAGAGGGAGCCGTGTCCTATACCTTTAGCTCAGATGGGGGATTACGCATCAATGGCAGACTGGTAGTCTCGGAAGGGGAGGAACTGCGACACGAGGTGATGGCAGCGTCGCATGGCTCACGGTTTGCGATACATCCCGGTGGGGACAAAATGTACCAAGATATGAGACGTCAGTATTGGTGGAGCGGGATGAAGAGAGATATTGCCGTGTTTGTTTCTAAATGCGCCACTTGTCAGCTAGTAAAAGTGGATCATCAGAGACCGGCAGGACTTCTACAACCATTAGAGGTCCCGATGTGGATGTGGGAGAGCATATCCATGGATTTTATCACCGGGTTGCCTACGTCACAGAGGGGTCACGAATCCGTTTGGGTGATTGTGGACAGGTTGACCAAAGTCGCTCATTTTCTACCCGTAAGGACAGACTACACTACGAGACAGTATGCCCAACTCTTTATTGCAGAGATAGTGAGACTTCACGGTGTGCCCGTAAATATCGTGTCTGACCGAGACAAGATATTTGTTTCACGGTTTTGGGAAAGTTTTCAGGAGGCCATGGGCACGGAATTGCGATTGAGTACGGCGTATCACCCGCAGACCAATGGGAAAACCGAGCGTACAAACCAGATGTTGGAGGACATGTTGCGTATGTGCATCATTGATTTCGGGGGTGGATGGGAGCAGTATCTTCCACTGGTGGAGTTTGCTTACAACAACTCCTACCAGTTCACCACTGGCATGGCTCCATTTGAGGCGTTGTACGGTAGACCTTGTCGTTCCCCAGCATGTTGGTTGGAGGTGGGGGACAACAAACTACTTGGGCCGGAAGTAATTCAGGATACTTCAGCGAGGATAGAATTGATACGGAGTCGCATTCGGGTAGCTCAGGATCGGCAGAAGAGCTATGCTGATGCGAAGAGGTTCTTCAGGGAGTTCCAAGTGGGGAACCAGGTTTTACTCAGAGTATCTCCTATGAAGGGAATTATGCGATTTGGGAAGAAGGGGAAGTTAGCACCGAGATATGTGGGACCATTTCCTATTATTGAGTGGATTGGACCGGTTGCGTATAGACTTGGGTTACCGGAGCATTTGCATCGGATTCACGATGTGTTTCATATTTTCTCGCTAAGGAAATATCTTAGAGACGATTTGGCTCATTCTCACATTGCTTTGGAGGACATCGATCTCCAGCCCGATAGCTCCTACGAGGAGGGGCCGATTGTTATTTTGGACCGAAGTGAGCGAAAACTGCGGTCAAAGATAGTTCCGTTAGTGCGTGTTCAGTGGCGACATCATAATGTCGTGGAGTCCACATGGGAGCGCGAGGATGAGATGCGCGAACGTTATCCAGAGTTGTTCTTACCAGGTACTTTCTAGTTTCATATTTTGGGACGAAATTCTGTTATTAGGGGGAAAGTATGTAATACCCCGTATTTTTGTGATATTTATTTATGGGATTAATTGAATTAAATGTGTATTAATTGGAAATTAATCCGGATTAAAATACTAGCAAGATGCGAGTTGGTATTTGATTTTTATGAGTATATATGACTATATATGAATATTGAATTATCAAATTGTCGTGAGATTGATATACGGCAATTCGGGAAACTTTGTGGAGACGCGTGTGACAGTCGCGTCAGGAATATATTTATTTTAATTAGAAAGTGAATTTTATTTCTATTAACCGTATGGTCATTTTGAGTGCGCCAACGCGTCCGGAAGGGTCGAAATAGTCAGAAAACACTAGCCGGGGGTTTAGTTTGGGTCCCGGAGCATTTTTAGGCCATACCGGCAACGTATAAGGGTAGTTTGGTAATTTTGGAATTTTGGGAATTAAAACCCACGAAAATTAGGAATTAAAATCTGACTTAACCTTTGCCTACTAAACCCACTAACTACACCTTATGACCTAATGGGTTACGGGGGTTATTAGAATTAGTTCCAAGAGTTTCCTAAGGCAAACCCTAGCCACCATTGTCACCTTGGAGAAGAAGAGCTTGTAGAGAGAGAGAGAGGAAAAATTCTGCAGAGAGAGAGAGAACAATTCAATCTTCAACATCAAATTCAGAGATATATCAGAGTTACGTTAATTGCATTGAATGTTTCTTCCATGCTTAGACATTTCTGAAAATTTCATTGTTTTTGGGAGATTGATGAAAACCCATTAAATTGGAATTAGATACTTACATTTTGATGAGGAATCGCATGTAGAATTGTATTTAGGTGATTATTCTGATGATACTATCTTATATGAAACAAAAAATGGATTTAATTATGACCATTGAGGATCTTACAAATTTCTAGGGTTCATGTTCTTGAGATTGGGGAAAAATGTAGAGACTTGATAATTGGGTGATGATTAGGATGAATTAACCCCATAAACATGTTATTATATGACCTAAGTATGTTGAGGAATGATTAGAAACCTTGAAAAATTGTTGAATTGATGTTTGAATGTAATTAGAGGTGAAGAAAAGTTGGAAAAATGAATTTGGGAAATTCTGGGCTCGAAACTGGCCTCTCATTAGAAGACCTGCCCAGGTCATTCGAACGAGCTCGTTCGAACGAGCTTCTAACGAGTTGACAGTTTGCCTTCTAACGAGAGGAATGTTCGTTCGATGCCTTTCGTTCGAACGAGATCTCGTTAAATGTCCAGTTCGTTCGAACGAACTCTCGTTCGAACCAGCCTCGTTCGAACGAGACTTCTAACTAGCTGAGAGTTTAGGCTTTTTGGCCTGTTTTGATTTTGGATGTCCGGTAACCTTGTTTAATTGTAGAGATACCATTCCCTTGATGATAAATTGATATAGTTGGGACATTTGGGATATATTGAGGAATGAAACCTAGAAGTGCAATTCGAATGGAATAGAAATTGTGGAATAGGACGTGAGTGACTATTACGATGCGAGAATTATTAACGTCTTAAATAATTGAATTAACCGGGAACTTATGAATTGTGCAACATTATAAGTCGGTACGAGAATAAGAAGTGTACCACAAATAAATATGGTAATAGCTAAGATGTGTGCATGCTTAGTATATATGATTTGATGTGTATGACATACCTACAATACTTGCTATCACGGGAGGTTCACGTTCGCTTAGGGCCCTCTAATCCTTGTGTTGCCCGAATTTAAATTGGTACCTCGAGAACATAGGTCAGAGAATGACTTATTGGGATGTTAATAAGTCTGCTGATCGTGGGAGCGTAGGTATGTGCGTGACCCATGTGATGTGACTCTGTTCGCCTCCATTGTTTGTGATTTGCTATTATCTGAGAACGATTCTTGAGAGATTCGAAATGCATGATCCTTATGTACGTGATGTACCGGGATGGATAGCAGAGTATGTGTGCACCGCAGCTTAGTCTCGGGTGCTTGTATTGTATATTTATGGCGTGACTAATATACACTTAAATTAATGAGAACTTTCATGTGGGTATTGTGAGTATAAATACAGAAACGCTTTGGGTAACTCTAACAGGATAACCTGTAATGAATTGTATTGCTAATAATCGAGAATCCGAGTTTAAGTAAAGCCCTCTATTTTAGTTGATAACGCTAGAATGTATAATAAGAATCGAGTAGTAAGGGGTAGAACTTGTTACGGTTTGGTTAGATACGTATGTTACTTAGATGGGTACGGTACGTTAGGAGTGCACAAAATTAGTCGAGAGGTGAGTATTTCATGTGAGTGCACATCCTAACATGTATTTTGCATTCATTGTTTTAATGTCATTAAAGCACTTTCTATTTTTAAAATACTCTCCACTTTCGGGCTCTGACCCGTTTGCTTTCAAATCTATTTTTGTAAAAAACCATTTTAGGTGCCCAGCCACAAGGACACCATGCTTAGGATCCTCATTCAGGTGACGGGCTGTAGCTGTTTGTGGAAGTTACAGGACTTTGCTAGTAGACGCTTCATCTATCTTGACTCTATATTAAGCTTTCATCAGTTGTAGGGCATTTCGCCCATTTCTATTAGAAGCATTTCCTATTTTAGATTTTCAGACTTTTGGCATGTAATTAATTCAGTATACATTGTTTTACTCATTTCAGTTGTGGGATTGTTGTGAGGAGTTTTCCTCCGGACTTATTATTATTTTGTTGGTTATTCTATTGCTTCGTTATGGTGAATGGTTTTTATTCTTTCATTATCCTTTTACTGTATGTTAATCAGATTTAATCTAAAATTTGGCAACTCATTTTTTAAATACTAGGTGGTTAGTAATCATTAAAATGTTTTCGACAGTGATGCTATTAACTGAACCAACTTGGCATTTTGTATTAATTTAATAAAGGAGTAGCTACCCGGTATTTAATTAGACGGGGTGCCACAAGAAAGTGATATAAATGATTTTTGGAATTTTTGGTTTTGATGAAAGATAGCCCAGTTCGTACCTTGCTGAACAAACCGAATCGATTCGCCCCTTCCGAATTGATTCTCTCCTTTCAAATTGATTCGGGATGTTACACAACCTATAGGTCTTTAGGGACGAATCGATTAGCCCCTTGCGAATCGATTTGGTATGTAGCATACTTACAGGTCCCTTCGGACCGAATCGATTCGGAGGAGCCGAATCGATTAAAAAATATTGCAGTTTTGGGTGAGGTTTTTCTAGAACGATTTTTGTTCCGCTCTGTTTGTGTTTATCGATTAAGAATCCTTAAATAAGTTATGTGGAGTACGTTTTGGAGATTTTTAGGTAGTTTTACCTAAGAGAAAATATTGGGGTCATATTGATTGATTTTGAGAGCGTGCGAATTTATGTTATCGTATAACCGAGTGGGAAATCCCACTATCATCGAATTTTATATTTGGAGATAGTTATGGGTCCATTAGAGAGATAGAGGACACGCTTAGCAATGTTGGACTTTTGGATTGAATTAGGAGACTATTCCTATTAATAGGTATGATTGGATGAGAAGGTTTCGAGTGAGTGACCGTATTGTGAATAATAGTGGGATGATAAGTGAGTTAGCAACGGTGAGTATAATGCGACTTATATACTATCAATGAATTTACTTCCTTTACTTATGGGCGTAATATAATATATATTCCTATATGGTGTAATTGTATTTACCTCGTGTGAAGGTTTGCATTTATATGACGGGATTATATATATATATATATATATATATATATATATATATATATCGTGTGAATGATATATGTATATTTATTGTGTGAGCATACCCTCTAGTGATATCATGGGAAGTTGCGCGATGTGGGTGAGGACCCTGGCTTGAGGAGCAGGGTGCATATAGTCCCCAGGTCATAGTCGTCAATTATTATTTGTGTGATTTTATTTGGGGGTGAGAAGTCTTGGGTATGATTCATTCTCACTTTCCGATTAGGAACTATGACTGTTTCCCATACATTGTGATTTGTTTTTATTACCATGGTGGTGTGATAATAGTCCGATATATGGTAACGTGGGATAAAGTGAGAAATTCCTGGAAGATGATAGCATTGTGAAGTATTTTATATCCATAAGTGATTGTGTATTGTATATTTAATTGTACGCTAAGTGTGTTATGTGTACTTGATTGTTAGAGTTGTATGATAGTGGTTTATAAATAGGATGATGTTATAGACCCCTAAAAGGCTAGGATCATTATCTCACTTTTGTGATTAGAGATTGTTGCTCCTCTTATGTATGCGTAGTTATGTGTGTGGTACCGAGGGCGTAATGGATCTCAACGACCAATATTTTCAAGGAGTAGTGTATCGGGGGGTTCCTTGTTTGCATTTTACTGGCGAGATGTCCCACGCACAAAACGCAGCGCAATATTGGGATTGGGGAGAAGTTTAGTCCGTAGTACTCAGATTTATATGTTATAGTGAAGAAAAGTTTGATGAGAATAAACTGTAGTAATATATTAATTATGTGGATGATGTTCTATACATCATACATTTAGGGCATAACGAATCTCGACAACCAAAAGTGTCAAGGAGCAGTGTATCGGGGGGGTTCTTTCTTTGGATTTCGCTTGCGAGATGTCCCACACACGAAATGAAGTGCACTGTTAGGAGTCAGGAGAAGTTTAGTCCTATATATATTAAATAAGTAATTTGGGGTTATGTGCATCGTTCATTGAGGGCATAATGAATCTCGATAATCAACACTGTCAATGAGTAGTGTATTGGGGGGTTCCTTGTTTGGATTTCGCTTGCGAGACATCCCAGGCATGAAACGCAGTGCAGTGTTGAAGATTGGGAAAAGTTTAGTCTTTAGCATATAGATGCTAATAACTTGTGTAATTAATACTTAGAATCCGCTAAATTTAAGTAAGATTATATGTATATTTATAAGTTAAGATAAGTTTAAACGCATATTTGGGTTTAAGGGAGATTCGAAAGTTGATGATTATATTTTAGATGAAGATTTACGCAAGTGTGGATTTTGTGTAGGTTAGATTAAATTGCCCCTAGATAGTGTTAGCCAGTTATTTTGAGGATCATGTGCATACGTTTAGGTGCGCGCTCTAGGTTGAGAGGTGAGTTGAATTTTCTGGAGAGTGCGACTCCACTTTAATCATGTTATAGTGCATTTATAATTATTATGCATTTTAATGCACCTGCTAAAATGTTTTCACACCTACGGGTCTGACCCATTTATATTTTCCTCTTGATATATATATATATATATATATATATATATATATATATATATATATATATATATATATATATATATATATATATATATATATATTGTATTATTTTCCTTGTTCCTTTGCAAGGATGCCAATGATGTTTCCTATCCAGAGTACGTGTGGAGCAGTAGCAATTGCGGACTGTTGTGGGAGTTTGATATAGCTGTTTCCTATCTTTTGTGTATCTAATTTAGGATTCAGTTTGTATATCGGGTTTATACCTAACTGTTATACATAGCACTTTTATATTTTGTTTCTCGTATCATTGTATTGTCTGTGACCAGACATCATAATCGGGTATTTCATTTTGTGAACTTATTTTGTAATTTAGAATTACTTCTTTTTATTATCATCGTGAGCATATGTTATCATGTTCAGTAGTTATTATGTTGTTGGATGGTTATTGTTTTGTATGTTTTAAATT
Source organism: Sambucus nigra (assembly GCA_949130495.1). Taxonomy (NCBI): domain Eukaryota; kingdom Viridiplantae; phylum Streptophyta; class Magnoliopsida; order Dipsacales; family Adoxaceae; genus Sambucus; species Sambucus nigra. Next base: position 353,703,954 of record OX422208.1, on the reverse strand, counting down.
TTTTGGCACCCTCTTTTTATAGTATCAGGTAGTTAGCTATGTTTATTTTGGTATTGTCAGTAGATGATGAAAATTTTCCACTTGAGATTCCTGATTAATTATAGTATAGGGCTAGCCACCCGTTATTATTTTAAGTGGGGTGTCACATGTGGTATCAGAACATCAGGTTCTAGTGTCTTTAGGATCTGTGTGGGTCTTCTACATTCTTCCGTAAGCATTCTTGATGTAGAGCCCTATTATTAGGACTGTTATGTTCACACGTCTATATTTTCTTTTGCGATGAGAAAATAATTGAATAGCTTTCTGATACAATTGTTCTTGTTTTAGATGCCACCGAAGAGAGGTTGTCCAGGCAGGGAAAACAGAGGGGCTGAGAATATGGAACCACAAATGCCTCAAGGGACTATGACCACAACCGAAGTTGCCAATATTATGGCACAAGAAGTAACTGATGCCCTTTTTGCGATGGCACAACAACCTGCAGTTCAAGTAGCCTAAGCCCACCCAGGGTTGTCTACGTGGGAAAGAGTACGGGAAGATTTTAGGAAGGGGCATCCTCCAAAGGTTTTAGGGGGAGCTGATGCGATGGCTACAAGTCATTAGAAGAATAGTATGCAAAGGCACCTTCGTATGGTTGAATGTAGTGAGGTGCAAAACCATTTGCTCACCACCTTTAAGTTAACATGAGTAGGTCTCCAATGGTGGGAATAAATCACCACATCGGGGCAGAGAGATGAATTACCAATATCATATTTTTAGGAATTCTTTCACCGAAAGTATTTTCCTTCCTCCATCCAGAAGGAAATGAGGAGGAAATTGATGGATGTATTTCAAGGTGATCGAACGGTGGACGAGTGTGAGGAAGAATTTACTCGATTGGCGAATTTAGTGCCCGATGAGGTAAATACAGAGGAGAAGCGTATTGAGAAGTTCGTGGTAGGTTTAGATTGGAGAATTCGGCAACATTTGTTCGGTAACCCATCCTTATTGACTGTCGTTGAGGTAGTGAATGCAGTGTTGTTACAGTGTCAGGAATATCATTTTCGTTCACAAAGGGGTAAGAACTTTAGAGACTCGAGTTCCTCAAGTAAGTCTGGAGGAGAGAATTCAAGTAAAGAGAAAGGGTATTAACGGGATTTTTGAGGGTCATAACAACATTTTGTTCCTCAGGATGGGTAGGGAGGATTTGCTGGTAGATGTTTCTTCTGTAAATAGATAGGTCATAGGAAGAGAGATTGTCCTGAAAGAGGTAGAGGGACACGTTTTGAGGATGTTTTGGATGTGAAACACCTACGACAGGTTTGAGGCCAGTTTCGGACTGAACATTTTGAGTGGGAACTCATCGATGAAGAGAGGCAGTCAGACTATAGAGGTATGTTGTAAATTATTTTCCTTTATGATTGAGATTATGCTTGAGAGGGATTCGGAGTATCATATATAAGATTGTAATGAGTGGTTAGTTGTTATAACCCTATTATGTGTGGAATGACCCGGTAGGGAGGAGTGAGCAAGTGAGGCTCTTTTATGATTATCTTTTGGGAGAATAGAATATCTTTTGATGTTTTAGTAGAGAGTTATGATTTTGTTTTGATCATAGGAATCATTGTAATGCGTTGAGTGGTAATGATAAAACTACCGTTTTATAGTTGTGCGAAACTTATGTATTTGTAATATTCCAGTTATGGAAGAGCCTAATGTATGGCAATGTTTTGTTAAGTTGTGAGGAATTCTTGTTACTGAAGAGATTCAAAGTTTAGTGGATTATTGTTGAGTGAGGGATTTACCTCATAGTTATTCTAGTTTTGAGAACTATATGTTAGTAAGAGTGTGGTAATTGTTAGCACCTTGTGTCTTGGGCATAAGGTATTTAATTTGGATGTCGAAAGACATAAACTATTTTTAACATAAACTGTTTTCAAGATAAAATTGTTTTATAGGACTTTGAGCTATATCAAAATGATTTTAAAAATACTTTTAAACCTTGGTCCCGATCTAACTAATCTCAAACCCCGACATAGCTACATCGTAGTGTATTGGGAGGATTCCGTGTTTGGATTTCGCTTGCGAGACCTCCCCCGCGTGAAAGTAGCAAATGTCAGGAATTGAGAATAGTTAAATCTTTAGAGATTTCAAAAAAATTATATTATTAGTATGTTAATATGGATTAATTTATTTCAATTTATTATACAATTTGTGGCTAAGTGAAGCCGATTTATGTTCAAATGAGTAGAGCTTGAGTACAGGGTGTATGGGTGCCCAAGTTGGCAGATTTGGCTTTATAAATTAAAATGATTCGCCATGAGAAGTGAGAGGAATAGGTATAGTGTTCTTGAGGATAGGTGTGGTAGGAACTAGTTGAGATTTGGAGTAGTAGGCTTAGCTTAATTTCAAGGACAAAATTCTTGTTAGTGGGGAAGCCTATAATACCCTATGATTTTTGGGACAATAATTTAATTATTTTTGGGAGAAATAAATATTATTTTAATTTAAGAATAATTAAATTGGCATTTGAAGATGTTAGAAAGTATTTCGAATGACGATTCTGAATGTGTGGTTGATTTTGAAAGGGTCGAGATAGTCAAAATGACTGTTCTTGGGTCTTATTTGGGTTCCAAAAAATTTTAAGTTCGTTTGGCTCGGATTAACGTAACCGAGTCATTTAAAGTGTATATTATCATTTAAAGTTGGGTATTTTGGAGATAAGACTTAAAAGCCTATGGGAGATGAAAATCTCATTAGAGAGAAAGAGAAAGCCCTAAAGAGAAAGAGAAAAGAGGAAAGGGAGAAGATAAAGAGGAAAAAATCTTGGAGATTCCAGCCAATTCGCGATTTCGAGGAAGATTCAGACTCTACAACTTTGAGGGAAGTGATTAAACTTGCTAAATAATTCTTGTGCATCATTTATTTCATGATTTGTGAATAAATTTATGGATTTCGGGTTAAAAATGTTAAAAACTAGATTTTGGGTAAATCTTACATATGAGGTGTGTAGATGGATTTGAGGGTGTATAAATGGTTGGGTTGAGTTATATATTGATTTTTGATGTTAGATATATATTTGGGTTGAAGTTTGAGGGAGACAAAGTGATATATATGATTTTTGGAATTTTGGGTTTTGAAGAAAGATAGCCCATTTCATAGCTTGCTGAAAAAATCGAATCGATTCGCCCCTTCTGAATCGATTTGGCATGTTGTAGAACCTATAGGTCTTTAGGGATGAATCGATTCGACCCTTGAGAATAGATTCGGTATTTATCAGACTTACAAGTCCCTTAGGGCCGAATCGATTCAGATGGGCCGAATCGATTCGAAAACATGGCAGTTTTGGGTGAGGTTTTTCTAGAGCGAGTTTTGTTCCTCTTCGTTTGGGTTTATCGATTGGGAATAATTATATAAGTTATTTGGAGTATGTTTTGGATATTTTTAGGGAGTTCTACCTAAGAGAAAATATTGGGGTCATATTGATTGATTTTAAGAGAGTGCGAATTTAAGTTATTGTATAGCCGAGTGGGAAATCCCACTAGTAACAGGTCCATAAGAGAGAGGCAAAACGCGCTTAGCAATGTTGGAATTTTGGATTGAATTGAAATACTCTTCCTATTAATAGGTATGATTGGATGAGAAGGTTTCGAGTGAGTGATCGTATTGTGAAGAATAGTGGGATGACAAGAGAGTTAGCAACGGTGAGTATAGTGCGAGTTATATACTATAAATGAATTTACTTCCTTTACTTATGGGTGTAATATAGTATGTATTCCTATATGGTGTAATTTTATTTACCTTGTGTGATGGTTTGCATTTATATGACGGGATTATATATATATAAATATATATCGTGTGAATGATATATGTATATTTATTGTGTGAGCATACCCTCCAGTGTTATCATGGGAAGTTGCGCGATGTGGGTGAGGGGCCTGGCTTGAGGAGAAGGGTGCGTATAGTCCCCAGGTCATAGTCATCTATTATTATTTGTGTGATTTTATTTTGGGTTTGAAGTCTTGGGTATGATTCATTCTCATTTTCTGGTTAGGAACTATGACCACTTCCCATACGTTGTGATTTGTTTTTATTACCATGGCGGTGTGTAAATAGTTCGATATATGGTAACCTGGGATAAAGTGAGAAATTCTTGGAAGAAGATAGCACTGTGAAGTATTTTATATCCATAAGTGATTGTGTAATGGATATTTAATTGTACATTAAGTGTGTTATGTGTAATTGATTGTTAGATTTGTATGATTGTGCTTTATAACTTGAGAGATGTTATAGACCCCTAAATGGTTCAGAGCATTATCTCATTTATGTGATTAAAGATTATTGCTCCTCTTATGTATTCATAGTTATGTGTGGGTTATCGAGGGCGTAATGGATCTCAATGACCAATATTGTCAACGAGTAGTGTATCGGGGGGTTCCTTGTTTGGATTTCGCTTACGAGACGTCCCACGCACGAAACGCAGGGAAATATTGGGGGTGGGGGGAATTTTAGTCCTTAGTCCTTAGTACTCATATTTATATGTTATAGTGAAGCAAAGTGTAATGAGAATAAAATGGAGTAATATATTAATTAAGTGAGGGATGTTCTATACATCGTACACTGAGGGCATAACGAATCTCGACAACCAACAGTGTCAAGGAGTAGTGTATCGGGGGGGGTTCCTTGTTTGGATTTCACTTGCGATGTCCCACGCACGAAACATAGTGCTCTATTGGGAGTCAGGAGAAGTTTAGTCCTATATATATTAAATAAGTAATTTGGGGTTATATGCGTCATGCATTGAGCGTATAATGAATCTTTATAATGAACACTGCCAAGGAGTAGTGTATCGGGAGGGTTGCTTGTTTGGATTTCGTTTGCGAGACATCCCACGCATGAAATGCAGTGCATTGTTGAAGATTGGGAGAAGTTTAGTCCTTAGAATTTAGATGCTAATAACTCATGTAATTAATAACTAGAATCCTCTAAATTCTAGTAAGATTATATGTATATGGATATGTATATTTATAAGTTAAAATAAGTTGAGACGCATATTTGGGTTTAAGGGAGAATCAGAAGTTGATGGTTATATTTTAGATGAACATTTACGCAAGTGTGGATTTGGCGTAGGATAGATTAAATTGTCCCTAGATAGTGTTGGGCCCTTATTTTGAGGATCATGTGCATATGTTTAGGTGCGCGCTCTAGTTGAGAGGTGAGTTGGATTTTCTGGACAGTGTGACTCCACTTTAATCATGTTATAGTGCATTTATAATTATTATGCATTTTAATGCACTGGCTAAAATGTTTTCACACCTCGGGCTCTGACCCATTTATATTTTCCTCTTGCTATATATATATTGTTTTATTTTAGGTGTTCCTCCGCAAGGATGCCAATTATGTTTCCTATCCGGAGTATGTGTGGAGCTGTAGCAGTTGTGGACTGTTGCGAGATTTTAATATACTTGTTTCCTATATTTTGTATATCTAGTTTAGGATTCAGTTTGTATATCGGGTTTATACCAAAGTGTTATAGATAGCACTTTTATATTTTGTTTCTCATATCATTGTATTGTCTGTGACCCGATATCATATTTGGGTATTTTATTTTGTGAACTTATGTTATAATTTAGAATTACTTCTTTTTATTATCATCGTGAGCATATGTTATCATGTTCAGTAGTTATTATGTTGTTGGATGGTTATTGTTTTGTATGTTTTGAATTTTTTGGCACCCTCTTTTTATAGTATTGAGAAGTTATCTATGTTTATTTTGTTATCGTCAGTAGATGCTAAGAATGATCCACTTGATATTCCTGATTAATTATAGTATAGGGTTGGCCACCCGTTATTATTTTAAGTGGGGTGTAACAATTGTCCCCAATTACCTTAAAATGTCGTTCCTAAATTGGTCCTAGATTTCAATCTGACGTTCTTAGCACACTGTCGAGGACTTTCCTTAGGACTTAATCTCCTACCTAGAATTTCCTCGGATTGACTCTCCCACCTTACCAATTGTTGCTAATAAGAAGCCAGCTTGAGCATTGCTTGCTCTCTCCATTCATCCACTAAGTCAAGTTTAGTGCACAAAGCATCTTCGCTTAGCCCTTGGTCGACCAAGTTGGTTCTAATGGTAGGGAAACCTAATTCAAGTGCAATCTGGGCTTCCATTTTATATGTGAGTGCAAAGGGTATTTCCCCGATTGGTCTTTTATGCGTGGTAAAGTAGGCCCAAAGGACATGAGGGAGTTCGTCCACCCAAGCACCATTTCCTCTTTCAAACCTCTTCTTTAGATCGTTAAGAATCATTTTATTAGAAGCTTCTTCCCGGCCGTTACTCTAGGGTTACTTGCATCCTTTTTCATGTGTGGCCACCAGTAGCCTTATTTGATTGCTCGAAATGCTAACAATATTCCTTTTATGTGACTTCCACAAATACGTTCATGAAACTTGTTAAGAACCTTCTCAATGTCTTACGAGTGGAAGCATTGGAGGTAAGGTCCTATAAAGGAGTCATTCAGTAACTTTATGGAAAGGTTGAGAGAGAAAGTAGCCACCATGACCAACTAGCCTTCCAAACAGGAGCAAGTCAGCATTATAAAGAATAACTTCTTACCCCATGCCCGAGCGACGATGGGAGGATAGTACTACCCTCATTTTTTATCCCTCCGAGAAGAAGGAGTGGAGATTGAAGAAAGTCTTGACAAGATAAAGGTTGAACAAAATAAAGTGTCTAGACAATTCACTCCCCAAAAGTATGTAAAAGCTGCCAATACCACAATTTCAACCATAAAAAACATCTCTCAGCCTGCTATTTTATGGCCACTAGAAAGCCGCCCTAACCCAGTCAAGAAGGAATACACCGAGAATCACTCTCCCTTATCCAAAGTTTACCAGGACCTCTTAAGCCGAAACCTTATTAAACCATTGGACCCTCGTCCATTACCAAACCCACTTACCAAAAAATTTAAACCACATGCCCGTTGCGAATTTCACAAAATTGTCGGCCATACCACCGACCAGTGTTTCCACCTCTAAAAAATGATCCAAGGTTTGATAGGTAGGGGTGTCATCTCCTAACTATCCAATCCTAAGTCATATACTACCCACAATCCACTCCTAAATCATACAAATGCCATCTTCCTAGAAGAAGGCCCAGAATTTTATCCTTCTACCCAGATCGAACCTAGTAAATCACCCATCATGCCCATATACTCTCCTAAACCACTCCAAACTTGCCCATATTTTCTCTTACACCCTACCAGTTTTATCCATCTGTCTCTATCACTCCTTACAAGGGCATGCATCGATGTTCATACCCGTTCGGAAGGGAAAGACATGGAATTGTCCATAGTATTAAATCAACTTTTAGAATTTGGAATGTAATTTCCCTCCAAGATGACCATCCGCTGCCAGAGATTTAGTGCACTATTCTTGGAAGCTCAAAAATGGGCCTGAGAAATTGGGCGGTACCTATCGATGAAGTAAGCCTAGATGATTATGGCAGACTTATTCTGAAAAATTGGTGAAATTTTGAGTATATTGGAGCTACTTGATGCTTTAAAACTATAAGGGCGTTTGGTCCCTTCACTTATGCATCTCCACGCCAAATGGGAGGAGCTATACGAAGAGGTCGTTAAGGTTGTAGAGTGTATTGATGTTTCGTGGAAAGATGATGATGTTGCCACTGGACGGGGTGACGAATTTGATAATTTGGATGAACAGAAAATCTCAGAAAAAACTAGCGTGATAATCAACATATGTGGGATGATATCATTTGAGGAGTTGCTAGGACAAATCAACAAGGTGGATGAACAACCCGAGATCGATGAGGAAATGGGGTTTCAATTTTTCCCCTCTTCTATGAACCATATAACCAGGTCAAGGAGGCATTACCAAGTCCTAAACATGTTGTCATCAATAATTGATAAAGGAAAAGGTGTTAAGAATATCCTTATGCCAGAAATGACCCTCGAGGAGAGTAAGATCCTCAATCAATTGAAGAAAACCCAATCTAACATCACCTTGTGGGGACTCTTTATGTATTCCCAACTTTACCGGAATGCCTTGATCAAACTACTTACTAGGCCTATAGTCCCTCTTTCCACCACACCGAAAGAAGTAGTGAATCTAGTCAGATCCCTAACCTCTACTAGAATGCTCTCTTTATTCGAAGAAGAAATCCTTAAGATTGGACTAAACGAAAACTATGCTCTCAATATCTCCATCGAAGTTATGGGGAAGACTGTCCAACTTTTACTTATCGATAATGGATCAGATCTTAATGTTTACCCATTGAGGACCCTTAATTTCGTAGGACTGAAAGTGAGGACCCTCAATTTCTTCGGACTGAAATTGCTTAGCCCCAATTTTATTTAATATTCAACCCATGATTTGAAGGCTTGTTTGATGTCTTCTCGAGTTTGTGATAGAATAGTTTTTATTGTTTTCACGAGAGGATTGCGGTGGTATGTTCAGAATTTTGAGGCAGAATCTTATGAGTTTCTTGTGATGATTTTAAGGTATGGGATTGACGCAATATGCTCCTTAAATCTCTCGAGAGTAGTTGTTTGTTACTTATTTATTTGTACTCATATTGTTGATATCATGATCTTTATTGGAGTAAAAAAATTGATTCGATTTGAGATATTCTCTTTGTTGATGGGCATGGTGTCATGAAATTTTTATATGATACGGAGAATGGTCACCTTCCAATAGTCCAAAAGTTCAATAGCAAGGATGAGGCTTTAAGAAGCTTAGGTGAGGTGAGGTGAGCCCCGGTGACCTATCGATGTGTTATTGAAAAATTAAATTGGTATAATTCTCGGATGTTGCATTGAACCTAAATTCTGATTCAAATTGTTTCATTCATTCACTGTTATTGTTTTGAGCATCTATTCTTGTCATATTGAGTACTTCTCCGTATTTTTCTTCTAGTGGTAGGTTAATGTGGATTTGGACGCTATGGGTTTTTGGAGGGTTTTAGAGTACGAAGGTTAGAGGATTTTATTTTTGTATAGCTTGGCATTGTAATTTATTTGGAGAGCTTAGTATTATTTTTTAGTAAAATTTAATTAAATTTATATTGGAAGTGTAAATTTTGGATTCATTATATTTTTTTGTGGAATATAAATGCTCTATACAAATTGTTTAGAATTTAGTTTAGTTTTAATCGTAGTAGCGCCATGTTTTTTACGAGGGGTGTTGCAGATGGTATCAGAGCATGGCCTTAGGTATTGTAGGTTGTGAGTCCATTTAGCTTCCATGTTATACATATTTGATTACCTTTATTGATTAGTGCTCTATAAGATATTGAGTCCAACATATGTGTTAGTTTTGTTTCTTGGAGACACGGAGTTTTGAGTTGAGGGTATTGTATGCATTAGGGTTAGAAGTAATAATCCTGATGTTAGGATCCTTAGAGTTGATTTTGGAGATGATGTTTTGTTGGCAAATCGTTAGTAAAAATTTTTGGTTATATCGAGTACTGATGTAATGGAGTGATTTGATTTGAGGATTTAACCGTTGCGATGACTTTTGAAGATAGAATCGGGTGGTGATTTGTAGGAGAGCATGGTACGTCGTTATTTTCATAGTTACGCGTATATATATTGTTAGTATATATATATATATATATATATATATATATATATATATATATATATATATATATATATATATATATATATATATATATACTAGCGGAATGCCCGTTCCTGAAGGCACGGTAAAAATTTGCAAAGTGCGTAATCGTAAACGGTGAAAATTTCTAATGTACATAATTGCAAAACGACGAAAATTCCATTCTCCAACAAAAAAAAGTTTAATTCATAAATAAACGTACCTGATTCCATGTATAAACTAAAGAAAAACACATTACATTCATTAACCAAAAATCCAGACCAAAAAACAAAAATTAAATGTAAAACAAAGAGATTTTTCATAACAAAACAGAAAATAAATGAATAAAACATAACGGTATTCCTCGGGCATGGGCATGGTTTGGATCTCTTCGTCTAATCTTTTCCAGGTTTCAGGCATGTTGGTAATTGATTTGGAGCATATGGGACAGCGATACTCATGTTATTTCATCATCTCATTTTGGCTTTCCATTGCATTGTGTGTCCACCACACTCATAATCGTCACAACTTTTCGAATGGAACTGCTGCTTCGTAGTATCATCATCGCAGAATTTACAATGGGTTCACTCCGGACAGCCCAACGCATCTTGGTGGGAAGATATATGAGATGATGGGCATGGATCTTTCAGGCAAGTGGATAACACCAGCTAGTGGATTTTGACACCAATCTGCCAACACCCACACTTCAGAAATGCTAGAAGCAGAGCTAGTCGAGCCACCTGAAAATAATACTCAAAAATGAGGAATGCACATATTAGACATTGGTTTTGAGTTTGGTCAATCTATCACTTTTTTAACCAAAAAAAAAAGAAATCTTCCATAAAGAAAACTAACAATAGATATTTGAGAGACCGTGCTAAAGTCATCATAATCAGCAGGACTGAAGTTAAAATCACTAAGGGCGTTCAAGAACTACTAAATTTTAAAATTATAAAATAATTAAAAGAAAGCACACAATAAAATAGTAAGAAATGAACATGTGGCCTTAAATAGTAGGAAGAAGGTTGTTCTAGGGTCCTCCTTGAAAGCTGGGAATGATTGAAGATTGATCAAAAGATGCCCCGGAAGTTGTGCCCTCCTTGTTGCCGGCCATCCCATTTTTTTCATACCATTTTTCGGAATTTTATGGCTCGGAGGCTAATGCTCTTATACCATGAAGATTTTTGGAGAAAAGAATTCTTTGATTATTTCTAAAAGAATGTACAGGATTAATTAGGAGAGAAGACCAAAATCCGGTAACTTCTTCCCTAAAAGATAGGCAACTAAACTGCTCTTAATAATCTCTTCAAAATAGAACAATAAAAAAAATACCTAACTAATTGATTGGGCAGCTCGAGATTAACTGGGACTATCCTAGAAATCAGGAAATCAACTTCGGATTTCCACAGTTTTCTTATGCTGATAAAGGTCTCCAGTCCTCTAGTTAGGGGTATAAAATGACCTATGCTACTTGAGTTTGGCTTGGTCAAGGCTTATTCGAGATTGGTTCGTATGAATAAACAAACCAAGCTAGAACAATTTTCAAGATTGTTAAATTAGTGAGCTCAGCTTGATTATCTCATAAACACTTCTAAAACTATATAACAAAATCAAGCTACTTTAGCTCGCGTCAGTTATAAGCCAAAACCTAATTTGATATTGTCTATGGAGTTTGAGAAAGTAAGCTTGATCACATTTTAAAGCTCGATATGTTTAATGAACCAAGAATTTGTCACTTCATTACAGTGATTGCTAAGGGAACCACAACATGATTATTGTTTTCCCATTGATTGAAATTTGATTCTGTTCTCAGCCATGGCCTAAAAGCAGGGGAGATTCCTCATTTTTCTTTTCCAAGTCAAAACCTGCTCACTTTCAACAGTACATCATTTTAACTTAGTAACATTCATTAAAAAGAGAGATTTAAATAAACCAAGATGTTGTAAACACATAATTCTCATTACATATTAGGAGAACAACGCATAAAAAAGAAAGAGGTCCAAAAATCTAATGTCGAAGTAGTATATATCACCAATAAAGGCCATCATTAGGCTGTTGTTGCCACATGTCGCAGCATATATCAACACTAACTGCGGGATGTGCAATTGCTTCCATAATAGAAGGCCGACAAATGTTTAATGTGCATTAAAGATGTGCAATTGCTGCCATAACAGAAGGCCAACAAATTATCAGGATTTATCGTTCATTATTACTTACAGTATTTGTCGAATAATAATACATAATATTAGTGTCCATGTGGAATTTATGGATATATCTTACTTCACTTCATGATTCTATTCTAAACCTTGGGTTTTCCATTAAATGAAAATGTCATTGTTGGGTTAATCTTGATCAAGAATCAAAACCTGTAATAAGAAAACTGTAATAAGAATCGTGATCAGTAGACCATCACTGAACTTGATTGTAGTGCCTTAAGTTAAAACTGTAATATAAGATAATCTCACAATAAAAGGCATCATAATCTAATTTTTTATATCTACATGTTACGATGAGATCTTTATATCTACATGTTACAATGATCAAGCAACATAATCTAATTTTTTATAGTCAGCAAATGTATCCAAGTTCTTAACAGCTATACACCATTAAAAGGCATTTACTTGGAGCAATTTCGGTAGGATCTCTAATTTTATTCCTTACGTACCCATATTTACATAATACTCCATATGTATTGGTTATAAGCTCACAGTTATTCATCAATCATCATTCAACTGGAACATAGAAAATAAATAAAATAATAAAAAGGAGTAATCATAGAGAGTAAGAGAGACATACCTATGGAAACAGTACTTCATGTGCTAACTATGTCAAACCAATGACAAAAGTTCCCTAGCACAACCTCAAAAAAAGTGGTCCAAAACCTTCATAAAATCAGCACAGAAGTTTGAATTTCAATATAACCAATATCATAATGAACATATTTGCAGTGACATTAATATACCATAATGATCGGATAATTTAATAATATTAAAGTAAAAAACATCGAGCCTAATTTAATAATTTTAAAGTAAAAAACATCGAGCATAATTTAATAATATTAAAGTAAAAAACATTGAAACCTCAAATTTCCAAACCCCTTCTACAACCTCCTTCAAATGATCAGATCCTGATGCGTTAAAGGTTTTCAAAAGAAACCTTCATATAATAAGAGAAATTATAAATCAATAGTACATGATTTAAAATTATTGTCACTGCTAAGAAATAAAAGGAAATGCTTTTAACCTAATTATCATTCGTGGCTCCACAGCTAGCCTTTGGCTTTCATACTTATCTGTATTAAGTAAATAAAAAAGTAAAGATTTAGCACTCACAAAAAAGCAACCTTTAAGAAGTCGAATCCTTCCAGACTGCAGATACTTTATTCCTTTAAAAATGAAATATATAATAAGAAGATCTCATTCACTATTTGATGAATTTATAATAAAAGGAAGTCATAGAAATAGAAGAATGTTATATTTAAAGGATCAAACAACTACTACTTGAGAACATAAATGTTTGATAATAAAATTGAAAGGAGTTTTAGCATAATGCATTACCATCTAACAAATCAAATTCACTTCATCTCAAATTAAATTTTGAAGGGTTGTCTAGCTAGAAACCATATTTATGCAGGCCTGAAATGTCATTTCATGAGAAATCAAGTTTTGAAGTCTCCTCTAGCAAGAAATCATACTTGCACAGGCATCCCTTCACATCAGCAAGAAATTCACTTAATTTCCTCTAGCAAGAAATGATTTTACGTAAAATAGAACATCCCCTTCACATAGTCGAAAAAATTATGCATTTAACCATCAAAGCATCCCTTCCACCATAGCAAAAACTCGCAAACATCGAAATTATGGATTTTCTTATTAGCGTATTAGAACAGTAGGTGACATGGTAGATTGAGTCTAATAGAATAATCGATCCAATCTAAATATTTATACTTCATAATCAACAAATACCATATTCTCAAATAAATGCAAAAAAGTTGGGCAGTACCTATTTAAATGGACATACATGTTTCTTTTCTTTCTCTCTCTCTCTCTCTCTCTCTCTCTCTCTCTCTCTCTCTTACCATCATCTCCCTCCTCTTCCTCTTGTACTCTCTACGGACTTCACCGCCGGCAGAAGAAACGAAAGTACACAATAAAAACTCAAACAAAACACCTCAATGAATACACAGGATATTGATGTTGATCTTCTTCTACAGAAATGATCAAAATTAGATTGAAAAGAGAAAAATCTCAAATCTGCAGAAACTTTCAAAATTAGACTGAAACGATACATTGAAAAATAGAGAGAGAGAGAGAGAGAGAGAGAGAGAGAGAGAGTCTACTATACCTGAAAATTTGAACGAAAAAATGTCAGATATACTGCCTTGTGAATAACAATTTTTGAAAGAGGCTGGAGGCTTCCCTGTATTTAGGTACCAGCAGTCACACTTATTGTTGTCATGATTCACATAGGGTGATAGATGATGTAGACAACTGAGTATGTATATTTAAATCCAAAATCCTAATATCATTTAAATCCGTACTGATGTTTCCCAAGAAGAAAACAGTAGTGAAATTTCCCAAGAAAAGAATCAATAGCTTGATTCTTTTCAAAACCACACTCAAAGCAGCATCGACAAATGTAAATGATATCAACGTAAGGAACTACATATACCGCATTCAACATTAACCCACCCAAAACCACTGGACATTTATGATCAGCAATTCCAAAAGACATTGTTTGATGTGGAATCTCAATGAGATGATAAAAATTAATTTACAAATACAGATAAATAGAAGTCACATTAAAATAGTCTAATCCAAATAGTAAGGTGAAATTAAATAAAACTTCAAAATGTAGCAAATAGAAGTCACATTCAGAAACATATATTCTCTTAGAGAAACATACCTGAATCAGACTTAGATAAATGTTCATACATTTGTAGGGCAAAGTAAATTTTCATATCTATATATCCATTGGATTTTCAAACTTAGATAAATGTTATACAGTATGCCTTATTATTTTTGGCCATCCATTACTCGCAATGGACTTTGGGAGTGAAATAACTGACAACTAAAAAAAATATCTAAATTGAGAGAGTGATTTCAAAGGTTATTTGATTAGAACTGCTTATGGAGATTGCAAGTACATTTGGTCGTTTGAAGGCTTATCGCTTTGATATTAATACAGATCTTAATGAACCATGTGCTTTTGTTGAGTATGTTGAACAATCAGTTACTCCCAAGGCATGTTCAGGTCTGAATGGTTTGATGTTGGGGGTGCAAGTGCTAATTGTAGTTCAAGTTATTCCAGATGCTACGTCATCGATGGAAAAAATTGGAAACTCGCCTTCTTATGTAATCCCGGACCATGCCAAGCCTCTTTTTGTGAGAAGCTGAACACTTTGATGGAGCAATCCGAGACTCGTGACCAAAAATAGTTGATGATACACAAATTGGTGATCTTGAGATGGAAGGCAATGCATCGGTTAAGGAAGAGTTGAAATCAGAGGAAGATAACGGATAATTAGATACGGCTTCTTCTAAGACGGATTTAAGGATGATAACCGAGTTGGAAGTTGCTCTTACGAAAGGTGAAGATAACGTTTCAAATGAAGGGGATGTTTTAGAGCCTGGCTGTGTAATAGTGGGGTATAGAAGAGCAGATGCTTATTCCAATGAGGCACATTGCACGGTGGGATTTTTAATGACCGGGTTATTTCGGTGGGGTATTTTGCGCTGGATCTTTATCGAGCACAGTTTCCCAAATGAAACTTGTTTGGCTGTTTACAATTGGGTAATAAAGAGTGAATTAGATTTTTTTTCGGATTTAAAGATTCTGTGTGGGGTTTTTAATCGTAGCACAAATTTTGGAAAATGGCTTTCTTGGAGCAGGAATTTGGCAAAAGTTTCGCTGCTGTTTACACCAGTTTTGGCTTCCTCTTAGGGGTGGACCAAAAAAGACCGACCCGATTGGACCGGACCTGACCCACATATATAGGCTTTTTTATAAATCGGTCCTAATTTAATAGACCCGAATATAATCGGTTCGGTCTAAAATGTACATTTTAAATTCGGTCTTAGGACCGGACCGGACCGGACCGTTTATTTTAATATTATATAATATATATTAATTTTATATAGATATATTATATATGTTAACTAAACCACAAATAGCCTAATAAGGCACGCACGGTCACTTTCCCATCTCTCTCCCTTTCGTTTCTTCTTTCCTCTTTTCTCTCTATCTCACTTTCCTCTCCCTCTCTCAACGACGTCAATACCATAAACAATGGCCGAGACGTCAGATCCGGCCCTTCCCAACTCCCCAGCCAGCGCCGAAGACGACGATTCATCATCCTATGGCTATGGTATTTTTCTTAACTCCCCAACAACTGTTGATTGTTGTTATGATTTTGTTTTGGTATAAAACCAACTGATATAAACCCCGACTGATATAAAACCCAACATTTTTAGATCCAATATTTAGAGGTATCCCCAACAACTGTTGATTGTTGTTGTGATTTTTTTTTTGGTATAAAAAAACTCAACTGGTATGGCCGTATAAAACCCAACTGGTATAAAACGGTTTTGGTACTGTATGAAGATTAAAACCCAACTGGTACCATGGGATGATTAAAACCTAACATGTTTAGTCTAAATTGCTGAAATAGAGTATAACGGAACACAACCGAATGTGGTAAATTGCTGAAATTGTTTGTGCACAAAAGTAGCTGAAATTGATATCTCAGACCCAATATTTAGAGGTATCTCAGACCTCAGTAGATCAGATAGGGACTTTAATGAATGGCATGGGATGTAGAGGTATCCAAATATTTTCATGTGTTATATTTTTCTATTTAGTTTGAAATATTTTCACACTGTTACAATCGTTTATTGAAAAAAAGGTAAATAAATATAAATGTGGACCGATTACTAACCGAACCGTGGTTAACAAATAATAAATAATCAAACATTATATCTCAACAACAACAATATACCAAATCTTCATAAACAATGAGTCAATCACTCATGTTCATAAACTTACATATGTGTACCAACAATAATATACAAATTCCGCAATAAATAACTACTGGTTTCGTAGAAACAAAAGTAAATGCAACTAAAAAAATGAAACCTTATTGGTTTAGTAGAGATTGAACTTGATCAAAATAAAAAAATACCCTATATGAAAGATTGAGTCAGGTAATCTATTCTGATCCACAAATGTGTTTGCCCTCACAACATCGAGAATGGTAACACCGGAGAGTTTCTTGGGGTCGTAACGGCCCTTCCACCTCAATACTTTTGCTGTAATCGGCACGGTCGAGTTAACCAAGTTGTTAATAATATGAATAAAGGAACATGATTGTTAAGGTAATTGCAACACTTCTGCTGCAATCACAGCTCTGCTGTAATCAATACTCCCGGTAGCCCGAGAGTCTGAAAAAAATATACAATCAGAAATATAATTAAATGAAGAAATCGTCATCAATAATAACAAATATCATTTAACATTAGTCAACTTATAAACGAACATACAACAGATTGAACACACATCTCAGACGCGCTAAAATAAAAGCTAATATCACATTGTGCTGAAAAATAGTTTGATGGAACAAACTTGCGCTAACTTCTGAATATGAACACAGTGAATGTGACCGAAGACGCACTCGTAGCAGAACACAATAAAAAAATATGTTGGGAGGCAAATGGGTCACAACATGAGGGTAGGAGATACATCAATATGGGAACATCCGTCAGAATTGAAAATTTACAAATCAATACTTCAATGCAAACTTAAAAATTAGTGAATAAACAACTAACATGGGTTAAACCCCTTTTGGTTTGCATTACCATTAGTTGTCTTCGTGACCTTTACGTAGGCTGAAGATATAAAATAATTTACACTTGGCCGATTGTAAGTACCTGCAAATTAGAAAAAACTAATTATCAATAGAAAATAATAAATAAAAAATTGTGAGAGGGAAACTATAATAATTGGGGCACATAATCCCAGAAAGTTGCATTATCATTAGTTATCCTCGGATTTTTGTGTTACACCTGACGCCAATCGGAACCTTCCCCTCTGCTAGAAGAGATGCAATTTGAGATTTTGTTTCATAATAGTCTGCCCAATCAATTTTGTAGCTAACAATATTAATTGAAACGAAGAAGGGGGGTAGAGGCTGCATCGTAAGGATGTTTGTTCAACAAATGCAATCCATTCGTGGTTGTCCCAACAACATAGTTATAGTCAAACCAAAAAAATAGACGTGGAAAACTATTTGTGATGAAATTAGTACCTGATAGAGTGATGGGCAAGAACAAATCAGGGAGTGTAGAATTTGACACACATGAATAAAAAAATAGGCCACCCGATGGCAATAATCAATGGTGGGAGAAACTTTTATTCCATGATTCATCCTGCAAAAAACAGAAAAGAGGAAAATGCATGTATATATTAGGAAATGTAGGAATCCGAGTTAAAATCCAACAATGATAGATCTAGATATAAAATTGCATTTAACACTGTTTGTATTTGACTTGCATTAAAATTTTGTCTTAATTTTTTATCCCTGTCAACAGAAGTGAAGAAACTAATTATCAAGAATCAACATTTGATCTTGATATGTTCAACCAACTATCAAGAACCAACATTTGAACTTGATGGGTTTGACTATCAATAAAATAAAAAGAAATAAAGCTTAACAAAGTTACAAAGATTTGTAAAATTGGATCCAAAATGGCAAACGTGTCGCCAAATTCTTAACAAAATAGAAAGGTTTAACTAACAGTTTAAGGTGCCAGCATATTGACAAATGCATTCTTGGAAAAATTAAAAAACTTTTGGAGCTGAATCAAGGTGACATTATCAATAAGCAATATAATAACGTTCACTTAACAATATCATAAAGTTTGTCTCTGGAGTAGTTCACTGTTACCAAAACTCCAAAATAACAATTAACACCTTGGTCTTCATAGGTATTATCTCTTCCTTAAATTTTCCATACACGGTCGCAGCAGCAGCCTTTATATGTTATCCAACCTAACAACATAAAGTAAACTATGTGCATTGCCTATCCACAGTCGTAATTGGCACCGTTTCGTCACAACATAGATAACATACTTATGAATACAGATGAGCATTTCAAGACATAGAAATTTGCAATTTCTGCACAATATAATATGATTAATATTAGCATTATGACCAAATCATGAGGTTTTCACCTACCCACACAAAGAAGGGTAGGTAGTATAAAAACCTAATAAAAACCTAAGAAATTCAAATATAATGACATACCGTTAATGGTTCCATTCAACAAACAAATAACATCAATAGCTCTGCATTTTATTTATTCTTGGCATATGACATGGAACATATGTTTCTCTTCATACACATGGACAACGATTCACATGGTAACAAATCGATTCGAGTGTTAACAAAACCAATTCTATCTAGACTTTTTGTAAAATTAAAAAGGTACTCAAGTATAAAAACAAAACCAAATCATATATGATATGCAAATCCACCGTACAACAAAAAACAATAAAGAATGAATATTCATTATTAATTATACCCTTGGTGTATCAATTCCATTGAAAATCCGAGGTGTGCTCACTTGAAGATGATTTACTCGAGGCTTATATGGCATTTGAAGAGGATCAATAAGATGTCAATAGAGAGAGAAAAGGTTCAAAGATAAAAGCAGACCTCAATTCAGCCTTAACAAATATACCATCTTTAAAATAAGTGATTGTATAGTATGAACAAAACCTATAAATGCCATTTTTAATGTCATACTTGAAATATACCAGATTTTAACTCCAATGTGATTCTGAATTGTGATATGATGAATCAAATATTGAAATGATAGGGTTTGAAATCCATTTTCACTTAATTCTCCGCCTATTGGTTGAAGAACAAAATACAAAAATGTGAGCCCCATTAATAAAACTCCATGACCCTCACTTCGTTCCCCGCCTATTGTGCTCCTCTTGTCACCTATAATTCTTCAAGAGATATAATAATATATTGAGCATACTTGGTGTGTTTAAATCTATCATATATTCAAAAATGTACAAAAAATTGGAAGAAGAAAAGATGTCATATCCGATTTTTACCTCAATCATTTCCCCTGTGCAAACCCCTCTCTACTTGTGAACTATTGCCCTCGCTCTTGAGAATATGGAGCATAGTACTTTCACCCGAGCTCATTCCAAGCTTAATGTGCAAGAACTGATCTGACGCCTCTATTAGGATACCTTGAAGTAAAAACTGAAATAAGTACTAAAATTAACCAAAATAAATTAAATTAATAATACTTTGAACTAAGAACTGATCCGACACCTCTATTAGTGTACATGTTAGTCTCAAGTCATCCCAAACATGTGGGTGTATGTTTAAAATATAAATTCACATGACAAACTTAGAGTTTTCCACCATGACATATAACGATAGCCTGGAACCTCTACACTCATAGACAATTGGTTTTGTCATCGGCCTGCTGATTTCAGACCATTTCTTGCTACCACAATGCTGTCAACTTGTCCATCCTGCAGTAGCAGCAGCTTGTCCATGGAGACGAACGTAGCAACAATAGCTTGTCCATCATGTAGCAGCATGTCCACCCTGTAGCAGCAATTTTTCATCTTTACATCACCTACCAAAAACAACCGTAATCATAATATTAGACCAATTAAGGGATTTCGTGGAACACAAATGGATAGACTCATCTCGGTTTTGATGATCCGAATTGATTAGGTGCTAATAGTTTGCCCTGTTTCTGGTAAAAATTCAAAAAAAAGTTGACATCAACAAACAGTTTATCCACATGATGCAAACCAAACATAGTAATCATCTATTTTATGAAGGAAGAAAATGAATATAATTGATAATATATGCTACCATTCTTTTTGAAGTGGATGATTAGACTGGTCCAAACTACTGTCTAGATGTTGTCTAACTTTTGGTATATTAGTATTGTGAACAGAGACCATGGTTACTGCTGAAACTACACCGAGTCGCGCTTTGATCATACAAATTAAATCATGAAATTAAAAAAAATACTAATATACCAAAACTTTCCATATGGTTGACACATACAATTAAGATAAAATTGTTAAACAATACTGAAACCGTCATAACAATCACCCAGTGCCGTTAAACTGCCACTCGATATCGTTACACCATCACTATGGTACAAATGAAACATTGACGAAAGGTGTACTTTCATCCATCGTGTTTTTTGTCATTTTGGAAGTCATTTACGCAAATCGGTCGTTCTATAAATCATTGATCCATAACGATCTAGATTAGGCTTTCCAAACATCTTGCCTTTTCATCACTTGGAACTTTTCAAATAATAAATAAATTCAAATATGTAAAACAAAAAGAGTACTAATAGAGAGTCCAAAATATCATTCACACACGTGTTCGTAACCTAGAGTTAGTTATCAAAATGATTATTGAATTAAAAATAATGAGCCCCCATCACAAATGGAAAATAATACATCATCCCATAACACAGAGTTCGCCTAGAAGCTAAACTCAACATCAATAAATGAAGTAACAACTAAACCGACACATCAGTTAGGGCTTTCTCTTTGCTCCATAGAAGCCTAAGAAGATACATAAAATCAAGAGGAAAAAAACATAAGCATTACAGGCCAAAAATTTCAGAACCCGACATTTCAAAACGTTGAAACCTGATTAATCCCTAAAGCCACAAATAGTACAAAGCAATAGAAATATAATCAGTACCTGCAAAATTAGCATGAATAAATCCTAAAACTTGATCCGTAAATGTAATCACCAAAGCACCACCTCCAAATCAATAGAAATATAACCACCAAAACAGTACCTGCAAAATCAAAACACCAAATACGAAAATCAAAAATACAAACACGAATAAATAGTTAATGTTCAAATGAAAATGCCCTATTCTGAAACCATAAGTGACTTTTGCAAGTTGTGGTGATGATAGAGAGAAGGTACCTATAGATGAGAGACGAAAAAGAGGGGGGTCAAAAAGGGGGAAGGGTGAATTGTGTGATGAGTCTGATCAATCGAGAGAGAGAGGTGTACTGCGATTAGAAGAAAACAGGGCTTTAGTGTGTAATTTCCTATTTTAACCTTGTTTTTGAATTTTGAGTAAGAGGGGGAAAGCAAATCAAGTGCTAAAAAGAGGGGGGAATACAATAATAAAGGGACAAAAGAGGAAAATGCAGCAAAATAATCTCAACCCTTGGATTCTTGCATTGGTGTTTTAATCTCAACCACTACTTAGCTTATCAAGTTATGAAATAGTGTCACAATTCTACTCCTTATTATATATATATATATATATATATATATATATATATACTGTATTTTGATTATGGAATTACGTGGGGGTAGGATTGGGTATAAGGGCGTCTATTCGTGGGTTTTATGGATAGGCATTTGTGCACTATATTTTATCATGAGCGTTCGACTTCGTCAAATTTCGAAGACAAAATTCATGTGCTAGTGGGGAAGTATGTAACATCCTGTGATTTTTAAATCGACTTTCATTAAATTAACTTGAATTTTTAAAAGATAAAGTTTTGGGATCTATTTATTTTTGGTATGTAAAAATGTTGGTTTTTATATATAAGAAGAAGGTTTTAAGTTGAATTTAAATTGGGATTAAAATTTGGAAATTATAACTTTTTGTATCAAAATTCGGGGATGATCCAACCTGAGATAAAAATAAATAAAGATATTAACCCATCCGATCAAGATGAATTTTTTTGTGCATATTCATCTTGCCTTCAGCTACTATGCCTGCATATTTCAGTCAATTCCAACGGTCCGATCGTTTGGAATATTTTTCTAGTATTTGTATCTGATTAGGACTCTAATTCTTATTGGTATATAAATAGAAACTGACGAGTTTAGGCCTTCTTAAAATCACTTCCCTCCTCTATTTTCATCTCCCACTATCTATAAACTCTAGTCCCAATTTTATTCAACATTTAACCCATGATTTTAAGGCTTATTTGGTGTTTTCTCGAGTTTGACCTATAACGAGTTTTTATTGTTTTCGCGAGTGCGGTGGTATAATCAGAATTTTAAGGCAAAATCTTATGAGTTTCTTGAGTTGATTTTAAGGAACGAGGTTTATGCAATATGGTTCTTAAATCTCTAAAGAGTAGTCGTTTGTTCCTCAATTATTTGTATTCATATTGTTTATATCATGATGTTTATTGGAATCTAAAATATTGATTCAATTTGAGATATTCTATTTGTTGATGGGCAAGGTGTCATGAATGTGACACCCCGCCCGTCCCGGAAGAGCGAACGGAGCACCACTACGATCAATCTAACCAATTCCATAATTCACAAGGTATAGAGCATCTAATTTCCAAACAACAAAAGAGAACTACGAATCCTAAATCTCTTCAAAATACAAATACAACAATTCTCTCGAAATAATTACAACATATAACTCGAAAATAAAATACAAATCTCCAATGCTCTATACATCAAAATAATACAATCTTCTCTCTTCTATTAAAAATCTTCCCAAAATAATCCTCGCTAAAAATCAATCTCCATAGCGCCCCAAAATCCGCGCTAACCTGCCACTAAAAGAAAATATGGGGAAGTACACAATACAACAGGAAAGATGCTCAACAATTATTAGCGGTGAATAAAACGTAACAATACGAATACAAATATTCAAATGAAATGCGAATCTCATAAGCAATTATATCAATATAATTTCTCAACAACACATTAACCGGGTCACCAGGCCTCACCACCGTACCACGCCTATGCATTTTTCTATCATATCCAGAAAAAGAAATATTGGCGTGTGCCCAACTTCAGTGCCATATTAAAATCTCATGACAGCATACTCAACACCAAATATAATACCACATGAATCGAAATTAGATTCCAACAAATATTTCCAGATTTCGAAATGACTTTATCAATTCAAATATGAGTCAATAATCATAAGAAAACAACGAGAATAATACTCGCGAGATTAAGGAGCATATTGTGTAAAATCCCATACCTCAAAATCATCACATGAATCATCAAATAATTTCAGCCTCAAAATCTAAACACACCATCACATTCCTCTCGCAAAAATAATCAAATCTTGTTCTAGCCCAAACTAGAGAAAACACCAAATAAGACTTCTAATCTAAGGTTAAAATCTTGAATAAGTTTGGGGTTATGGTTTTTATATGAAAGGGAGTAATTTTGGAGAGGTCTTTTGGTTGAAAAGTTTGAGAAAAAGTGATTTGAAAAGCCAAGCCACGAATTAGTTGATATATATAGGATTAAGAGCTTGATTAAGAAAAGAGTTCTAATCATATACAAACACTAAAAATTTTATCCCAGACGATCGGACTGTTGGAATTAGATGAAATTTTACAGAGAATTAGCTGAAGACGAGAGGAAGCTACAAAAAAAATTCAGCTCGATCGGACCATTCAATATTTTTAAATGTTTTTTTTGCTTGAGAGTTTTATGTTTTGAGCACTCTAAGAGAATTTTATGTTAGGAGGACTCTTCTATATAATAAATATTCAATTAAAACTCCATTTTAATTCCGATTTCCGAAACCGTTTGAAATTCTCATCTTTAAAAATAAAATTCAACATATTTGAGAAATAAAAATAATTTTACCAAAAACTTTATTTTCCTCTATATTTGAAAATACCCCAAAATTACGCAGGTTGTTACACTTCCCCACTAACAATGGAATTTCGCACTCGAAATTCACCGAATACCTAACTCTCAAAAATCAGGCCAACAATCTCCAAAAATAATCTCGTCACCAAAAAAATAATTTTCTCACATCTAATCTAGATGCCTAACGCAAAACGATTCTCTATAAATTTCTATCCCCAAATTTGCGCCATAAAAACGCAACAGACCCGAAACCCAAGACTCGGGGGTGGTCGTATACCTAAGCTCTGATACCATTCTGTAAAACCCCGCCCGTCCGGGAAGAGCGAACGGAGCGCCACTACGATAAATCTAACCAATTCTACAATTCACAAGGTATAGAGCACCTAATTCCCAAACAACAAAAGAGAACTATGAATCCCAAATCTCTTCAAAATACAAATACAACAATTCTCTCAAAATAATTACAACATCTAACTCGAAAATAAAATACAAATCTCCAATGCTCTATACATCAAAATATTACAATCTTTCGTCTTGTATTAAAAATCATTCCAAAATAATCCTCAATAAAAATCAATCTCCATGGCGCCCCAAAATCCGCGCTAACCTGTCACTAAAAGAAAATATAGGGAAGTACACAATACGACAGGAAAGATGCTCAATAATTATTAGCGGTGAATAAAACTTAACAATACGAATAAGAATATTCAAATCAAATGCGAATCTCATAAGCAATTATATCAATATAATTTCTCAACAACACATTAACCGGGTCACCAGGCCTCACCACCGTACTGCGCCTATGCATTTTTCTAGCATATCCAGAAAAAGGAATATTGGCGGGTGCCCAACTTCAGTGCCGTATTAAAATCTCATGACAACATGCTTAACACCAAATATAATACCACATGAATCGAAATTAGATTCCAACAAATTTTTCAAGATTTCGAAATGACTTTATCAATTCAAATATGAGTCAATAATCACAAGAAAACAACGAGAATAATACTCGCGATATTAAGGAGCATATTGTGTAAAATCCCATACCTCAAAATCATCACATGAATCATCAAATAATTTCAGCCTCAAAATCTAAACACACCATCACATTCCTCTCGCAAAAATAATCAAATCTCGTTCTCGCCCAAACTCGAGAAAACACCAAATAAGCCTTCTAATCCAAGATTGAAATCTTGAATAAGTTTGGGGTTATGGTTTGTATATGAAAGGGAGTAATTTTGGAGAGGTATTCTGGTTGAAAAGTTTGAGAAAAAATGATTTGAAAAGCCAAGCCACGAATTAGTTGATATACATAGGATTAAGAGTTTGATTAAGAAAATAGTTCTAATTAGATACAAACACTAAATTTTTTTTACCGGACGATCGCACTGTTGGAATTAGATGAAATTTTACAGAGAATTAGCTGAAGACGAGAGGAAGCTACAAAAAAATTCAGCTCGATCGGACCGTTCAATATTTTTAAATATTTTTTTTTGCTAGAGAGTTTTATGTTTTGAGGACTCTAAGAGAGTTTTATGTTAGGAGGACTCTTCTATATAATAAATATTGAATTAAAACTCCATTTTACTTTCTATTTTCGAAACCGTTTGAAATTCTCATCTTTAAAAATATAATCCAACATATTTGAGCAATAAAAATAATTTTACCAAAAACTTTATTTTCCTCTATATTTTGAAAATACCCCAAAATTACGCGAGTTGTTACAATGAAATTTTTATATGATACGGAGAATGGTCACCTGCATATAGTCCAACAGTTCAATAGCTAGGATGAGGCTCTACAAAGCTTAATTGAGGTGAGGTGAGGTCCGATGACCTATTGATGTGTTATTGAAAAATAAATTGGTATAAAACTCGGATGTCGTATTTAACTTGAATTCTGATTCATATTGTTGCATTTATTCACTGTCATTGTGTTGAGCATATCTATTCTTGTCATATTTTCCGCTTCCTTGTATTTTTGTTTTAATGGAAGGTTAGCGTGGATTCAGACGCTATCGATTTTTGGAGGATTTTAGAGCACGAAGGTTGGAGGATTTTATTTTTGTATAGCTTGGCAGTGTAATTTATTTGGAGAGCTTAGTTTTATTTTTTAGTGATATTTAATTTTAATCATTTTGGAAGTGTAAATTTTTGATTTATTATATTAATTTTATGGAATATATATGCTCTACACTAATGTTTGAGGATTTAGTTTAGTTTTAATTCTAGTACTTCCTCGTGTTTTTCGCGAGGTGTTACAGATGGTATCAGAGTATGGTCTTAGGTCTCTTAGGTTGTGAGTCTGTTTAGCTTCCGTGTTATCAATCTTTGATTGCCTTTATTGATTCATGATCTCTAAGATATTGAGTATAGTATATGTGTATGTTTTGTTTCTTGTAGATACGGAGTTTTGGGTTGAGGACGTCGTATGCAGTGAGGTTACAAGTAGTAATCTTGATGTAAGGATCCTTAGAGTTGATTTTGGAGATGATATTTATTTGGTAAATCGTTAGTTTAAATTTTGGGTATATTTAGTGTAGAAGCAATTGTTATGCAATACAAATAAATATGAGAGAAAGATTATGAAGAAGAGAACAAGGAATAGAAGATGCCAATCACACAACAAATGATGTACGTGGTTCAGCCAAAATGTGCCTACATCCACAGTGGTGCAGTCGATGTTATTTCTATATACTCCGGAGAGTGATTACAGAGAATACCACTTGTCCTTTTGGCCCGGACCTAGGGTTTAATATTTACATGTACGTGTAGGTGAGTGGAGGTGATGGGTTCCTCCACGTTTCCCATCTCCCCTATAACTTCACTTTATGGGATCGTGGGAGGAGACTGGATCAATGTAAAAGATAAAGGGTTTGGACTTTGGGCCGCCAGGACTGGGCTACTCATCCAGGCCCATGGTTCTAAATTCTGGGTACCCACAATTGCCCCTAAATTTGTTGTTCCATGTATATGGGCCCAATAGATTTAAATGATTAGCCATAATGGCCGTGTTGCAATTCCTCGGGAACTGTGGAGTTGATTTTTGCGGCAGCCGCTTCGCTTACTGTGCACTATGATTAGAATTTGAAGGCTCGTTGGGATAACCACATCTTTTTCGTCGTTTCAGACTTTCCAGCACTCTTCCGTCTTCTGAGAATTCTAACGCATCATTCCCTTTGCTCTCAGTCCCCATTCTCATTGCTTTTTAGTTATCTTGAGCTCGTGCTTCTTCAGTACTTGAATCAATCTTCTAGTTTGTAAGTTTTTCGTGCCCTTCCTTTGCATTTTCTCTTTGGTTTGTAGCTTTTCTTTGTGCTTTCCAATGGCGAAGATTGGAAATAGATCGATCTCTGAGTTTAGAAAGTTCAACAACATCCCTGAGTGGGTAGAGATTGAGTGTTGTGCCTCGCCTCCTAAGAATGTTAGGGATATAGAGGATGCCCACTGGATCCATGTTTTGCTTCTTTCTGAGGGGGGACTTACTTTTCCCCCTAATGATCTATTTTTGCATTTCTTTGGTTATTTCAATATCGTCCCCGCACAATGCTCGCCAAATGTGTGGAAAATAGTAAATGGTGTACATAGAATAAATCAGTTGTATGGTACTAGATTAGGACTTGCCGAGTGTAACACCCCGGATTTTTGTGCATTTAATATTTAATTAATTCGGGAATTTTAAATTACTTGTGTGTTGTAATTTTAATTGAATTAATTATGATAATATATTTATTTAAATATTAATCGGGGAGTAAATGGTTAATGTTTAGGGAAATTTATTTACTAAGTGAGTACAAATAATTTAATTACGTCATTTCGGGTATTAATGACGGGGTATGCACTTATCCCAACCGGGAGTCGGTATAGACTTAATGGGGTGTGAGATAAGGATTTTTATAAATTAATTCGGATGTCAATTCTGACTGTGCGGTTGAGTTCGGATGGGTCGAGATAGTCAGAAAAGAGTACCCGGGGTAGTAATTGGGTCTCGGGGTATTTTTGGGCATAGTCGGACCCACACGGGGTGAGTTGGGCCACTTTAATTAAGCCCATTAGGTGAAAAATGGGATTAAGGGTTTTTAACCTAATGGGGAGATTAGGAAATCAGCAGCCATCAAATCTAAGCCTAGGGCTTGAGAGGGAAATTGGGGGAAAGCTTAGCAAAAGCCAAATTGAGGATTTTGGAGCCAAATCGAGGGACTACGCCAACGGAATCAGACACTACGAACACTGTCAAGCAAGTGGTTAACTGTTTTGATTCGTAAAGCATGATAATCAATTCATATCATAGTGATGTGGGTATGAAAATTCGTTTTTGGGGATAAATGGGTACAAAATGGGGTTTTTGTTCATGAAACTATTGAATGAAATTCATAGTAAAAATTGTTGTGTTGAACATATTTGAGTATAGATATTTGATTGGAATAAGAATTCGGAATATAAACTGGGGAAAAATCTGAATTTGGAAATTGGTTGTAGAACAAGATTGATGGATTTTAATGGGAAAACCCATCTTTAAATATAGTGAGATATTGTATGAATCAAGAATGCTAAAACAGTTATAGATGATTGAGACTGGTTTTGGGAGTAATTAATTGGTTAAAATCATCATTTAAGGTTAGGAAATGGAGAGGTAAAACCTTGGAAATTCGGCCATGGCTGAAACAGCAAGCCGAGGAAGACAATGACCTGTTCGATCGATCGATCGACCAGGGGGCTCGATCGATCGAGGGTCTCAGGAATCTGGCAATTCGGCCAGTTTGTTTACAATAAGGGTTTTAATTAAGTTTTAATTCCTTACTTTTATTTGGTGATAAATTTATATGGGACACATATTTCCTTAAAAATTATTGGGTGATATAATTGAGTTTACAGGGTATGAACGGTATGTCATGAGATGAATGAATTTGGAGAAATAATTCAATTAATGATATTAGGCCGAGGAATGACATTCGGGTATTGTAGTTGGGTGACACTACATTATTAAAGGAATTTAGGTGATATATGTAATTATGGACCAAGTGGGTGTGTCCGGGTATGTTGGTAATTATAGGTAAATATAATTGGGAAATTATAGAAATAAATGTGTGACACATTGTGGGCGAAAAATGTGGAAAAGAAATTATGAGATGTAAAAAAATGGACCAAGTGAGTGAGTCCGGGTATGTTGGTTATGTGACACCAAAGTATTAATTTAATTATTAAGAGAGAGTAATTAATTTGGAGTCGGAACATAGACTCGGGAAATATTAAGTTACGGGCCAAGTAAGTGAGTCCGGGGATAATGGTTGGGTGACACCAAGTTATTAAATTAATAAGTGTGATAATTAATTTAATTAGAGTCGGATTATAGACTCGGGTAGGATTAAATTAATAAGTGCGATAATTAATTTAATTAGAGTCGGATTATAGACTCGAGTAGGATTAAATTAATAAATGTGATAATTAATTTAATTAGAGTCGGATTATAGACTCGGGTAGGATTAAATTAATAAATGTGATAATTAATTTAATTAGAGTCAGATTGTGGACTCAGGTAGGATTTGTGTTGATTAATTAATGGGTAAATTAATTAAAAAAAAAGAGTCGGATTGCAGACTCGGGTAAGTATTAAATTAATAAGGGTGTTAATTAATTTAATTAGAGTCGGATGATAGACTCGGGAAGGTATTAAATTAATAAGTGTGTCGATTAATTTAATTGGAGTCGGATGATAGACTAGGGGAAAATATTATATAAATTAAAGAGTGAGTTAAATATATTAGAGTCAGACCATAGACTCGGGAAGACGATGAATTATTAAGTGAGAAAATTAACTACATTGAGTCGGGTGACAGACTCAGGAAATTTTCAGGCAGTGTACGGGACTTAGAGTACACGGTAGAGCCGGGGGTTATATTATATATATACAGTATAGTGATAGTATATATATATATGTGTGCATATTGTTTGTGAAATTAAATTACAGGCAGTGTACGGGATTTTGAGTACAGGGTAAAACCGGGGTTTATATTATATGAACGGTGCCGTGATAGTATATACATACGTGTATTTATTGTGCGTGATACTAAATATCAGTGATTAGATATTTATTAAATTTATATACTCTAATGCTATCAAGGGAGGTTGCGCGATGTGGGTGAATCCCCTAGCTTGAGGAGTAGGGCGAGTATATCCCCAGGTCATAGCGTCCGGTATATATGGGTGAGGGATTTATCTCACTTTCAGGGAAGGAATATGACCGCCTCCACTTCGTTTATATTTTGGTCCAAGTTGGTGAGCGATTCCAACTCGGGGAAACTAGGTTTTGTGAGCACACCTGGTGAGATAGCATTTTAGAGGGAATCATCCGGTGAGGGTAAACTCGGAAGGATGGATATACGTATGATATATGTGTGGTTGTTAGTAAAAGTACGTATAATATGGTAGTAAATATTATATGTAGGTGATAATACAGTGTGTGATGTATTTACTTTATATAACTCGGGTTATAGTTATATGCAGTTAATTAATGAGAAATTAATTAAGTATTCATTTGTAGGAATAATACAGTGTGTGATGTATTTACTTTATATAACTTGTGAGACGGTTATATGCTACTATTTAAGAGAAATGAATTAAGTTAATTATGAGATAACTTATAATTCAAAAATCATTATACTCGGGTTAAAGTAGTATGGCAAGAGAAGGTTATACCAGGACTAGTTGGACGGGGTAGCACAACTAAGTGGGGTTAAGGTAACCAGTAGGTGTGCACAATAGTGGAGGGGTGAGAATGTCCACAAGGGAGTGCGACACTAACTTAAATATGAAGCGCATTCATGCATTTTAAATTACTGCAGTTAATTCACTTGCTAAATATTTTCAAAATGTTTTGGGTTCTAACCCTTGCTATAAAACTATTTTCAAAACCTTTTAGGTGTCCAGCCACAGGGACGCCAGGATTGATATTCTATTCCAGGGACATGGAGCTGCAACATATGTGGATGCTAGAAGGAGTTTGGATTAGACGCATCATTCATTCATTCCTAGAGTAGGAATCTTGTATCCGTTTCAGTTTTATTTGGGGCTTGTAGCCCAGACTTCTCGGTACAGTTTTCAGGTGTAATTTTTCAGGTGTTGAATATTTGTATTTGGATTATTTATTTGGTGGCCGGTGATTTATTCGGCAAGTTGTGTAATTATTATTCTATTTACTTTCATTCAGTTGTGTGAATGGTTTATACTTTAATTCCGCAGGTACAGTTTTGGTTTAATTAAAAAGTTAAAATTGGCACCAGTTTTTGGAATACTAGATGGTTAGTAAGCTTTAAAAAGTTTTCGACAGTGATGCTAAGGATGATCCAACTGAGATTCCTGTTTTAATTTGGTATAGGAATGATCACCCGGTATTTTATTAGGCGGGGTGTCACACCGAGGTCTGTTTTTGTTATTCCTTTTCTCGAACTAGCTCAGGTGTCCTCTACCTCAAAGCCAGGAGTCCTGATAGGGTATTGGTAGTTAATCTACCTGATTCCCACAAGGACTATTAGCAAGAGGGCTTTCTTGTTAGAAATTGGCAATTTTCTCCCTTGTTCGAAGGGTCGAGGTCTGAGAGGTTTACTGTCCCCTTTTATGGGGAAGAATATATAGGTAGACATTTGTACTGTTGTCTCAATCTCTGCTAATTTATGACTTTTCTAACTCCTCTTTGCTCTTCTTCTACAGCGAGGTCGAAGAACTTGGAGCCCGCCCTCAGCGAGGTCAGAATCTCGGAGTTGGTGAAAGCTTGGAACATCAAAGAGCCTTTGGGTGACGGTGAGAATCCCAGGTCTGCTGCCTTCTTGTTAGAGTACAAGAATATAGGCTCCAGCTTCATAGCACGGCCTATGGATAGTGTTCCAGAGTTTGATTCTTTGGGAGAGACTACTGGTGAGCCGATCCAGTTGGACGAAGAAGAGAGCATCTCTAAAAGTGAGCCTGCAGGTAATCTAGGTGAAGGGAGCTCTGACAGTAGCAGCTCTTCTGATTTTGAGGAGAATTCTGAAGCTCGAGGATCGTCGAGCACTTCTAGCAGTTCTGTTGAAGATATGCCTCCAAGGAAGAACCTGATCAGAGTTGATGATGATGATGACCATATGCTCATTGCACAAAGGTCAAAGAAATAGAAGTCTGCATCTGGGGCCGTGGCTACAGGTTCTCGGCCTTCCTCTCAGGAGCAAGAGAGGAAGAGGAGAGAAGAAGAGCAGGTGAAAGAGAGGGAGAGAAAGAAGGAGGAGGAGAAGAAGAGACCGGATGAGAGGAGGAGGATGGAGAAAGATAAGGAGGAGAGAAGAAGGATGGAGTCCAGGATAAAGGCAGGGTAAGCCTTAGTCCCGGTATCTGCTTTGCCCGAGGGGGCCTCAGTTGCTATCTCTCCTCAGCTAGCTCCTGCGCTGCTTGAGAGGGCAGTTCTCCCTGCAGATCGCCAGAGGACGCTGGGGTCTGATCAATTGGCCCTACAAGCTAGTCAGAGGCTAGCCCTGGTAAGATACTCTTTCAACTTTCAATCTTTTGACAAGTTCTAGATGTTTTCCTCTTCTTGATTTCTTCTCTATTCCTTACAGTTTGTGACTGACTTTACTGTTCTCTACCGTTCTCGCGACGAGCTGGTGAGGAGGAACGACGAGTTGTAGAAGTAGAAGTCTGCTCTGGAAGCTAGGGGCTCTCAGCTGGAGGCTGACCTAAAGGCTGCTGATGCAGCCCGAGTTTCATCTGATCTGGCCCTTGTCAACTCTACTCGCGAGAGGGATGATGCGGTTAAGGAGTTGGGCGAGCTGAGGAAGGCTTATGATCTAGTATGCTCGAGCAAGGTGGACCTCGCGGAGAATAACAGGGTTCTGGCCGAGCAGCTGGAGGCGGAAAAGGCCCAAGCAACCACCATTAAGGAGGACTCATACAACTCTGGGTGGGCTGCTGCTTATGACGATGCCGAGGTCCAGATAGGCCATATCAGCCCTCTGAACTTCAAAAAGGGATGGAACAAAGTTCTTCTAGTTGCTGGGGTTGATGCTGAGTCTCCTCTATTCGACGAGCATGACCCGGGTCCCAAGCCAACTATCGATGAGGAAGCTCCTGCCCCAGCCATCGAGGGTGCTAATTTTCCCTCTGATACAGTTCTTGCCGGTGTTTGCCCTGCTCAGGCGACTGAGGGCGTTCCTGCAGAGGGGGATGCCTCTGCTGCTGCTGTTGCTGACAAGGGGAAGCAGCCAGACACTGCTGGGCCGCCTGAGGTTGCCAGTTAATCTTCTCTTAGGATTTAATTCTGTACTTTTCGCTTGTAATTTTTCAAGTTTCTGCTCAATGTACTTGACTTTGATTAATGAAATGAGACGATTCTTCTTTTGTTTGTGCTGATCTCTTCCTTTCCTCTATCTTTATTTTACTTGTATTTGGTTAATGTTGATGACTATATTCATGTCACTTCCCAA
This sequence comes from Sambucus nigra, assembly GCA_949130495.1. Classification (NCBI taxonomy): domain Eukaryota; kingdom Viridiplantae; phylum Streptophyta; class Magnoliopsida; order Dipsacales; family Adoxaceae; genus Sambucus; species Sambucus nigra. The sequence goes on along the minus strand of OX422208.1, from coordinate 353,670,239 downwards.
CTGGGCAGGACCCTTGGTCCTAATGCAAGCCCTGAAGTTCGCCAGGTCTTTGTTAGACTTTGCAAGTTACTAAGGTCTAGGAATCAGAAGTATAAGGAACATTCCGAGCTAGTGGCTAAACTAAAGGACAGGCTCCAAGAAATGGAAGAAATCGGTGCCTCAATACAAGAATAAGTCAGTGCACTGAGAGCAAGGTTACTAGAGGCCACCGAGATTAACCAGGTTGGGGAGTTCCTGCAGCAGGAGAATGAAGACTTAAGGAGGGAGGTCTTAAAGCTTAAGGAACATTCGCCAAGCACCGTTTCGGCAGTCCTGCAAGGTTCCTCATCGTCGCGAGCTGGATCTCGTCCTCCCCTTACGTGTGCTGGTAGGGGTGCTAGAAGCAGGAACAGGGAAGCCGAGGAACAGCGTGAGAGGGAGATGGAGGAGCTGCGCGACGATGTTCGGCGAGCTTATGTAACTGCTGCTGGGCTCCAGAGGGATGTCACCCGACTGCGACATCTGTTCAAGAAGGGTCCTCGACAAGTGTGGTCTGATGGCTATGATCAAGGCTGGCTGGATGCTCCAACGAGACTATCAGAGTTCGAGGAACTTTCCTTCATCAGAGGGTGGTTGAGTGCCCTGAAAGAGCTGCGGGTCCCGAGGAACTCAGTGTTATGGTATCGACATGAGATGTCCTCCTCCACTCTGATGCCCAATCAATTCAGGAGGGATGATCGATGGATCCCCATTGATGCTATTCCCCGCCAACTGTTGGAGTTGGATGCAAATGAGGTCGTGGAAGAGCTAGCCCCCGCTCCTGATGATGGAATGAGAGCTAAAGTTGCTGATTATCTTGTACGGAGGCTTCCACCTCCTTGAGATTTTGTTACTCTTTTGTCTTTTTTGATAATGTAAATGCTTTGGGCAAGCTTCGCCGACTAAACATGTATTATCACTGTTGTAAATATAAGAGATTAATGAGAATTTTGTGTTTTGGGCAGCTTTGCCGACTAAACGTGTTCATCCAATCTTTTTATATTCTTGCTGCTTCATAATTCTTTTTGTTTTGCCATGCAAGTGTCCCCCCAGTCTAGTATAATACCAAAATACAATTGTGCCCCATTTTACCTTTTAGGTTTTGTCGTCACACTCCCTTAGGCTTAAGTAGGGAAATTGGCGAGGATACACCTGTTATTGGATGTCTTCATCCGGTTAGGATTTCGCTCAACCAAAGTAGGTTTGATGACCAGTACGAAATCTGGTCGCATTGCCTAAGAATCCTCTGTAGGGCTTTATATATTGCCAAGGGCAATGCTAAGAGGTCTCTCGTGTTTCATGACGATGACCTAAGGAGGGGTATCCCCCTACTATATCGACCATCGTGCCTATGATTTGGAAAAAGATGTGTGATAAAATGCAGCTATTGATTCCATTAGTAATAAGGGGAATGGACTGTTCCTTTCACATAACAAATACAAGAAAAATATTCAACAATAGAATTCCTTGAGAATCTAAAAATAGAATTTCTTGAGATTGGCTGCATTCCATGCTCGTGGTATCTCTCTGCCCTCCATTGTTTCCAAATGATATGCACCTTGCAGGTCGTCCCTAGTAACTTTAAATGGTCCTTCCCAGTTTGGGCCTAGCTTGCCGTCTGATGACCTTACTGAACTGCCCAGGACCTTCCTTAGAACATAGTCTCCAACTTGGAATTTTCTTGGGTTAACCCTTTGGTGGTAATGCCTTGCAAGCTGTTGATGATAGTTCGCAAGCTTCACCAGGGCTAGTTCTCTACGCTCGTCGGCGAGGTCGAGTTCAGTGAGCAACGCCCCATCATTTTGGCCTTGGTCGACAAGGTCGGACCTCATTGTAGGCAAGCCCTCTTCTAGTGGAATGACTGCTTCCATGCAATATGTTAGAGAAAATGGGGTTTCTCCTATTGCTCACCGAGGAGTTGTTCGGTATGCCCACAGAACATGGGGCAGCTCGGTTGCCCATGCCCCCTTGGCTCGCTCCAGTCCCTTCTTCAATCCATCAATCACAGTTTTGTTAGAAGCTTCTGCTTGCCCATTGCTCTATGGGTAGGCCACCGAACTAAAGTTGTGCCTGATCCCGTGCTCGTTACAGAAGTCCTGAAAGGGGCCACTCTCGAATTGAGTCCCATTATCAGTGATGATGGTTCTGGGGATTCCGAATCGAGTGATTATATTCCTCCATATGAATCTTATCATGTCATCATCTCGGATGTTTGCCAATGGTTCTGCCTCGATCCATTTGGTGAAGTAGTCAGTTGCAACCAACAAGTATTTGCGATTGCCGGCAGCAGTGGGTAGTGGTCCTACGATGTCCATTCCCCATTAGGCGAAGGGCCACGGGCTGGTCAGGGATTTTAGGTCGCTGGCTAGTTGGTGGATCATTGGAGCATGAAGCTAGCATTTGGGGCATTTGCGGACATATACTGTGGAGTCCTTTTTCATATATGGCCACCAATAGCCTTCCTTCATTGCTCGAAAGGCTAGAGACCTTCCTCCGACATGACTTCCACAGACTCCTTCGTGAAGCTCGCGCAGCACCTGCTCGACATCGCTTGGGTGGACACATCTAAGGTAGGGACCAGAGAAGGAATTCTTGTATAAGTCACCTCCTGTGGATAAGTGAAAGCGAGCAGCTTTGACTCTTATCTGGTGGGCGATTTTCGTATTCTCGGGGAGCGTGCCCTCCTTTAAGTAGTCTCTTAAGGGGTCCATCCAGCTGGGGGCTGATCCCACCTGGAGTATTTGTTCCACGTTTGGCAGCTTGCTGTTGTGGTTAATTCTCGGACGAATGAGGAAATCGATGGGAATGAGCCTTTTAAGACTAGAATCAAATGCCGAGCTTAGGGTTGCTAGGGCGTCGGCATGACTGTTTTGCCCTCTGGGAAACTGCTGGATGTTGATCTCCTCAAAGCTCGTCATTAGTTTCCTCACCAGGGCGAGGTATGCTTCCAACCTTTCATCCTTCGCGTTGTAATCTCCACTTATCTGATTGGAGACTAGTTGAGAATCTCCGAACACCTGTAAACGTTTTGCTCCCAGAATTTGCACCTTTTGGAGACCGGCTATTAGAGCATCGTACTCTGCTTCGTTGTTGGAGGCCGCAAATCCAAGCCTGATCCCTTGCTCAAGGATGGTGTTTTCTGGGGTGATGAGGACGATGCCTATGCCTGCCCCCTTTCAGTTGGAGGGTCCATCAACGAATAGTTTCCATGTTTAAACTGTTACTGGGTTCTCTTCTTGCTTTGTTGGTTGAGGTTGGTTGGGGAGTTCTTCGCCAGTGAATTCGGCTATGAAATCAGCCAGGATCTGACCCTTGATAGCGGTCCTTGGTTGAAATTGGATGTCGAACCGGCCGAGCTCGACTGACCACTTAGATAATCTGCCCGACAAATCCACTTTCCCCAGGATCGCTTTAAGGGGGTGCGAAGTAAGGACGATTATAGTATGGGCTTCAAAATAATGCTTCAGTTTCCTCGAGGCTATCACTAGTGCAAAGGCGAGCTTTTCCAATGGCAGGTACCTTTGCTCGGCGTCTAATAAGGTCTTGCTCGCGTAGTAAACAGGGTGCTGGATTCTTTCGACCTCGCTTATTAACGTCGAGCTGGCAGTGTGACTGGATACCGAGAGGTATAGGTACAAAGACTCCATTGGTTGTGGTATGACAAGCAGCGGTGGAGAGCTTAAGTAAGACTTGAGCTCATCCAATGCTCGCGAGCAGTTCGGGCTCCATTCTATTGGTTTATTTCCTTTTAGAAGCCGGAAAAAAAGGCTGGCACTTCTCGAAGGATTTGGAGATGAAGCGATTCAAGGCAGCGAGCATTCCAGTGAGCTTCTGTACGTCCCGGACTGTTTGAGGTGTTTGTACCTTGTTGATTGCATCGATCTGGTCCGAATTTACTTCTATGCCTCTCTTGCTAACTAAGTATCCAAGAAATTTTCCTGACTGGACACCGAAGGAACACTTGCTCGCATTAAGCTTCATTCGTTATTTCCTGAGGATTTCGAAGGTCTTTGACAGGTCTGAGAGGTGATTTTCCTTCTTCTCTCTCTTAACGAGCATATCATCGATTTAGACCTCCATTGTATCTCCCATTTGATCTTTGAACATTTTTGTGACCAGCCGCTGGTAGGTTGCCCCTGCATTCTTGAGCCCAAATGGCATGACTTTGTAGCAATACAACCCAACCATCGTGATGAACGCCGTTTTGTCTTGGTCTGGGGCATACAAGGGGATCTGGTGATACCCTGAGTATGCGTCCATGAAACTCATCCGCTCGTGAGCTGCAGTGGCATCTACTAGTTGGTCTATCTTTAGGAGAGGGAAACTATCCTTTGGGCACGCTCTATTGAGGTCAGTGAAGTCAATGCAAACTCTCCACTTCCCGTTATTCTTCGGAACCACTACTGGGTTGGATAACCACTTGGGGAATTGTACTTCCTGTATGGATCCTGCATCCAGCAGTTTTTCGACCGCTTTAGCCTTCTCAGGTGCAGCTCTTCGTGCTTTCTGTGTGACTGGCTTGAATGTGGGGTCGACGTGCAGCTGATGACAGACCATACCAGGATCAATGCCAGGCATCTCATATGGTTCCCATGCGAAGACATCTACGTTGTGTCTCAGCAAGTCCGTCAACTCCGTCTGTTCTCGATCGGTGAGAGATGCTCCAATCAGGAATACTCTGCTACTGTTACCAACTTCGGCTATAACTTCCACCAGGTCCTCGATGACACGCTCGGAGGGGACGAGCCTGGTCTCCTCTACTCCTGGTCTTCCATACTTTAGTTGCTATTTAGAAGGTATCACACCCTCTTCAACTTTCTCACTGGGTTGATCGGCCTTCTTCTCTGGCTTTGGTCGGATGGATGCTATGAAGCACTTCCTTACCATTGCTTGGTCGCCGTGGATCTCCATTACTCCTCACTCGGTTACATACTTGAGATTCTGATGGTAGGTCGAGGAGACCGCCTTCATTACATGAAGCCATCCTCTGCTGAGGATGGCCTGGTATGGCAATTCGATGTCAACTACCAAAACTCAATCATTTTGGAGACGTTCCCAGCACGAACTGGCATCACTATCTTGCCTAGAGGCATGGTCATTTTCCCGGCGAAGCCGACCAAAGGAACAGTAGCTTCCTTTAGGTCGGAGACGCTCAACTTCAATTTTCTCAACAGGTCGAGGTACATTACTTCGGATGAGCTTCCTTGATCGACGAGCAGCTTGTCGATGTCAAAATTGGCTATCCTGAGGGTAATGACCAGAGCATCATGATGTGGGGTCCTTACTCCCATCAAATCTTCATCCGTGAAAACAATATGCTTGTTATAGTTGACGTCCTCTACTCGTCGACGTTTTCCCGACTGTGATTTTGCTGGATCGATTTGAAAGGCCTGCATTACCGTTGTAGGTTTTTTTAGCTCCATCCGAGCTGAGTTCCCTTGTATCTGTTTGACGTTAGATACTCCATGAATTACGATGAACTCGTGTCCAGCATCATCCTCCAGCACATTATCGGGTCTCATCTCCCTGTTGGCAGTCACTTTCTCTGCCCTTTTTTCCATAAAGTCGTTCAAATGCCCGGACTGGGCCAACTCTTCGAGGTGAGACTTAAGAGCTTTGCATTGCTCGGTCTTGTGCCCTCCCTCTTTGTGAAAAGCGCATCTCAACGCATTGTTTCTCTTTGAGGGATCTTCCCCCATCTTCCTGGGCCACTTGATGAATGGCTCATCCTTGATCTTCGCGAGAACCTTGATAATTATTTCCTTAAAGACGGTGTTGACCGCCTGGAATGCTTTCGATGCATCCTGGTTCCCTCCGTTTTTGGAGCCATTCTTGCCCCCGTTCTTTCCTCCTTTCTTATGGTTCTCAGCTTTCTCACCTACCTTGGTAGTGAGCTTAGCTCGACCGTTTTCTCCTGTATTAGAGCGGGTGACATCTTCCACCTTTGCGTATTTCTCGATTCGGGCCATAAGGTCATCAATGGTCATAGCTTCCTTCTTTGTCAGGGATTGGTAGAGGAGGGAAGAATTAGGGAGCCCAATTTTAAAGGAGGCCACTGCCACCTCCTCCGCCCAGTCTTCGATCTCATTGAATAACTCCCAGTACCTCTTCGCGTATTCTCGGAGGGTTTCTTGAGGCGTTTTCTTCATTGTCAGTAGAGCATCCATCCTTTTGGGATGGGAGCTACTGGTAATGAATCGGGTCGTAAAGAGTTCGGCTAGGGATTTGAAATTCTTAATCGACTGGTGGGGGAGCCTTTCGAACCACTTCTGTGCTGCATCATGAAGGCTCGAGGGGAAAATACGGCACATCAGGGCATCACGGTGACTCCAGAGGGTCATTGCCTGTCGGTATTGCCTGACGTGATCGATGGGATCAGTCTTTCCATCGTAAACCTTGAATCTTGGAATGGAGAATTTCTTGGGAGCTTCCTCCTATTCGATTTCTTTCGTGAAAGGTGACTTCATCTGGGTTTTGAGAGCTCGCCTCGCGAGTTCTCTAGTTGATCTTGTCCCGTGGTGAGCGGGATGCTGGTCCATCTCCCTTCGGACCATGTTTCGTATGAGCTCATCTATGCGAGCAGGGCTCTGGTGGCGGAGAGCTCTTCGTAGATGTTCGTGGAGGTCGTCATCTGACTCTCCTCTTACATCCCTTTGAGATTATCGCCTAGGGATCCTTCCTCGGCTGCGAGACTTGCTCGCCTGAGGGCTAGGAGTACGATATGGGCGTCTCCAGTTATCAGGACGAAGTTCCCTTTCTAGTCTTTCCATCCTTCTTTTTAAACGAGCATTCTCAGCCTCGTACCTGCGAGAAGACTCTCTCTGCTCATGAAGCCTTGCCTCGTACGCATCAATCAACCTGGATATCTGTGTGGACCTCGCTGGTCCCTGACTTTCTTCTGAGGCTGGTTGACACGACTCAGAATGTGTATCTAAAGTGTGTGCTCTCTAGGCTCAAGTGCAAGCCTATCGTTCAAGTAATAATCCGACAAGTCGGGTATCGATCCTCAGGGAAGAAGGACAACAGAAGTTGTGACGACGGGATAAGATTAAGGAATCCTAGCGATGACTCTAAAAAGAAAAGAAAAAATTTGATTTGGTCTTTTGGGATTGATTACACTAAATGCAATTATGAAACTATGATAAAATATGCACTAATTAAATTATCTAAATGAAGAATGAAGAATTAAATTGAAATTGCTAAACTTAAATGATGAGAAAATAGGATGGGAAGACAATCCCCCAACCCTAGTGTAATTCAGTGACAACGTTGATCATAAATTTATCCGATTAATTCAAACCCGGAATTTAGTACTCCCAAGCATTATGTATACGAGGTTCAAGCCCGCGTCATACCTAATCTGAGGATGAGTAAATCGGTATCGCGGTAATTACACTCAAATTGTACTCTAAATCATCACGAGTACCCATAGGCAAACGAGATATAAAGATCTACAATTATTATGAAATTACGCGATACGATAAAAATTAATCATTAAATTCAGCGGATCGACGTTATACACATGCACTAACACATCAGGTTGGGTTCATGCATCCCAACCTTGAAAAACCTAGCCGGACATGTTACTGTGACTAATGCATGAAATAATAACGTTGCATGTGTATGAATTCATGATAAAACTAAATCTAAACATGTAAATACGTATTATGAATGCGAAAACAAGTTGAATCTAATGGGAAAACAAAGCATGAAAGAACAATAATAAGAAACAAGAATCTTAAATTAAAACTTGCAAAAACAAACCCGAAACAATGAATTCTTGAAGTAATTTACGCCCTTGATGTTCCTAGATGTTCCTCTCCTTTTTCTCTATCAAAAACTCTCTAAAAATAACCCTAAAAGCTGCTCCTAGGTTAATGCCTTCGTTCCCCACAAGTTTGGAGTCTTTTAAACCTATTAGGAGACTTGGAGACCAATCCAAATGAAAGACAAAATTCGCGTGTCAGGTACAGCGAACCGGTTCGCAGGTACAGCGAACCGGTTTGCATGTACCAGCCTGGTCTTGCTCTCAGCACTTAGATTTTTTCTGGTTTTTCTCTTCTTTTCTTGGATTTTTCTTCAACTTCAACTGAGCATAACTTTTCAACCGTAGCTCGGATTTGGGTGCCGTTTTTTCCAGTGTGCTCGTTGTTCCAAGAACTTCAACTTTCCAGAAGGCCCCACCTCCAGAATCGGGCTGTAAAATTACGAAAATGCCCTTGAACTTGCCTTCCTAGCCTTTCTTCTATGATTTTTCCGCAACTTCAAGGGGTCATAACTCTTTCATCGTAGCTCGGATTGAGGTGCCGTTTTTTATGGTGTTCTTGTAATTGAAAGATCTTAAAATTTCTAGTTGGACCCACTTCCGGACTAAGGCTGAAAAATTACGAAAATGCCCTTGAACTTGCCTTCCTAGCTTTTCTTGCACTGTCTTGCTTCCTCCTTTGCACTGCTTGCATAATTAACCTGTAAAACCAATGGGAGAAGCAAAAAACACGCAATACTCGCCAAGAAGTTTAGAAGCATAAAAGTGAATCAAATCCATATATGTTACATCATTCGGGTTCACAAAAGTACTGAAATTAGGGGGATAAATATACAATATTTATGCCCAATCAAACCCCCCTAACTTAGAACTTTGCGCGTCCCGAGCAATGTAAAAGAATGAAAGTAAGAGTTAAGGACACTTCAAGGACTTTATTGGGATAGAATGCCACTTTCGCGGGCAAGCGATTGCATTTAGCATATGCAACAAGCCTTTAAACCTCTAGGTTACCCTAGTAGGACGAGTTGTGTCTCGTGAGGGTTTGCAGTGAATATACCCACAAAATTCGACTCAAAGAAAATTCAAAATACGCAAAAATTGTACAATTCAAACTTTTCCATAAAATAGTCATCATCAAGTCATATTTACAAGTCTCAAATCGTAGTGTGTGTGTGCGAAGCCGGAAATATAACCGCCAATTTTCATCGATTGATCATTACGTTACTTATCCGAAAATTCGTTTTGATTTCAATTTCTCACGGAATGCACTCACAAACGAATCTCTCGGATTATGGCTATTCTCTCGGCATGCGTGATATAAGGAGTAAATGTAGTGGAAGCAAATACACGCATGCAATTAGAAAGACGGAAATTTTATGGTGAAAGGATCTCTTCAACGGATTACGATTTTAAAAACGGGAACATCGCCTCTATTTCGCGCATTTAACCTCTTATATTATCTTTTGGTGTATTAACTCTCCACGCGGTACTCAATTTACGCAATTTGGACTCGGTTAGGACTTTTTCGGGTTAAAGGTTGCATTGGGTAAAATAAAGGAGGTATGGAGGGTTGGAATTGGAAAAGTCATTCGTGATGTCCGTTTGTGCATTTTCCGGGCTATTGCTCATTTTTTTCTTCTTTTTCTATTTTTTTTCTTTTCTTTTTTTCTTTGTTGCTATTTTTGTTGAGCATTCTTCTATTTTTTTTTCTTGCCCCCTTTTTGTTGCACTTTTCGGACTTTATTTGATAAATGTTCGATTTTCACAATTCCGGGCTATTTTGGGTTTTTCGGGTTGTCAAACGAGAGGGAAAAATATTCGGCTCAATTTGGGTTACAAAAGGGATAATTTTTCGCTACTTTTTCTGGCCAATATTTTTGGGTGACAAACGAGGGCCTACTTCATTGTCCAAAATACCAATTGCGTTACCATATGCGTTTCGAGATGAATTTAAGTTTAGAGACTAATTTGGCACGATTTTCAAGGCAATATTGCACACATTTTTCAAAACCGATCAAAATGAAAGAATTAAGATCCTTGACAACTTATTAAGCGCTAAAAAGAACTTTGAGTTAACAATTAACTCGAATTGATTTAAAAGCTCGCAAAAAGTGATAGGCTCGAATCTCACCGGGTTTGTTAATCTCCACATTTATTCGTTAAGTCGTCAATTTTCGCTCAATTTCCATCTTTGATCAATTTCGGCTTTGTGTATGTTGGATGTTTACAATTTGAGACTCCAATTCGACTTTTAATGATATTTTTGAAAAATTTGAATTCCAATTTTTATTTATTTTGAAGAAAAATATTTTTGGATTTTTCAAAATTTTTATGATTTTTTTGGAAATTTTTGGGCATTTTTGAAAATTTGTGAAGTTTTAGAAAATACGCACTTGTGACCCCCCCTAACTTAGACTTTTGCATTGTCCTCAAGCAAAAAGGACTAAAATCTAACTCAGAGCGAATAATAAGTGCGGAAAAATAAAACAAACAAATATGAAAAATGCAACAAGACACTATATGACCCTCATGCATGACTCAAAAATACAACAAAAATCACCCCATACGCGTCGGGGGTGCGACGACCTCTCATCTCTCCATAAACTCACCCGACCCCACTTATGGGGGTTGATGCTCTCCTTGTCACTCTCGTCCTAGGATCATATTCCAATAATCGAAACAAGTTGGGACCTCGCCCATAGATAAAGGATAGACCGGGAGACTCGTCGTGACTAATTGGAAAGGGATCCTCGTGATGCTGACTCAAAGCATGGTCAACGTGTACTGACTCGGAGGGGACACCTAGGTTTCTTTCAATTTTTAAGACGCATGGGTCGGGCTCTAAGTCGGATGAACCACAACTTTTCTCCTCACTCGCCTTCGGGGCCTCTAGTGTTGTGGGTGGATTGTCACAACGAAGGAATTCATCAATTTTTGCTTTTAATTCACTGTCGTCTAAGTGACTACATGAATCCAATAGGGATTGGCCTTCAATAGTAATACTTTCATCCACCTTCCCGAATTCTCTTTCAAAATCTTCCATGCTCATGTCGCCTAGTTCTCCCTCTCTAGTAGTGCCTACATCCTCTCTTACTTGCTCGATCTCCAACTCCACTAGTTTTCTCTCTTCTAACCCCTCTCTCTCTCTTTCAATTGCGGTCACAACACACCTCTCCCCCTCTTTGCTCTCATCGTCACCTCTACCACTATTACCTGATGAAATAGGGCACACCCCTAACGGCTCTCTCTTGTGGGACCTCTCATTCTCATGGCTCGACACTAAGCAGGACCCCGAAGCATCTCCACAATCATTTTCCTCAAAGTACTCCCCTACGATCTTGTCTATAAAGCTCACCGCGTGAAGGTCATCTTCTTCTTCCGTATGTTGGGTGACATGGAAGATGTTGGTCTCTAAAGTCATATTCCCAAAGGTGAGTTGCATTCGACCATTCCGAGTATTAATGATGGCGTTAGCCGTAGCTAAGAAAGGGCGCCCAAGGATGATGGGAACATGGTTACTCCAGTTAAATGAGGGCTCCGTGTCCCAAATGACAAAGTCTACCGGGAAGTAGAAAGTGTCAACTTGGACGATCACGTCCTCGACTATGCCTCTTGGGATCTTCACAGTTCGATCTGCTAATTGGAGAGTGACCTTAGTGGGCTTGAGGTCGCCCAAGTCAAGTTGCCTATAAATGGAGTAAGGAAGTATGTTTACACTTGCTCCCAAGTCAAGTAAGGCTTTCTCAATTTTATTTTCTCCAATGATGCAGGAAATGGTGGGTGCACCGAGATCTTTGAATTTAGGCGGGAGATCATTTAGTAGAATGGAACTCACATTCTGTGCTAGAAAGACATTTTTCTTAACCTTCATCTTCCTTTTTACCGTCAACAAATCTTTGATAACTTTGCCGTAGGCTGGAATTTGCTTGATGGCATTAAGGAAGGGAAAGTTTAGCTTCACTTGGTTAAGTACTTCTAGCACTTCATCACGTGGGCATCCTTTCTGTGAAGGAATCAACCTTTGAGGAAATGGTGCCGCGGAGGGTGATTTCACTACTACCTCGGGCTCACTAGCGTCTTCTTTGTCACTCTCGTTCAAGGGGACATCTTCGGCCTCTTTCGTGCCGGGCGAAATCTCCTTGTCTTTAAGTACGTCTCGTGGGAGAGGTGACAAGTCAACTACTCTCCCACTACGTAGAGTGGTAATTGCGCTACATTGCTCTTGATGGTCGTGGGGTGTTGAGCTAACACTAGTTTGACCTTGGAGAGGTCTTTGGCCCTGGGCAGGAAACTTTCCCTTCTCCTGAACACTCAACGAGGATTGTATCTTAGACAGATTTTCATTTAGGTCGCCAATGAGACGGTCATACTTGGCATTGGTTGCGGCCTGGCTTGCGATGAATTGATTCACAGTATCCTCGAGAGTTCTCCGCTGTGGCGGGATATAATTTCCGTGAGGTGGTGGTGCTTGCGCATGTCCTTGCATATGTGGAGCTTGCTGAAATTGGTGTGGTGGAGGAGGGGCAACATGCGAAGGAGGGTTCATTGCGGCATGTTGTTGCCCGTAGCTAAAACCGGGATGATTTTTCCACGAAGGGTTGTACGAATTCCCGTGCGGGGCATCGAAATTACCCTTATAGCCTCCTATACCACTAACTTGCTCTTGCAACATTACTTTGTAGGCAGGTATCGTCGGACATTCCTCAGTTGAATGTCCCGCCTCACAAATCGCACACACCTTCACGACAGGGTTTTGGATAGATCCAACTACCTCACATAAGTCTCGCAATCCTTTCTCAATGGTGTCCAATCGACTGTCCGTCATAGAATTCTTATCTACGTGGAATAGGCCGGACGCCGATGGAGCAGTGGTGGGTTGTCGATTTCGATTTTGAGCGTTCGGGTCAGAGGTATCCCAGGATTGGGTAGTCTCGGCGACATACCTCATGTGAAGATCAGCATCGTGGGCATCTAGATCGACAAACGGGCCACTTCCCATAGTTTCAACAAGTTGTTTGGAGTTAAGATTTAACCCATTATAGATAAAGGAGATGATTTGCGATGGATCAAATCCATGATGGGGACATGAAGCCACTAACTCGTTGAAACGTTCATAACATCGATGGAATGGCTCATTTTCAAGTTGTCTAAACGCTTGAATTTGAGCCTTGATAAAGATTGTTCGATGTGTTGGGAAGAATTTCTTGAGAAATTTAGACTGTAGCTCATTCCAGGATGGAATCGAGCTTGGAGGTAAAGACCATAGCCAAGCTTTGGCTTTATCTTTAAGCGAGAAGGGGAAGAGTTTGAGGCGGATTACCTCTTGTGTGCAGGTTTGATCATTGAGAGTATCACACACGTCCTCAAATTCCCTTATGTGGAGGTATGGTTTTTCAGAATCCATACCGTGGTAATGTGGTAGCGTCTGGATCATCCCATTCTTGAAACGGAACTGCCCGGCATTATACGGGAGTATAATGCATCCCGGAGTGACGGTGCGCTCGGGATATAAGAATTCTCTCAACGGGCGGTACTGAGGCTCTTCCTCACCGGTAGATGCATTACTGTGTTGCGACATCTCTCTTTCACTCGACGATTCAGCGTTCTCACTGGGTGTGCACGACGTGTGTCCTACGAAGGAGAAGGGAGTGTTGCTAGAGATTGAATGTGACGGTGTGGGAGGTGGGATCCAGAACTGTGGGGCTTGCGGAGTGTGGGGACTGTCAGGATTATACTCAACAAGTGGATTTTCGTGAATGCTGGTTGGAGTATTATGGGGTGTGGGAGTGGTTTCAGAATTTTGCATTAAGCTCAGGAGAGATGATGATTGTGAATCTTTTTGAATTTTTTTTTTTATTTTTTTTTTGGATTTTTGAAATTTTTTTTTTGGATTTTTGAAAATTTTTTTTTTTTTTGGTCAAAGTTTTGGATTAACTCGATCTAATCCTAAGTCTACCTAATTCCCCGGCAACGGCGCCAAAAACTTGACACGACTCAGAATGTGTATCTAAAGTGTGTGCTCTCTAGGCTCAAGTGCAAGCCTATCGTTCAAGTAATAATCCGACAAGTCGGGTATCGATCCTCAGGGAAGAAGGACAACAGAAGTTGTGACGACGGGATAAGATTAAGGAATCCTAGCGATGACTCTAAAAAGAAAAGAAAAAATTTGATTTGGTCTTTTGGGATTGATTACACTAAATGCAATTATGAAACTATGATAAAATATGCACTAATTAAATTATCTAAATGAAGAATGAATAATTAAATTGAAATTGCTAAACTTAAATGATGAGAAAATAGGATGGGAATACAATCCCCCAACCCTAGTGTAATTCAGTGACAACGTTCATCATAAATGTATCCGATTAATTCAAACCCGGAATTTAGTACTCCCAAGCATTATGTATACGAGGTTCAAGCCCGCGTCATACCTAATCTGAGGATGAGTAAATCGGTATCGCGGTAATTACACTCAAATTGTACTCTAAATCATCACGAGTACCCATAGGCAAACGAGATATAAAGATCTACAATTATTATGAAATTACGCGATACGATAAAAATTAATCATTAAATTCAGCGGATCGACGTTATACACATGCACTAACACATCAGGTTGGGTTCATGCATCCCAACCTTGAAAAACCTAGCCGGACATGTTACTGTGACTAATGCATGAAATAATAACGTTGCATGTGTATGAATTCATGATAAAACTAAATCTAAACATGTAAATACGTATTATGAATGCGAAAACAAGTTGAATCTAATGGGAAAACAAAGCATGAAAGAACAATAATAAGAAACAAGAATCTTGAATTAAAACTTGTAAAAACAAACCCGAAACAATGAATTCTTGAAGTAATTTACGCCCTTGATGTTCCTAGATGTTCCTCTCCTTTTTCTCTATCAAAAACTCTCTAAAAATAACCCTAAAAGCTGCTCCTAGGTTAATGCCTTCGTTCCCCACAAGTTTGGAGTCTTTTAAACCTATTAGGAGACTTGGAGACCAATCCAAATGAAAGACAAAATTCGCGTGTCAGGTACAGCGAACCGGTTCGCAGGTACAGCGAACCGGTTTGCATGTACCAGCCTGGTCTTGCTCTCAGCACTTAGATTTTTTCTGGTTTTTCTCTTCTTTTCTTGGATTTTTCTTCAACTTCAACTGAGCATAACTTTTCAACCGTAGCTCGGATTTGGGTGCCGTTTTTTCCAGTGTGCTCGTTGTTCCAAGAACTTCAACTTTCCAGAAGGCCCCACCTCCAGAATCGGGCTGTAAAATTACGAAAATGCCCTTGAACTTGCCTTCCTAGCCTTTCTTCTATGATTTTTCCGCAACTTCAAGGGGTCATAACTCTTTCATCGTAGCTCGGATTGAGGTTCCGTTTTTTATGGTGTTATTGTAATTGAAAGATCTTAAAATTTCTAGTTGGACCCACTTCCGGACTAAGGCTGAAAAATTACGAAAATGCCCTTGAACTTGCCTTCCTAGCTTTTCTTGCACTGTCTTGCTTCCTCCTTTGCACTGCTTGCATAATTAACCTGTAAAACCAATGGGAGAAGCAAAAAACACGCAATACTCGCCAAGAAGGTTAGAATCATAAAAGTGAATCAAATCCATATATGTTACATCATTCGGGTTCACAAAAGTACTGAAATTAGGGGGATAAATATACAATATTTATGCCCAATCACTGGTCTTCCAGGCGAGCTCTCTAATCTAAATGTCGGACTTCAGACCTAATCCTGCGAGGAGCAGGTGGCTCTTGGATATCTCCCACTTGGGGGGCATTGCTGCTGTGACCAGACATCCTAAACTCTTTTCTTGATGTGGGCTCTTCATAGGAAAAGATGAACGTTTCCCACAGACGGCGCCAATTGTAGAAGCAATTGTTATGCAATATTAATAAATATGAGAGAAAGATTATCAAGAAGAGAACAAGGAATAGAAGATGTCAATCACACAACAAATGATGTACGTGGTTCAGCCAAAATGTGCCTACGTCCACGGTGGTGTAGTCGATGTTATTTCTATATACTCCGGAGAGTGATTACAGAGAATACCACTTGTCCTTTTGCCCCGGACCTAGGGTTTAATATATACATGTACATGTAGGTGAGTGGAGGTGATGGGTTCCTTCACGTTTCCCATCTCCCCTATAACTTCCCTTTATGGGATCGTGGGAGGAGACTGGATCAATATAAAAGATAAAGGGCCTGGACTTTGGGCCTCCAGGACTGGGCTACTCGTCCAGGCCCATGGTTCTAAATTCTGGGTACCCACATCTAGTATTGATGTAGTGCTGTGATTTGATTTGAGGATTTAGTCGTTGCGATGACTTTTGAAGATAGAATCAGGTGGTGATTTGTAGGAGAGCATGGTACGCCGTTATTTTCATAGTTGCAGATATATATATTGTTAGGATATATATATATATATATATATTGTATTTTGATTGTGGGATTACGTGTGGGTAGGATTGGGTATAAGGGAGTAGAATCGTGGTTTTTATGGATGGGCATTTGTGCACTATATTTTATCTTGAGCGTTAGGCTTCGTCAAATTTTGAGGAAAAAATTCTTGTGCTAGTGGGGAAGTATGTAACATCCGTGATTTTTAAACCGATTTTAATGAAATTATCTTGAATTTTGAAAACTTAAAATTTTGGGATCTATTTATTTTTTGTTGTAAAAATGTTTATTTTTATATATAAAAAGAAGGTTTTAAGTTGAATTTAAATTGGAATTAAAATTTGGAAATTATAACTTTTTGTATAAAAATTCGGGGATGATCCGACCTGAGAAAAAAATTAATAAAAATATTCACCCATCCGATCAAGCTAAATGTTTTGGTGGACGTTCATCTCGCCTTCGCCTACTATGCCAGCATATTTCAGTAAGTTCCAATGGTCCGATCGTATGGAATATTTTTTTAGTATTTGTACCTGATTAGGACTCTAATTCTTTTTGGTATATAAATAGAAAGTGAAGAGTTTAGGCCTTCTCAAAAGTCACTTCCCTCCTCTATTTTCATCTACCTCTATCTATAAACTCTAAACCCAATTTTATTCAATATTAAACCCATGATTTCCAGGCTTATTTTGTGTTTTCTCGAGTTTGGTCTAGAACGAGTTTTTATTGTTTTCGCAAGTGCGATGGTACAATCATAATTTTGAGGAAAAATCTTATGAGTTTCTTGAGTTGATTTTAAGGTACGGGGTTTATGCAATATGCTCCTTAAATCTCTCGAGAGTAGTCGTTTGTTACTCATTTATCTATATTCATATTGTTGATATCATGACGTTTATTGGAATCTAAAATATGGATTCGATTTGAGATATTCTATTTGTTGATGGGCATGGTGTCATGAAATTTTTATATGATACGGAGAATGGTCACCTACCAATAGTCCAAAAGTTCAATAGCCAGGATGAGGCTGTACGAAGCTTAGGTGAGGTGACGTGAGGCCCGATGACCTATTGATGTGTTATTGAAAAATTAAATTGGTATAAATCTCGGATGTCGCATTGAACTTGAATTCTGATTCATATTGTTGCATTTACTCAGTGTCATTGTTTTGAGCATATCTATTCTTATAATATTGTCTACTTCCCCGTATTTTTCTTTTAGTGGAAGGTTAGTGTAGATTTGGTCGCTATCCATTTTTTGAGGATTTTAGACCACGAAGGTTGGGGGATTTTATTTTTGTATAGCTTGGCAGTGTAATTTATTTGGAGAGCTTAGTAATATTTTTTAGTGAAATTTCATTGTAATCATTTTGGAAGTGTAAATTCTTGATTAATTATATTTATTTTGTGGAATATATATGCTCTATACTAATTGTTGATGATTTAATTTAGTTTTAATTGTAGTACTGCCTCGTGTTTTACGCGGGGTGTTACAGATGGTATCAGAGTATGGTCTTAGGTCTCGTAGGTTGTGAGTCTGTTTAGCTTCCTCGTTATCAATCTTTGATTCCTTTTATTGATTCATGATCTCTAAGATATTGAGTCTAGTATATATGTATGTTTTGTTTCTTGCAGATAAGGAGTTTTGTGTTGAGGACGTTGTAGGCATTGAGGTTAGTAGTAGTAATCTTGATGTAAGGATTCTTAGAGTTTATTTTGGAGACGATATTTATTTATCAAATCGCTAGTATAAATTTTGTGTATATCTAGTATTGATGTAGTGGTGTGATTTGATTTTATGATTTAGGCATCGCGATGACTATAAAATCGGGTAGTGATTCGTAGGAGAGAATGGTACGCCATTATTTTTCATACTTACGCGTATATATATATTGTATCTTTATTCTTGGATAACGTGCGGGTAAGATTGGGTGTATAGGCGTATAATCAGGGTTTTTAAGGATAGGCATTTGCGCACCGTATTTTATCTTGAGCGTTAGGCTCCGTCGAATTTCGAGGACAAAATTCCTGCGCTAGTGGGGAAGTATGTAACATCCCGTGATTTTTAAACCGATTTTAATTAAATTAACTCGAATTTTGAAAAAATAAATTTTTGGGATCTATTTAATTTTTGAATGTAAAAATGTTGGTTTTTATATATAAAAAGAAAGTTTTAAGTGGAATTTAAATTGGGATTAAAATTTGGAAATTATAACTTTTTGTATAAAAATAGGGGGATGATCTGATCTGAGAAAAAAATAAATAAAAATATTCACCCATTCGATTAAGCGAATTTTTTTCGCAACTTTGGCTCGCCTTCAGCTTCTATGCCTGCATATTTCAGTCAATTCCAACGGTCCGATCGCCTGGAATATTTTTTTAGTATTTCTATATGATTAGGACTCTAATTCTTTTTGGTTTATAAATAGAAAGTGACGAGTTTAGGCCTTCTCAAAAATCAGTTGCCTCTTCTATTTTCATCTCCATCTATCTATAAACTCTAGACCCAATTTTATTCAATATTCAACCCAGGATTTTAAGACTTATTTGGTGTTTTCTCATGTTTGGGCTAAAATGAGTTTTTATTATTTTCACGAGTGTGGTTGTACGATCAGAATTTTGAGGCAAAATCTTATGAGTTTATTGAGATGATTTTAAGGTACGAGGTTTATGCAATATGCTTCTTAAATATCTCGAGAGCATTCGTTTGCTCCTCGTTTATTTTTACTCATATTGTTGATACCATGATGTTTATTGGAATCTAAAATATTGATTCGGTTTGAGATATTCTATTTCTTGATGGGCATGGTGTCATGAAATTTTTATATGATATGGAGAATGGTCACCTTCTAATAGTCCAAAAGTTCAATAGCCAGGATGAGGCTTTACAAAGCTTAGGTGAGCTTAAGGGAGGCCCAATGACCTATTGATGTGTTATTGAAAAATTAAATTGGTATAATGTTCGGATGTCGCATTGAACTTGAATTCAAATTCGTATAGTTGCATTTATTCACCGTTATTATTTTTAGCATATATTCTTGTCATATTGTGTACTTTCCCGTATTTTTCTTTTAGTGGCAAGTTAGCGTAAATTTGGACGCTATGGATTTTTGTAGGATTTTAGAGCACGAAGGTTGAAGGATTTTATTTTTGGATATCTTGGCAGTGAAATTTATTTAGAGGCTTAGTATTATTTTCATGTCAAATTTAATTGTAATTATTTTGGAAGTGTAAATTTTGGATTCATTGTACTTATATTGTGGAATATAGATGCTATATACTAGTTGTTGAGGATTTAGTTTAGTTTCAATCGTAGTAGCGCCTCAGGTTTTACCCGGGGTGTTACACCATTATATTAACATAATATATATGATAAGTCTTTTTTACAACCATCTTATATGAACTTTTTTTTAAATATGAAAATATGATGTGATTCGTGCT